>JAKSZP010009288.1:0-209867 GCA_022478985.1 Massospora cicadina
AAAAAAGGAGCCTAAAGCTGGAATTTGCCCATAGGTGATTCAAGACCCTTATTTGAGGCTTCCCCAATAAATTGAGAATACTATAAAAGACCCCTCCAAGCCTTGGCCAGGGGTCAGAGACAAGGTGGGGGCACCAGATCCAATCAGCAGGGTTGTATAAGCCAAGGTAGCCAGTGCGGACACAATGGAGGGATAAGTGGGCATCATCATGGAGTTCCCCAGGCATCAGCATAAAAGCTGACATTGGGAAGACGTCCAGGCATTTTGGATGACCTGGCATCAGCGTTGGAGCAGCCATTAGGAAAAGGTCCTGGAATTGGGAATGAAACTCAGCATTGGAATTGGAACCAAAAAGAGCATGAGAACCAACATCAGGTTTGACCCTGGAGATTTAGATTGACAGCGTTGGCCCAATAGATCCTACTATATGCTTTTTGGTTGGCCCTTAGTCCCCCATCATCCTGACTTGCCCGCTTTAGCAGGGGCCAGGGTAACCTGGACTTGGCTTTCTAGTATTCAGAATTAGACCACCAGGGGGAGCCTTCGACTGATCTTACTGCTTCCATCCTGTCCTGACCACAGAAATGATAAATCAGTGCGAGGATAGGTCGTACCTCCTGGGTTGTTTAAACTCAGGGTAGGCTCTGGGCCAAAGGCCCTTGACAGTGACCGCCCCTCCTCCTTATTGGGAATAAGCCTTGCAGGGAAATTGGGACACCTGTCAGGGAGCTCCATTTTGTCAGGCCACAGGGAACAGCTCCTACCCAACCCGTTATTAAATCAGGTCCCTAAAGCCCCCAGCGATTTAATAGGCCTTAAAGGCCAAGGTAAGCTATAATAAGGAAAGAGATAGACAAGTAATGGCATTTTTATTCAAATAAAGAAACAAGGTTTTTATAAGACCTCAATGCTAAAATAGGGATCAGGAGGGGGAGGATTTGAGATAGGGAAAAACTTGGCATCAATTAATGAAGGTGAGATAGGTATAAAATAAATATTATAAGGGGGGAATGTGATTATCCTCAAGATTAGTCACCAGTAAATCATGAAAGTGTTATCTGATTGGGTGAAAGCCTCATAATATGATTTTGACATGACAGATTGTTTCAACATCCTCAGCATTAGTTGCCAGTGTTGAATTAATATTTAATTTAACATTATTAGGGCTGATCCCCATACTTTGGATCAGGCTCAACTTAAGTTAATTTGGGAGCCCAATCCGGCATTCACCCATAGGCGAGTTGCAACCACTATTTGAAGATTCCTTTAATAAAGGGAGAATCCCAACAGTCATGGTGACATAGGATGAGGCGTTTTTGGAGCAACTTCTTCAGCATCTCAAACGCAGCTTTTTTGTTCCGCCCTCCAAGAAAAAGGAGTGTTTTTGCCAATAGGTGAACGAGGGTTCACTGAGCTGAGCAAACTAGGATAAATTGACGGTAATATCCCATCATACCAAAGATGCCGTGGATATCCTGCATGTTCTGGGGCGAACGTTTTAATATTGCTTCTACCTTATTTTGAAGAGGTTGAATCCCCTCTTGTGAGATGGATTGACCAAGAGAATATAGTCTCTTATGGAAGAAGGTGCAATTGGAAGGCTTGAGCTTAATGTTAGATGCACGCAGGCGTTGGAAAACTTTCATTAGATGTGCTAGATGCTTAATGAATGTTTCAGAAAAAATCTTGATGTCGTCAAAATAGACTATAATGCAATTCACCTTTAGATCTTGTAGGATATGATCCATCACTCATTGGAATGAGGCGTGCGCTTTGAACAACACTTGGGGTAACTGGGCAGGCTGGAATAGGCTTCACTGCAGATAAGCGCACAATTAGTCTGATTAAGTGGAGAAAGGTCCATCTTCTAGTATCCGCTAGCCAAATATATATGTTAAGATTTTTGCCCATATTCCTAGCCTGCTAGATTGCCTGGTATCACTAGGGGAAAATTTCCCTAAGGCGAAGTGAATTGTAAATTGGTTGGCCAAGTTTTGGAGGAAATACGTTCAGGGGATTTTGGGATATTCGCCTGGTTGTATCCTTTGGGGATCGATCTGGATGAATACTTAAGATCTCATTGGGCGGAGATGCTGAAAAAAAAGGTGCATCTGATAGTGATTAACTATCAGGTGTACCAATTGGTATTGGTTGGGTTTCATCACTAACTGATTGGGAATGAATAGCAAGTTGCAAGGCGAGTGATGCCGCCTGCAACTAGTGAATTGATTAGTTGGTGAGTGACCTGCCATAATGGGTAATAAGTCCCATTATTTAAGCAGGTCGCTAGCCAATTATGGTTGGTTCGCTTGGATCAAGAGGAAAATGTTAAGGACAAGTTTTCCGACTCTTTCTGTTTGATGTCTCAAGGATATGCAATGACAGAATCCTAGCCAGGATGGGGAAGACCATCGCTGCTGAGACATAGATGGGTGATTCAATAGCAATGGCTGCCATTTCATCGAAGAGGTGTCAAATGAGAGTTAGACAGCCAAATTCCCCACTATATTTTTTTAGGATTTACTATAATAAAAAAGTAGCTTTACAGAGTTTAGAGTTTACAGTTACATTATCAATTTGGTGTATAGTTAGACTATCAGATTCTATTGTGTTGTTCTATCTCAAGAATATTATTGCAGAAGGAAATAATTGACAGACTCTCAGAGAGAAGAGTAAAGATCTGAGCTAGGATCTAAGGATGAAGGAATCACAATCAGGGATAGCTGCTGACTGTGTGTTGGGCCGAGAGAGACTGTCACTGGGGTATCTTAGCAAAGATTGGGTGGACAAGAGTAAGGGGAATGAATCCCTATGATTATGACTTCAAGAGTATTTAATCAGAAATACTGGCCAAGCGTTGTGCTGAAATATAGTTTAATCTCAACTACAGATAATAGTCTCCATACTATTATTAATTATTAATACATTCTATATAACGCAACAAAGTGCAAGAGGAAATCAAACATGTTCAGTAAAAAGGTTACTGGGTTGCCAACCAATAATTAACCTAGAGTAAATTTTTACAAGTTGGTGCTCAATTCAGGGGTAGTTGAGTGAATAATCTATTATAATGTTATACAAAGAAGAGCTACGCAAGCTGTGGATCAAGATCGCCACTGTAAACCAGAATGCCTTAAACTCAGTGGACCATCAGGAGTTTGCGGCCTTGGAAGAACAAGTCGCTAAGGTGGAGGAAGGAATAGAGAATGTAACCAACTTTGGGAACAAGTTACTCGGCAAAGTAAACTTGTTGAAGAAGAAAGAGGGGGACCTTGTTCAAGAGGTCCTATACCTGAAAACGGAGTGAGAAGCAGATCTCGTTCAATTAAGAAAATTTGGTGTGGATATTGAGAAATTGATCAAACAAGTGGAGGAACTTAAAGCTCACAGATGTGCTTGTGAGCCTGATATGGCAAGCGATGCCTAAGAGAATAGTCCTTGCACAATACTTGGGAAGTTGAATACCTCAAAGAACATGCTGCCTGCTTTTTATGCCATTTTAAAGATGATGCTGAAGTCACTCCACAAGTTGGCCAAGTAACTGAACCAAGAGAATCAGCCAGAAATAACTTGGAGGAATTTAGGGCAACGCTGAAATTGCCAACATTCCATCGGGATAATGCCCCAGCATTTTTCCAACTGTTTGACATAGCTATGAATGGCTACGGAGATTGTTAAAAGGCGTTGACAGCCATGAATTGCCCGGACATCAACTGTCAAAACTTAGTGTTACCTCACCTGGAGGGGGACAGCTGGTCATATGCTGAGGCAAAGGCGGCCATTATGAAGGAGTTTGGGAGTCTGACCCACATGTCAAAACGCAAGCAAGAATTTATGGGAATCCAGTTCCATAAAGATGAGTCACTTGCTAGCTTCATGAATCAATTTTACCAGGAGTCACAGATCCTGGCTGGAGTGAAAGTATTGGACAACTTTGATGCTAGAATCGTACTGTAAGCGGCCCTTCAGCCCTATCACAATTTGCATTGTATGATGTCTTCCATGTTTACAATGAAAAAAACTATCTCGCATTTGGTAGATAACCTGAAGATTTTGGGAGCGACATTCAATGCCCCAGATATAAGCTTCAAGTCCAATCTGGTACAAAATTCGGTTCCCACAAAGGGAAACAAAGGAGCTAAGTAGGCTACCAATTAAACTGTGCCAGGTTATATGCCTGAAGAAATCAGATGGTTAAACAAGAAGAAGAAGGTCTGCTATCAGTGTGGAAGGAAAGGACATTTTGCCGTGCACTGTAAAAAGCTGAAGGATCAGATTAATGTGGTCCAGGCCAAGGAGACAGCAGCCGCCAAGGATTTGGGAAAAGGGCCCGCTGCCTAGACAAGGAACAGTCTAGAGCGGCGGAGAAACCTGTTCCTCCCAATATCATGAATGAAGAAATCATTATTAGCAATCTGTTTGTAGATGACGAGCATGATCAGCTATATCAAGTGGTTAAAATGGATGCGAATGCCGTGATCAGAGCTTGGGAGAAGAGAATCGACCCTGAGATAATCCAGGAAGTTGCCCGGCTGTATGCTCAACAACTGGTGGATAAGATATGAACCACCAAAAATCCTGAATAGTTATCTGACGTCCATTTAGATGAGACTAAATCTGTCTATGCCCTCAGCACATTAAAGGAATCGTTTTCTTAATTATCAGCACAAATTTTTTACACCCTAGATTCAATTAATAATGCCGCCATTCACTAAGTAAATACTATAATACATTACTCTGAGTATATATATAGATATACAAGTGAATCAAGTGAGGGTGAGGGCAGTTATCGACAGTGGAGTGCCCATCAATATTGTCTAAATCAAGCTGGTAAAGAGGATGAAGATCTCGCTGGACTTGGAACACTAGAGAGAATATGGGACAGCTGGGCTGAACAACACCGTTTCCTGTGGAGCATATAGTGCACTGACACTACAATTCAGGTATTGGTGGTATCTGCGCCAGCCATAGTTTTGGTGAACCAAAACTACTACATTCTGATCAGAACGGAGTTTTTATGGAAGTGTGGAGTTAAATGTAGATTTGAGGGTAATATGTTGACCATCATGGGTCAGACATTTCCATTGATATAACAGAAGGATGGTTAAGCTCCGTTGAATCAGAGAAACAACTTCATCAATCTGATATACAATGATGGCATTGTCCCAATTCAATACCAATTAGTTTGTAGGAAGTGACATGAAATGCCAGCAGAAATCCTAGAGAACCGGGGAATTTCACTAAGGATAAGTGTGAGAGGACCATACCGGCTAGATTGCAGATAATAGTCGACACAGGGTTGACATTGGAGATTCCTGAGCTGTTGTATGGGAAGGTCGGAAGCCCCTGGAAGAAGTCCAGAGTGGAGCCATTAGTGGCTCCAGGGATATTAATGCTGGTCCATGGAGAAATAAGTTCCCATAGCGAATTTAAGTGAAAACCCATTAAAGATCAAGAGTAATCAGATAATTGTGTTAATTAATCTGATCCTGATGGCCAAATTGAGATGATTCCACAATTTTGGGTCTAATGATGAAATGGATTACTGGCCAGGGTAGCCAAAAGTATCAACCTAATGGTTGATTGGGAGCAGCTCGCTGATCTGCCAAAAGGCCAGCAGGAGGAGGTGCTCAAACTATTTGAGAAATATCGAGAAGTGTTTGCTCAGGATGACCATGATTTGGGATGTGCACGAGACATAATTCACAAGTTCAACACTGGGGAAAATTTATTGATAAGGGTGAGACCAATCTGAAGATTGAAAGGCGCTGAAGCTGTAGTGGAGGATGAAATCAGCAAACTAGTAAATTTGGGCTACTAGTTTCGTTGTCAAGTCCCTGGGCAAGTCCAATTCTGATTGTGAAGAAGAAGGATGGATAAAACCAGGCGGTGATTGACTACCAAAGGTTAAACAAAATTATGAAGAAGAATTCATATCCCCTACCAAGGATCAACAATGCGCTAGATTGTTTAGGAGAAGTGAAGTATTTCTCCGCGATGGATTGGATCTTGGGATATTGGCAGATCGACTTGCCAAAGGAAGACCAAGAAAAATGCACGATTATTACCACACAGGGGCTATACCAACTGACGAGGATGCCCCAGGGTCTATGTAATACGCCTACAACGTTTCAGAGAGCCATGGATGCTTTATTAAGCGACTTGAAGTTGTTGTGTGTCTTGGTATATCTGGATGATATCAACGTGTTAAGTAGGACATTTACTGATCACCTCCACACTTGGAAGAAGTATTTAAGTGACTGTCCGTGGCTAAACTGAAGATCAAGCCAAGGAAGTGCCACTTCAAGAAAGAGTTGTAATACCTGGGATTTGTAATCAACTCCAGTGGAATGCAGCCGCAAAACCAGAAGATAGCAACTATAGAGTATATGGATGTACCAAAGAGTGTCCGAGACATTTAAGTGTTCCTTGGGATGGTCAGATACTATAGAAGTTTTATTTGGGACTTTGCCCAAATAGATGAGCCATTATTCCATTTATTGAAGGATCCAAAAAAAGGATATAAATGGAATTAAGAGGCTCATGACTCCTTCGATGAGTTATGCTGATATTTAATAGATTTGGTGATTTTTGAAATATCTGAATTTTGATTAGGAATTAATGTTTAAACTGATGCTTCGTTGACAGCGATTGGCGCCATACGAACCAAGTAGATGAGCTTGAGGGATGAACACCTGGTGTGGCGTATGTGATCCGGACACTCTCAGCCACTGAGAGGAACTACACCGTGACTGAGCGGGAATGTCTTGTGGTCATTTATGCATGCAAGCAGTTTCAGGTGTACATCCATGGAACGCGCTTCAAGGTGGTAATGGGCCACTCTTCGCTGCATTGGATACACAATCTAAGAGAACTGGAAGGACAACTGGCCTGATGGTCACTTAAGCTTCAGGCTTACAATTATGAGATAGTCCACCGAGCAGGGGCTTCTCACCAGAACGCAGATGGCTTATTGCGGTTGGCAATGGTCCAGTTGGTATACCTGCAGGCGGATGAGCTATTCCAGAGAATGGTTAAAAGAAGAATCAGGGATGAGCCCTGAGAAATCCAAGGTGCGCTTTGGAAAGCAATGGAAAACACTGAGACTACGGATGGAAAATTATTCAAGATGATCAATGGGAAGAGGCTATTCCCAAAACCGTCAGAAAGAGCAGCGATAGTATAAGCAGCTCAAAAGGTTGTAGGCATAGATGCCTGAGGTAAAAAACTGACCATATTTGCCAATATTATTACTGGGAATTGATCAACTACAATCTCGCAGATTATCTGGCTTGTTGCATGGAGCGCCAGCTGTACAAACTACACAAGAATACAACTGGATACTGACTGGTCCGCCCTGGATTCATCTAGCACACAGTGTCCATCAATGCGATGGGACTGCTGTCAATGAGCACAGGGGGAGTTAAGTACATCATAGTTGCCATTGACCATCTGACATTATGGGTCGAGACAAAAGGCCCTAACCAGAGTAGATGCTACCAGTACTGCGAGGTTCATCCTGGATCAAGTGGTATACTGGCATGGATGTTTGCAGGTCTTGCTGAGTGACAATGGGACTAACTTCATGTCTCATGTGATCCTGAGGTTAAACGAAATTATAGGGGATCTGAGGAGTTATGTCAGTACCATAATGGCTGGAGATGAACGGACTGGTAGAATGGGTCAATGTGACGCTAGCCATGACTCTGAGGAAGCTAGTCGCAGGGAGAACTTCCGCGTGGGGGAACATACCTGTTTTTGGTGACTTTCGCCTACAACATTAGTCATCATACAGCGACAGGAAAGGTGCCATTTGAATTGTTATATGGAAAAAAGGCCGCGTTGCCGCCAATTTTATATTTGGTGGTGGAACCTATGTTGGGGATGATTACTAAGCAATACCTGAACCGACTGATGAGTATCCTGATCAATATGCAATTACAAGCATTTGATACAACTTTGAAGAAAAGGATCTGAGCAAAAATTGACGGATGACAAGAATTGACTGGCATTAGAAGAATATTGAATAGGGGAAATAGTTGCCTATTGGGATACACATGGTTTTGGATGAAGAAAAAAAATTTAGATGCGTTGTGGTTGGGTCCATTCTAAGTAATCGCCAATATGGCGACTGATGCTTACTCCATCAAGAATCTCTTGGATGGAAGAGTTGTAAATTGAGTCCACGCTAAGTATCTAAAGCATTGGATCGATGAAAAAAATAAAAGAGTTCCCCAAGGACCAATGAACTACTAAGTTGGTCATGTCCTGATGATTAGGTCAAGTATGAAAAAGGACCTCTGAACCAATCTAGATGGTTAAGAATGAATAAAAGGACCTCTGAACCATGGTAAACTGGCAGGTTTAACTACCCAGGATCCAGTTTGTGGAAAAAGATGGGCCTATGAACCAAAACAAGGTCAAGTCCCATAGTAAAAAAGAAGTATAAAGATAAAAAAATGATAAAAGATATTGGAAAAAAAGATAATAAACCGCATAGATAAAAAGCTGATATAGTTTTATAATTATATTTATATTGATTGTCCTTGGTACGGGGATAATTCCACCTATGTCACCTCTTGGGGGATGGAGGATGGATCACGGTAGGAATGAACAGGCTGTCAAAATTGATATGCAATTGGACACTAGTGAGGGTGAGACCTACACGAAACCACATTCATTGAGTGGATGCTGAGCCCTTAGAAAAAGTGACTAGGGGAAGGGAAATTGAGATGTTGGAGGAAGCCAATCACAAAACCCCAGAGTGGGGAGGAAAGCAACAGTATAAAAAGAGGCAATTGGCAAATAACACCAAGTAATCCCAATATGGCACTGGAGCTAGAAGATTAGTCCTGAGCGCCTGCCAACAGGCTTCATCAAGGACACTGGACATGTGGGCTGGCAACAAAGAAGGGATGCTTGATGGGGGTTGCCAAATCATGCCCCCTATCAATGCCATCAGCGGAAGATACTGATGGGAAGCGCTGGAGAAGAGATAGTTGTGCAGAGAGCAGATTGCATCCTGCAAGTGGTGACTATGGGCTTCTTGGAAGCTAAAGCTGAATGAATGGTGGAACCCAGGCGAGGCTGGAAGCTTTGTGGACCAACTTTGAAGAACTTGGCCAGCAAAGTGAAGAGCATAAGTGGCATTATCCCGATCCAGAAGGTTATCAAGATCAGAGGGATTCAGCACTAAAGTCAAAGCCTTGGTGACTTGGGCCCAGAGTTCAGCATAGGGGAGCTTGAAGTGAATACTGTTACCAATTGAGAGCTCAGAGACCAGAACAGCTGGTTTGTAAAATTGACCGAGTTTGAAGAGGAACTCAGGGAGCAGGTCTGACTCATCCAGAAACGAACAATCCAGAGCAACTGGCATAATCTCTGGAGCATCTATGATGATGTTTGGAGCATTAGAAAAAGGAGCCAAATCCAGGAGAGTTTCAAAGTCCAACTCTGGAATTGACTGCAGAAGAAGAGTCAGCCTGAGAGTTGTTTGAAATGATGGCCAGCCTGGTTTTGGAGGGATTAGTTACCATTTCCAGTAATTCAACAAAAAGACTAGCCACTTGCACCAGACTAGGCGTATGAGTCCTGGAAGGACCATAAAAGAGGTTCCATCAAGCATCCTGACTCATCTGCTGGAAGAGACGGAGGTCTGGATCAGACAAACTATTGAGGAGCTTCTGGTAGTGAGACTCGGAATTTGACATATGAGCTGGATGAGAGAGGGGATGTTGACTTATATAGAAGTTGACATTTTGCACTCTACAATCCATTAAGCTCTAAGTTAGGAGAAATTAATCTCAAAATTAATGAGATAAGCTCTTTAAGGAAAGAATTAAGAATGACTTATGCCAAGAGGTTATGAGCAAAATAACAAGGGCGAATAAGAAATAAGTATTCTTAATTAAGCCACAAAACGAAAATTGACGGCAAGAGTCTCCTGTCTAGGATAAGGAGAAAATCAGGAAATCAAGGACGCTGGACCAAGAATCCTGAATATGACATTGGGCCATATACCCTGATAGGGGGAACTGGATCCCAGGACTAATATCATCAAAAGTAAATCAATCAGCCTGGCACGACAGTAGATCATGGGAACCGCGCTCTGAGTAGGCAGTAGCAAAAAGGAAGAGGAAGAGCGCCGCATGCTGAAGGTCATCCCAATCAGCGGTGAGTATTGATGAGTGTACTCCACTTGAACCAATGAAGTATTCAATCAGGTGTCTGAAGTGGTATTCTCATGCCCCAGTCCTTTTCTCACTAGAAATCTAGGCAAGAGGGGGATGTGTTGGGACTTTTGCCCATATTCCCAGCCTGCTAGATTAGCTGGTATTGCTAGGGAAAATTCCCTAAGGCGAAGTAATCACTAATTGGTTGGCCCAAGTTTTGGAGGAACTACGTTTGGGGAATTTTGGGATATTCTCCTGGTCGTACCCAGTGAGGATTGAACTGGATGAAACTTAAGATCTCATTGGGTGGAGTTGCTGACGAAATAGGGGCATCTGATAGTGATTAACTATCAGGTGTACCAATTGGTATTGGTTGGGTTTCATCACTGACTGATTGGGAATGAATAGCAAGTTGCAAGGCGAGTGATGCCGCCTGCAACTAGTGAATTGATTGATTGGTGAGCGACCTGCCATAATGGTTAATAAGTCCCATTAGCTAAGCAGATCGCTAGCCAATTATGGTTGGTTCTCTTGGATCAAGAAGAAAACGTTAGGGACACATTTTCTGACTCTTTGCATTTGAGGTCTCAAGGATGTCCAATGATGGAATCCTAGCCAGGATGGGGAAGACCATTGCTGCTGAGACATAGATGGGTGATCAAATAGCAATGGCTGCCATTTCATCGAAGAGGTATCAAATGAGAGTTAGACAGCCAAATTCCCCACTATATTTTTTAGGATTTGCTATAATAAAAAAAAGTAGCTTTACAGAGTTTAGAGTTTACAGTTACATTATTAATTTGGTGTATAGTTAGACTATCAGCTTCTATTGTGTTGTTCTATCTCAAGAATATCATTGCAGAAGGCAATAATTGGAAGACTCTCAGAGAGAAGAGTAAAGATCTGAGCGGGGATCTAAGGATGAGGGAACCACAAACTAGGGATAACTGCCAACTGTGTGTTGAGCCGAGAGAAACTGTCACTGGGGTATCTTAGCAAAGATTGGGTGGACAAAAGTATAGGGAATGAATCCCTATAATTTTATGACTTCAATAGTATTTAATTGGAAATACTGGCTAAGTGTTGGGCTAAAATATAGTTTAATCTCAACTATGGATAATAGTCTCCTTACTATTATTTTTTTTAGTACTAGATGGTCCCACCTCCTCCTTACTATTATTGATGAATACATTCTATACAAATGCGACAAAGTGCATGAGGAAATTGAACCTATGCAGTAAAAAGGTTATTATGTTGCCAGCCGATAATCAACCTAGAGTAAATTTTTACACTATAGCAGAGTAGAATTTGGAGCCAGAGAGTTGTGACAGCGCATCATCAATGTGAGGGATAGGATATCTGTTTTTAATGAGGTTGTTCAGTTTTTAATAGAGCATAACAACTCAATGACTTCTGTATTTCTTTTTATGAGTAGCAAAGGGGACGCCCAAGGGCATTTGGAAGGTGCCAATAACCAATCATTCGAACTGCTTAAGCTCCATCCTTATCTATTTTTCCTCGACCTTTTATTTGAGATAGGGTTTAGATCTAGTGGATGCTAGCATCAACAACATCAATTGGGTGGGTCTAATACTTCATGTTCCTGAAATCAAGTTCAGACTTGGAGAATATATCATTAAAGGCATCTAATTAAGAATGACTTCTTCTAGTTCGTCTGAGGTTAATTTATCTGAGATATAAACGTTAGGCAACGCACACAATAGTTTTTCAGAGGTTAGGCCCATTTCTGAATTATAATCGTGGCAGTAAACTTTCTCAATATCCTTGAGGGAAATATATGGAACCTTCCTATCACCTGGTGGTTTTTCACGTTCATGTCATGCTTATTAAGATTCCCCACAGGAATGAAAAATAGGTTGCTGGTAGACAGGTTCAACGATACCAGCATTACTCAGGGCTCTAGAGGACTTACTCCATCAACACTGGCTATGCAGAATAAGATGTTCCGTGGGAGTTGTAATGTATTCTGATGTCAACCACTCGTTGTTCCCAGGACTTAATTATCATCTCCTCTGAGGCGTAAAAAGGAATGCCTTCAGAGGCGTCCACTAAGTCTGGCAACAATTTTTTATGGCGCATGGATGTGGTTTAATGCAGCGGTAGTGCAGCAGATGGGTACTCAACCAAACAGGAATCTCTTTTTTGGGAGTTCTTTATTAGTCAGCATCAGAGGTACCTCATAGTTGATCAGGGAGAGGTAACCATGATTCATATTAATAGCTCTCATGTGCTCACAAGGAATTGAGTACCAATAAGAATTTACATAATAATTTAATTCAAAACCACGTCAGGTTCTGACAGGGTAAGCTTTTCAAATCTTAGGGGTAATGAGGAGTACGCCCTTTAGCACGTGTGCTAGAAGGTTTGCCATTCCATAAACTTAGGTGTAGTCCAGGTCAGTATCCAATTAATCTTTTTGATTTCTTTTGAAGAAATGACATTTATTAGGGAGCAGTGTCAAGAGTGGCCATAAACCAAACCTTGTTGATAAATACTTCCACCTGTGGGACAGACCACACCAAAAAAAGTAAGAGAGCTAAACCTCTTTAGAAAGGAAATCAGAGTTAAGTTTTTTAGCGGTTTCAGGGTAGTTATCTTTAATGAATTAAAGCACATGAACATTCACTATAGGGCGGATCATCAAAGCCATGAGCTGGTCAGCGTCACAAGCAGTATAAATGATCTTGGGGCACCTCAGAATTTGGCTAAGATAGGTGTCATCAGGTATCACGGCTTGTCTAAACCTCCATAGTTTAGCCGGATATTATTTCTACTTCAACTGGGGATCCAAGGACATATTTTCCCACGTCCTTATAACCCCCTTAAGATTCTTCATCTGAGGGGTTGCATATGCAAGTCATAGGAGAGATGAAAGATTTTTTAGGGCCAGGCCGTTCAAATTAGTGGGTTAATAGCTATACCATGCCTTTACAACGTGCCTGGCAATTGGTGGATGAGATACTTTTAGGGCGTGCAACTACCAGCTTAGATGGGAGTGAAGACGCTTCAGATTTAATATGCTTGTATGGGACTCCATTGTTGGCGAGCTTAGGATCTCAGGCGCATAGGATGTAGTGATGTCTGTTTTGAGTCACATTACGGGACATGTTTTATGGGCGAAAATACTTGGAGAGCCTAAGAATATCACTTAGGCTCCCATCCACTGGCCTACAGGCGAAAGGTCTTCAGTGGTTAGAACTTTGGGTTTCACCACAACTCCTGGTGCAGCCTCAACTTTGTGTAATCTGAAACATTTAATAAAACCTCTTTATTACTAATACTTTCCAAAAAGGTGCGGTTCACAGAGATTATATGCTTTGGTAGGGTGGAGTGGGAAGACAACCCAGTTATCATGGCATCAATGGCGTCATCAAGAGTGATCTGATGAGATGTTAACAACGTTTGAGAGGCTAGGTAGAACTGGGCAGCAAAAGCAGCAAACTGCTCTCCTTGAAACATACTAAGGCTCATAAAGGCTTTTTTCTCTGCTTAAACTCTTCTTGGAGCCAAATTCAGCATTAAGAGCATCATTAACCTCTACCCAGGTACTCTTAAAGTCCATCTGAGAAATCATAACCCACTTGGACAATTAACCTGAGGCGGGAAAGAATAGTGCTTGACTTTTTGTTGGCCAATCACACCTTTCATGGAAAATTCGTAAACATATATAAATGAGGCAATGCTACCCTCACCGGGGGTATATTTTCTTTAAAGGGTGGTTTAAAAGGAACAAGAAAGATAATTTACTGTAGAGTAGAAGGAGTCGCTGTTTGAGCTTATTAAGGCGCGACAGCGCGCTGGCTAGCTACAGTTTAATAGCAACTACTTTGTTTCATTATTAGTGGTAAGATAGGAGGGTTAATTATTTGACCACCCTCCAATTATGTGATAAGTTGTGTTGTACAGGTGCCCCTGTAGTGTGCATCAAATGTTGAGACCCTGGAGTTTAGTAAGTGCTCACAGGTGCTGTTTGCACAGGATTTTCAACAATAAGGTAGTAGCAGAAAGTTCACAACTCTTGACTTCTATAATTTTAATAAATGGTATATTAAGAGCTACTAGGGGGATTGATTTTCATATGATATATTAATAAGTAAATTTTTAGGGCTGAAAGAGCGAGCCCCTATGAAATTGGCACTGCTTAGTATATATATGATATTTCTAGGCTAATAGTGAGGGGCTAAGGAATTCAGGTAGGCCAAGATATCTCGATTTGACATTGGTAAAGTATATATTAGGATGTTGAATCAACCTTTGGGTTGTCAATATCATGTGGGAGCATCTTTAATGTAGTCCCGCCAATCAGCCGTTTTGTACATATTTCTATTTGGGCCAATTACACTAGCTCCTAAGGGGCGACTGGTTAATAAAATTTTCACTCCCCTGAACCCCTCAGGCTTAAAAAGGGGGTTGCTTTCCCTTAGTTAATTGCACTAAATTCAAGCTGGTTCTTGGGTGGGGTTTCAGTTCAGTTGACTTATTTCGCTGTAGGTTTGGAGGAGCTTGGGAGCTAAAATCCAGGGTTTTTTTCTGGAATTTTAAAGGGATTACTCTGATTTGAAGGATTCCACAGAAATTTGACCAGAGATCTTTGTATAATACTTACAATATTTGCCTCTGGAACACTCTTCCCACTAACTTGAACATTAATCTTCTGGAAGCCTCCTCTCAGTGTCTCTGAAATCAATACCTGCTAAATGCCAGTTTTTCAAATCGATATGGACTTCCATGGTCACAATGTTACCTGAGAAAGATATTACTACTTTTAGTAAGATGGTTGCAAATAATAAGATGACTTCAACAATCAATCTTTTTGATATTAAGGTTTTACTTAATATGGTTGGATACTACTGACAAAACATAGCCCACTTCAATGAACTGCTGAACCCTTGATATAACTTCTCCACAATGAGGTTCTATTCTAATGGGAAGAAACTCAGCCATAAGCTTTTTACACCCTCTGAAGACCTCTCACCACTGCTCCGGTGTTATTACATCCTGAATTTGATGAACTCTTTATCCTTTTTCAAGAACTCTAGTGTTGTAGCTGTTGGGCCGTTCTGGTACAACATGATGCAAATTAATTTAAAGATTATGTAGCATATTTTGTCAAAATAATAACTTAGCCTGAGAGGAATTACAGCATCACCAAACAGGAATTTTTAGTTGACTTCTTGCCATTAAGAACTTCCGCAATTTCTTTATGGGAACACTAAAATTTGGTTACATACCATGCTTCAATAAGGTAGCTGAAGCGGATGAAGGATCCCAATGTATGTCTGTCTCATTAGTCACTCAAGCTTCGAAGCAATGATTTTTTCATTGTCCACCAGACTGGAATGGTACACTAAAATTCTGACGGACTGTCACAACTGCGCATAATGACCCTCTACACCTCTGAAGTGTATCAGATTTTGGCCTCCTTGGGGAGCCTGAGGAGTGGAGTCAAGCAGCAACTGTTTTTCAGAATCAGTTTTTGAAATTGGCTGAGAAGACTTAAATTGAGTGTGGGTTGTTATACAAACAAATTGAAGCCTCTTAGTTGCCTTATTTCCGCCTGTCATCCTGGACTTGGTTTACCTTGAAGGGCCATTTAACGTTAGGTCATAATGCCATCAGGAAGCCTGTTACTGGCTATGTGAGCGCAACTGTTGGGTTGAGATAATTGAGACGAGTCAAGATTTCATTAACTCCTATCTCATCTAAGCTATCCAGAAGCCTCTCAATATGTCATATCAGCATCAGGTCATGGGTCTTATTACCCCATTTGCTAAATGTCAGTATTGACGTCATAATTCTGCTACCCACGGCAATTTACGACCTCCAATATATCATACTGACAATTGAACATTTCACCAAATGGGTGAGGCCATCTCTATTACATTGCCCACCTCTAAAAGCAAGTTCTTTATTTCTAGCTAATTAGCTTCACCCGTCACACTAGCCTAAAGCTATTGCTGTCTGATAATGGCACCAACTCTGTCTTTAAAAGTAAATGTCAACCTTAATGCTCTGATGGGCACTTACCCCTCTTTCACTGCTCCTATCACCCCACTACTATTAAAGCTTTTGAATGAGCGAATGGAACTCTAGTTGCCATCCTCTGAAAAAGCTCACTCCAACCCAGGGCCGTGGTATGTATACCTCCCATAAGCTCTATTGTATAACTTGTGAGTTACCAAGTAATATAAGGATGTCACCATTTTGAGATCTATACAACTGAGAGCCAATCCTACACTCTAGCGTTTAATCAATATTTTAGACCTCTATGTAAGGAACCATTGAGCGTTCGATGTTAAGTCTGGTGAACTATTACACCTACAAGCTCTAGCTGCTAAGTCTATGATTACAATCAGTCAACAAGAGGCTTAGAAAATCAAAGCCCAAAATCTAATACTGCCTGAGTACCAGCAGGGGATCTAGTATTGTTCTATCACCAATTGCCAGGGGGTTAGGTACATAAACTTGATACATTTTGCTCAAGATCAAATAAAAATAATATATCGTTGAGCTTAGAGTACTCTATGCCTCTGTCATGTCAGTCTCCGTCATAAATTGTGTCCACACTAGTAATTCTTGGACTTGTAACCTCCTCAGCAAGATCTTAAGGGGCATTGTTGGGACTGATGGGATTTTAAATTTTAAATTTATTGCGGGGAAGGCCGACCATGGGATGGACACTTCCGAATATGACTCAGACGAGACAAAACTTAGTACCAGGGGAGGCACCCCAGAGAAGCGATGCTATCTCTTGTTGCCAGCGGGAACGCCACTTATGGGAAGGGGGAGGGAACATGTGTAGGGGACGTAGCCACTATTGAGCACGTGTGGAGGAAGGGGTCTGATTTGATGAACCAGACTGGGAACCAGGAGGAGACCAGCTGTTGGCGACGCGGTGGGAGATATCCAAACATCCACACTTGAAAGTGATCCACCAAATGAGACCGGAATCTGTGGACAGCTTCAGGGAGGGTGGGGGTGGAAACCCAGCGATGGCATCCAAGACAATCGTGTGGATAGTCCACATGGCGATTGCAACCACCAGAGCATGGAGGGAGGGTGGGAGGGGGAGGCCATTGATGAAGCAAACATATCTCTTGACAGACTAAAGGGATGTGTTTGATCCTGGCCTAGCAGACGTTGGACTTCGCGCCATATTACTTTAGAGGTGGGGCACTTCTCCAGGCGGTGAAACAGCGTTCCATACTGGCCACACATGACACAGGATGAGTGTAAAGCATTAGAGCGCTCAGCTGTACGATACACCCGCCTCAGGCAGCGCCACACATGGGAGCGGACTTGTGACTGCAACAGAGGATGGTGTGCGTATTTCCAGATAGTCTTTTGGGTCTCAGTGGAATAAGGGATGTCCATCATGTCCAGGTAGTCCACCCTGGATAGGACTTGGGGTCAAATGGGGATCACACCATCATGGATGGGTAGCCCCTGTACCTCTTGTGTGAACTGAGGAGAGGGGCGGCCTCTTCGGGTTGTATGTCCACTAATACGAATTCTCCACTCTGCGCTTCGCATGAGGAGTAGGATTCGTTTGTAGTGGGTTTTGGTCCCGTGAGGACCTGTGGCCAATGTGTGTGATGCGAGGTATTTCATCAGGGAGTGGGGGTTTGATGGATTGTTGAGGCCCAAGGCTCGGGAGAAGTTGGAGTGGGCCGCGCGGGACCAGTGTTGGGATGGGAGTGTAGGAGCAGTGACGGCCGCAATCAAGGTGCCCAGGATCTTGGCGGCATGGGCTTTGAAGTCAAGTAGGCCCATGCCACCATGATGATGAGGGCCAAACATGACCTCTAGCTGTACTGGTGGAGGGCGGCCTGACCAAAGCCAACCCTGTAGCAAAGCATACAGGGATTTGAAGAAGCTTGGGGAGAAGGGGATGGCGTGGGCTCCAAACCAGACTTTGGATAGGAGCATAGAGTTGGCAAGAACAACCCTGCCAGTGAAGGTAGTAGGGTGGGCTCTGAGAGAGGCGATTCGCTTCGTCACGTTGTCCAGTATATGGCCCTCCATTACTGCTGACGCGTATCCTCTTGCCTCCAACCACACGCCCAGATGGCGTACTGGTCCTATGGTAGGTAATGGCACAAAGGGGAGTACCAGTGGAGAGGTGTGTTTTTAGTTAGTAAGTCGTGGACGTGGGCGAGCAGATGGGCCGGGTTGGGAACTACTTGCTGGGGCCCAGCAGTTCTGAAACCGACCAAGGAGGATGATTTCGGTTTTGGAGGCGTTCAGTGCCGCGTTGCTTACCCGGGAATATTCCTGGATGAGGGCTTCAAGCGCGCGTGCATCTTTGTTATTAGACACCCCCACCACGCAATCATCTGCAAATGCCATCATCTTGACTGGGGTTTGGCCTGGCACATGGACCCCAGTGAGTTGGGCATTCACATTTCGCAGTAGTGGGTCAAGGCTGAAGTTGTATAAGAGTAGGCTCAGGGGGTCCCCTTGTCGCAGGCCCCTTTTAGGATGGACTACATCCGTTAGGAAACCTGGGCCGCGCACAGCCATTGTTGCAGATTCCGTGAGCAGCATCACCCAGTTAATGAAGCGGGGAGGTAGGCAGCTTTTGTTGGAGGCAGGCCCTAAGGTATTCCCAGTTTACTTTATCATAGGCCTTTTGTTGGTCCAAGAATACAAGTGCCCCAGAGGCTGTGGACTGACACACATTAGCCACAGAGTGCACGTTATCCCAAATCGACCTTCTGGGGATGAAACCAAATTGTTCTGGGGAGATGGTGGCAGATGCTACAGTCCCTAAACGGTTAGCCATGATTTTTGTTAAAATTTTGGTGTCTGTGTTTGTTAGAGAAATGGGGCGCCAGTTGGCTAAGTCTAGCCTATCCCCTTTCATGAAGAGCGTGACCGTAAAGGCCTCATGTCCTCCTGGTAGGAGGCGCGTTTCCAACAGGCTTTGGTTGAGTGAGGCTAGCAGCAATGGGGATATATAATTAAAATATTTTTTGTAGAACTCATATGGAATGCCATCTGGGCCTGGGCATTAACAGTTTGGCGCACTGTGAATGGTAGTCCATAATTCGTTTGGAGTAATTAAATTCATTATTTCTGGGTATTGGAAAATGGTGCAGATATGAGCTCAGTCAAGAAATTCCGCCATTTCAGCCGTCTGAATTGGTTTGGCTCTGTATAACTTGGAATAATATCTTTGCATTTCAATTGCCACTTTGGCCGGTGTGTCCACAATAGAATTATCCAATCTTCGCACCTGTGTGCAGGCCACGCTCTGGCGTGGTGCAAATTTTTTTTTGAAGAAGTATGTGGTGCACTTGTCACCTTTAGTGATGCGTGTGGCCCTGTAATGGACACAAGCCCAATGTTTGTGTTGCCTTTCAAGTGCGTTGAGGTGGGCGGCTGCCTCCGCCCACTTCTGGCCCCATGCAGGGCTATATCCTGAGGCTGGAATGTTGGACTCCAAGTGGGCCAATTCCACCAGCGCGCGCGATATAACCGCCAATGTGGCTCGTGAGCATCTGGATGAGAGATGGCGATAGTGGCGGATGGTGTCTTCTTTGTAAGTTGCCCATGTGGAAATGGGGTCCGCGCAAAATGGTGCAACAAACAATTTTGCCAAAGTTGCCTCTTCCACCCACGTGGAAAATCCTGGTGACGCAAGCTCTGGGGGGCGGATTTTGCACCAATGTGGGGCCTTTACAACTGTGACGGGTAAGTGGTATGTTATCGAGACCAGTCAGTGGTTAGAGAATTCCATTTCCGTTATTTTGAAGTGGGAGATGAGGGGTTGGAATTTCGCCGGCACTAGAATAAGGTCGATGTGGGTCATGGACCTTAATTGGCTGTTGTGGACATGGGGACGCGTCATGTTTTCAAGCAGTGGGGCATGTCACAGCAGCGCATCCATTAACCCAAGGGTGGCTTTTAGACGCGTAGTTCTACATGACCCTGTGGGGTGTGGGGTGAGGGCAGCCACCAGTCTGTTGGTGAGGTTAGCCAACAGTTCATGTCACCAATTAGGAAAGAATCGGGGGTAGCGGAGGGATTTGACCAACGAGAAAAATTCCTGACGCTCATGTGCACCGTTTGGGGCATAAATGTTGACAATTGTGTGTGCAACATTGGCCCATGAGAAGGTGACAATGAGCACTCAGCCATTTAGGAATATTTCTGATGATACAAATTTGAAAAAATTGTTTTTCCGAATTATCACCCCACAGTGCTTTGACCAAAAGGATAGGGATGGTAGGAGCATTGTTTTCCAAGCTTCCTCAGAACCTCGTGGACAGTGGGACTCCTGGATGGCCAGGATATCCACGGGTAAATTGTTTTATAAAAAACTCAGTTTCCTAGCCTGGGACGGGGAGGCCTTGAGTCTGGCGATATTCAGCGTCCCTAGAGTGAAGGTTTCCCCCTTCGCACCTTAGGTGCGAGGGGGTGGGCCCCCATGCCCACCAGCCTCTTCCAGGTCCCCACGGGCTTTCACAGCAGCGCGGGTATTAGCAGCAACGCTATCGGGGCTTTTGTTAATTTTTGCAGAAAGATTTGCATTAGCTTTGGCCTTCACTTTTTGTTTTCCCGGCGTTGGACGAATTTTTTTGGTGCGGATAAGTTTGGTGCACCATCAAGTGGGGCAAAAAAATTTTTTTTGGTTGGGATAGGTCCCAGGTCAGTTTTGACTGGGGCTTGGGTGCTGCGATTGGGTGAGATCAAATCTCCCATCGGATCCTCAGATTGAGTGGCCCATTTAGCATGGGCCTCCCAATCTGATTGGGTGATGGATTCCCAAATTGCTTCCGCCACGAAGGTCTCCATGTCCTCCTGGCGTTGTGAGTGTGGGATGGTGGTGGTGGCCTTGGCCACTTCCTTGGCCGCGGTCCTATGGGCCTGCTTGGCCTTCTTTTACTCCTGCGGGGAGATGGGCTTTACCAATAGGTAGCAGCCTTGTGCTCCCCATGGGAAAGCCTCCTTGGTGCTTGCGGTTGGTTTGTAGTACGCCTCTCCGCTGGCCATGGCCACTGAGGGGTGCTCTTGGAATGTGACGCCAGCTTTGATGGGGCATGCGTGCGCCTTATGGCCGAACGCATCACAGTGGGAGCAAATGGGGGGCGCGCTGTCCACGGTTACCCAGAATGGGTGGGTGGTGTGCCCTGCAATGTCAATAAAGGTGGAGTGCAGGATCTGGGTTAGGTCCTTCTCGATCTCCTCAGTTGGGGTCAGAACTGTGATGGCTTTGCCGGTGCACAGGTGTGGCATCAGCGTGAAACGTTGCATTTCAAAAGATTGTATTTCGTCATATATGGTGAGACCATCTTTCAGGTGTTGCTCCAAAATGTCACGTTTTACCGTAGTAGGCATAAAGTCAAGCGTGAGGAAAATTTGGTTTGATTTTGTCCATCTGGTGCGTTTAGTTTCAACGACCCATTGCCCTTCGGGAGGTCAACCACTATGTGCACCGCTGCAGCCTCGTCTGCTGCTATTTTGCTTTTGAAACCTAGGTCCAGCCAACCGCGCAACATGGAGTGAGGTGCAACGTACACCGTGGTCGGGAAAATTTTGTGTACATCTTCACAAAATTTTTCCCATAGGGCCATTTTTTGGATGTCCAGATACACAAGGACTCCAAATTCCACCAACGAAAGTGGCTGGGAATGTGGCATGTTGATGTACTGGTTGCATCGTGCTTGCCACGCGAGTATCTCTGGGGAAATTGTGACCGCCGGTTTTTTTGGATTTTTTTCTATTCTGCCAGATTCTCTGGGGCGTTTTTGAACATTAGAGGCCGCGGGCCTTCCGCCTGCTCCTCTTGCTTTGCTTGCCCAACTGCTCCCAGACATGGGCGCAGACTAATCCCCTCTATGAGATTATCAAACTAGATTTAGTCTTGAATTGAATGGGTTGCAAAAGTGTTTGCAACGAGAAAGAAAAGTTGGACTGATGGGATTTTCAATAGATCAAACAAGCATTGATTGACAGTTTTTATAATCAGTTCAAGGCATCACTATTATGGCGAAATCTCCCACAACACTTTAAACGATGAACCTCAAAATGAGCTGTAAAGCTTCAACTCCTCCTGAATCTGCCAAGGCAATTTATAAAGGTCTTGATATGTAAAGTTTGCCAAAATCAACCAAACAAATTGAGGTTATATTTGCCCAAGCAAATACTTTGCATTCCGTCAGTTCACCCTGAAAATACCATATATTCCTGTGACCCCAAATTTGGACCAATTCATATAAAAACTCGAAATCTAAAAATAATGTGTTCTTTTTTTTGCCTAGTTACACTAGTAGTACTTCCTATTTTAAATAACATATAATTGCCTTAGTTTATCTAAGCTAATAAGAGATTGCCCTAAGGACTCATAAGTCCACTAAGAGATTTAGCTGAAGCTTTTAGCAACTAAAATATTGCGTAGCCTTTAACGGGCTATGCCTTTGATTCAAACAAAATCTCAACACCAACAAAATAAACAAATTGTAGAGAGACATGAGAGGAAAAAACCTTAGTTATGCGAACATTAACCAAATTTATCATTACTTCAACAAAGCCGAGAACTGCTGAAACACTTCTACTTAAAAACTGAAGGCAAGACTTACAAGAATCCATAAACCGCTCAACGCAAAGAGATGAAGGAGGAATGTAATTGATGCATAGAGTCTTAGAACATGAGAAAAAGCTTTTGTGAATATACCACTCATTTACTTAAAAGATATAATCAAAACATTTTTTTTTAATCTTGGAGAACAAGAAATTCAGTTCAAAAAGATGAATCGATTTTCTGGTTGTTAATCTAAGTTTTACCCTGGAAGAAATGGAGCAACATCTTATTCACCTACATGACCAAATATGGCAATTTAAACATCAAATTGAACAGAGCTTTGTAAGAATGGAAATTACCAAACCTAAAACTTCTGGAGTACACGTCATTACAAGATTGGAGGCCACTATCTTTAATCCTATGTTGAAGGAATAGTTTTCAACTGGTGAAAGAAAAATTACATTTTTTTCAACATTTGTAATTCCACGATGGAAGGTGTGACCTACTATCTAATGGGTAGACTTATTTTATCGTCTAAGCCATATGACTCAAGAGGTTATGGTACCTTATACGGATGGCCTGCATACCTGGAGGAAGTGAAGATGGCGCTCATCAAGGAAATTGGGCAAAGCAGATCCTGAGCATGAAGGAATAGGCCTTCATTAGAATTGTGTTACGCAAAATTAAAACCTTTGCTAAATTTGCTGATCATTTTTATATTAGACCAAAACACTAATGACCTCAAAGATGCTTATTTTAGGCTGATGCCATAGCTGCAGTTGTTGCTGGTTTACATAATAATCCTGATTTAGAATGTATGTCACATCTGTCAAATGAAACTTCCATTCAATATTGGATATTAAAGATGCACTATTTTGACGTAGTTGACATAAACTTGCAAGAAAACTATAAAAACTCTCCACAAAACCCAAAGTTTATGCTGTGGCGGAAACAAAGAATAAGAAGGAGGAGAAGAAAAGATGATTCTACTGTAAGAAAAACAGCCATACAATGAAATGTGTTTTTTGAAAAACCTTTTCCTTGCCAATAAGGGAAAAGAAAGACTGGTTTTTGGTCTGATACCTCTAAAGCCAATTGCCCAAAGTACCTTGAATTGAAACAAAACCAATAGCTCTCTCTTTCTTGCATTTTAAATGAACTTAATGATAACTCTGAAGGGAGACATGAAGACACAGGTTATTACAACTTAGGCTCACATGGAAATCTCACCATTTTATGATGGTTGAAGTCAAAAAATTGATGATGCTCAGATCCCCAAAGGCAAATAACTCAATCAAATTATTGGGTGCCCCAGGATGATCAATACAGATAGTAATACTGATAAGTATTTTAGCCCTGGTAATTGACCAATTTCAAGTATCCCCAGTCTTCTGGAGTTCATTAAGTAGTATCATGAGATCCTTCAAAAGCTCAATGAAACGTTACGCCTCAAAGAGGTGTATTCCTTCCACCAAAGACTAGTGGAACCATAACCAAGTTGGAAGTGATACTTAGAAGGTCTGAGTATGGATATTTTCAATCTGGTATTACAAATAATGTTGTTTTATGCTTACTAATAAAGAAGATTAAGTACCCACAGACTTTAATAAATCTAAAAATATATTATTGTGTTCAAATAACACTAAGGTGATAGGTGATTATGCATCTATGCCATTCAAAATTGAAATTTTAGCTTAAACACGCTCCTGCAGGTGCCCTAGACAACAATCAATATGATATACTTATTGGGATGCAGTTTGAGATTGAGTGCAAAGTTTTTATCAATATGAAGAATGGATACTTGAAAAAACTTTTCTCTCTCGTTGCAATTACTCATTGCAAAAAATTTGATTCAAGCCTAAATGAGTTTGATAATCTCTTTGAGGAGATTAGTGTGCACCCAATGTCAGGTAGCAGCTGAGCTAGCAAATTAAAGGGCACAGGATCGGGATCTGCACCATCCAAAGTTCATAAACGCCCCAGTGACACTGGTGGCCTAGATAAAAATAAAAAATTGGTAGTGAGTATGTTGCAAATTTGACCATGGGCTCCGCTAGTGTGCCAGGCCAACCAGGATGAAGACTGGCTGGCCCTTTGCCATTTCGCCTTCATTGGCGTACCAACCCCTACAAGTCCGCGTCCAACTCACCAACCAACCATCAACAGCTTCGCCTTTAGCCCCAGGTGTCCTCAGTGTGTTCCCCAGCAAGTCCTGCCTCCTTCATGTGTGGCTCAGGAACTTCTGTGCTGCCCCACCCTCTTGTCCCTTCACCAACCCATCTGGGCATGCCCTGGCGAGCCCATCCCCCATCTTGGGCAGCCATGGCACTCCTGCGCTGCACCCCGCAAGGGTGGTGGTCAGTCAGCGCATCCGCTGTTAGCCAGCTGAACAGGTTCCCACCAGTTCCGCATAGGGAGGAGGCATGGGAGCTGGTAGCGCTGGCCACACTAGGCATGATTAGCTGCACCTATCAGGGGTCTCTATTCCCATTTTCCCCGCTCTAGTTGCTCTAAGCCACTTCAAACAAATAGGAAAGATGGGCAAACAAGAGATGTTTATTAAAACGGAATAATTGGCTATTTTTACTAATTTTGGGGCTACTGCACCCATGTACTCTTCGGCCAATCAATACTGGAAAACCTATCAGCCACATTGATGCCAGAACTTTATCAGATTGTAAACTTCATTCATACATACTTCATAAAAATTCTCTCCAGATCTGCTCATATGATCACTAAATATTAATATTAGGTCAATCCATCCTTAGCATAAGTCACTGGTCAGTCATATATATATTCATAATTGAATTGAACTTTGAGCATTGTTGGGATTCTCAATAGTTTAAATGAGGCCTCAACTTGGGGCTTCCAAATTATTATTTATTTTAAGCAATCTCAACATATATTTACTATTATTAATCTACCAATCGATGCTTTAGAGGGCCTAAAGCCCAAAATCATTAAAAACTTTGATTTACTTAGCATCGTCCAAATTCAATTAATATTGGACAAACTTGAGATAAATTATAATCAAATTGCTCCACTAATTGATAATCCAGGCTAATAAACTCTATTGCAACTATTATTCTTCCTATAGGGAATGAATTCTTTTTTTCAGTTTATAAACTTTATCTCTACCTTCGCTTTATCTTATAAGTACCTTTACCTATCAACTACTTCCCATTATCTTGTAAAAGATTTGGGATAATAATTCCTAATCTAGTCCCAATTCCACAAGGGTATAAGCCGATCATTCCTTATATCCATTATCTTATATTTTCTCTTATTAGCACAATTTAAGGTGCTAATTATTTAATTAATAAAATAACTTTCCCTCTACCTTTAATTGGGCTCTTTGTAAAGTTCACTCTCTTGTTTTTGGGACCTCTGAACTAGTGTGGTTAAGTCTCTAACTATAAACTTTTGGGACCTCTGAACCTGTTTTAAGGTTAAGTCCTCATCTCACCTGTCCACCTCAGCAAGCTTCAAAGGACCCGCCTTCAGACCTCCCTTAATCCCAACAAGCATCCTCGGCATGAATGGCCAATGCTCTGAATTAGTTGGCAGAACCATTTTGGACGATTTGTTACAGATATAACAGCTTACTGCCTGAAACTCCCACAAAAATCTTCTGATGTCAATTTGCAGCAAATGCAGCTTCTGGCAAACCTAAACTTGATTAAATATATATTATAAAAAGTATCAAACTAGGCAATTAGCTGGAAATTATGCCTGACTAACCATAACCCCTAAAACTGATACTATTGGAAGTAATCCATTTTAAGAAAATAATGAAATTGCCCTCCCCTTAACCAGAAGGTATTACTTCAGTGCGACCCACCCTGATGGTGGGACAAGAAACCCCATCACCTCCTTGAAGGAGCGCTGGTCTAGGCCAGTGGCTTCTGCCACTCCGTAAAGAGTCCTCCAATACTCTAGCAGCCCACCAGCGAAGCCCCCTGTAGTGAGCTCCACTATCACAAAATCGACCATGGGCTCTGTTAGTGTGCCAGGTGAACCAGTATGAAGACTGGTTGGCCCTTTGCCATTTCGCCTTCATTGGCATACCAACCCCTACAAGCCTGCGCCCAACCCACCAACCACCAACAAGTTAGTTTTTAGACCCAGGTGTCCTCGGCGTGTGCCCTGGCAAGTCCTGCCCCCTTCCTGGGTGGCTCAGGCACTTCTACGCTGCCCCACCCTTGTGACTTTTCCCTAACCCATCTGGGCATGCCTCAGCAATTCCATCCCCCACATTGGGTAGTATGGCACTCCCATGCTGCACCCTTCAAGGTTGGCGGCCAGTCAGCGCATCTGCTTGTAGCCTCTGGCCAGGTTCCAGCTGGTTACTCATAGGGAGGAGGCATGGGAGCTGGCAGCGCCAGCTACTCCAGGCGTGATTTAAAGCACCTATTGGGGCTCTCCATTCCCACATTCCCATTCTAGTTGCTCTAAGCTACTTCAAACAAATAGGAAAGATGGCAAACAAGAGATGTTTTTAGGAGGAAATGAATGACTATTTATACTTTTTTTGGGGGCTACTGCGCCCAAGTACTTTTTGGCCAATCAATACCAGAAAACCCTTCAACCACATTGATGCCAGAACTCTATCCGATTGTAAACTTCATTGATTCATACTTATAGCAATCACCTCCAGATTTGCTCATCTGATCACCAAATATTAATATTAGGTCAATTCATCCTCAGCATAAGTCACTGGGCAATCGTATATAATTTCGTAATTGAATAGAACTTTTTCATCCTTGTCATGATTCCAATATGACTGGACAATAAAGCTCTAAGTCAATATGGCAGAATGAATGGAATCCGCTGAAATCGAACTGGTACTAGGAATTTAAGTGCTTCAAAATGAGGCATTCGGCAAACCAAGAGGATTTATGCCAAGATTTGATACAAATGAGAGTAATATGAAAAGGTAAGTAGAAAAGAAATGTACCAAGCTGAGGATGCATCCAGCTGGGGAACCAAGGTATAAAGAGTCTGATGGAAGATAAAAGGGGGAGGTTTTTACAAGAAAAGAGAGCACGCAGATAAGTCTGCGATTGATATTAAAATAAAAGGTCAAAATAAGGGGCGATAGTTCCATACATATTTCTTTAATATTTTATTATAAAAAGGTGATCCTCATATTAACCGATTTCATTTCTGAGTGGCTCATACCCTGTGCAAAACCAACTCGGTGGAATTGAGCTCAATCACTGAGAATTAACAATCCTCATTATGAGTCACCAGTTCTCTGAATTAGTTGGCAGAACCATTTTAATATGATTCATAACTGATTTATCAGCTTTAAGTTGGAAACTCCCACAACTATCTTCAGATGGCAATTCAGCAGTGAATGCAGCTTCCACTAAACCTAAACTCAATTATATATATAACATAAAATAGTATTGAACTAGGCGATTAGCTGGCAATTATGACCAACTAACTGAAACCCCTAATTCTGATACTATTGGAGGGAATACATCTGGGTTAAAAACGCAAGTGAGTATTTCACCAGAGATTTTGGCCTAGCAAGTGAAATGCAACCATTTCATAAAAACTCCGCATCCCCAGCCCTGTCATCAGTAGAGCATGGGGCTCAAGTTTTACTGGATATTAATCAAACGGCGCTTTGGAAAAGTTCTGTGGAGATTGCACAACTGTTTCCTGAAAGGAGTATATAATGCACTTTACTCCATGACCTGCATTTGGTTGAATTTTGTGTTTGAAACTAAAAATGCAGCAGACAAAGCTGCACAGGTGCGTGTGGTGGTAGCCTCCCAGATGATCAACAGGCGGTAGAGATGAAGTGCACTTAGTGGACCAAATCAAACCAAGTTTTAGTAAACTTTGACTTTCTTCCCACAATGGTAAAGCAGACAGTGCTGGAGCACCACCTCATGGATGGGCTTAAAAGCTATGGGGAACTTCACTTTTTCAAAATTCAATGCTTTCTTGCTTTTGCTGGACCTGTTCACAAGAAAAGCAATTGTAGTGATCAACCCTTATGCAGTCATAGCAGAAAATTTGGCCCAAATTCTCCACACTACAGTGGTGTTTACTAACTGGAAGGAATCCCGTCCGTTCTGCATCACGTTGGATAGTGCACTCCTATCTGCACCTTTTGTTGTGCCTGACCACAAGGCCCACACCTTCCCTGCCAAGGAGGGATCATGCAAAACAAAATCTTCCCCAAAAAATGGGCATTTTAGACACCCATTATGAACCAGCTATTGATTTCGATGCTGCCTTGCCATGGGGTGTGCAGGGGTGTTACATTTAGGTCAAATCTGTGTCCCCACAGGAGCGCAAGAGGCCAAACAGGCCTGCAGAGCAGCAGCCTAGGAAGTGGCCACTCCATGTCCTTGATCCTGCCTGCCCAGACCCAGGATGGCATTGAGTCATTTTCTTCTGAAGCAGTTTGAGAAACCACTCATAAATCAGATTGGTTCAACCAACCTGAGGACCCAAAGGGTGCATTGGATTTAATTAAGAAAATTACCAAGCCTCCATCAAAACAGATTCTACCACCCATTTCCCTCCCCAGTAATTTGTCAACCTTTGATGATGCACCGCAGGAGCACAGTACCCTGAAAATTTGGCAGAAGTCAAACTCCTTTAAAAACAAGAACCATACTAAAAAGTTAATATTGTTCCAAAGGGTAATTATGACTCTACTGAATCTATTGCTTCCCGCACACATGCTGCCTGAGCACATGCTGAAAAAGAGCCGCAGGATGGGCAAGGGGGCCCTTCCCATAGCACCTTAGGTCGATGGTGGAGCCTTCACAATAGGGACGTTGAAAATCGCTGGTTTCAAGGTCTCCTCAAACCAATCTAGGAAACTGAGTTTTTTATAAAAAATAACTTACCTGTGGAAATCCTGAAAATTCAGAAAAACCCTCTGTCCACACGGTGCCAAGAACACATGGGCAGCCATGCTCTTCCCCTCCCAATCCTTTTGGTCGCCGCACTGTGGGTTCATATACATTTGACCCATAATTTTAAAAGATTTCTAAAAATCTGTACCTCAATGGTCATGTGCTTGTAGTGTCCTTTTCGTGAGATGATGAAGTGCACGCTATCATTGATATTTATGTCCTTCCCTGTGTGCGGGCTTGCTGGGAATTCCTCTCAGCCATAACTTAACACCCACTCCTTATTGATTCATTTGTTGATGGGT
The DNA here is from genome assembly GCA_022478985.1 of Massospora cicadina. NCBI lineage: Eukaryota > Fungi > Entomophthoromycota > Entomophthoromycetes > Entomophthorales > Entomophthoraceae > Massospora > Massospora cicadina. The sequence continues at coordinate 29,906 of JAKSZP010009288.1, forward strand.
GACATGAACTGCTGGGCCAACCCGGCCACTGACTGCTGGCCTTCTGTGTCTACTTCCCCCTCAAGGTCAAGTCAAACTACGCATTTTCAAAGCCACTTTGGGGCTTGTTAATACCCTTTACAGACATACACCATTGCTTCCCAAAATTTCCCGTCCCCATGTACACAATGGTCAGCTTTGGTCTATGTCCCGCATTGACCCTATTCTTGTCCCATTGAAATTTTGGTCCCAGCTAGCACACTTTATGAAAACAAAAATCGATTTCTTTGGCCACAGGTTGAAGTCATTTTATTATCTTTATTATACCAAGCAGCACAGGCACCAAAGTGGTGAAAACCTCGTCAAGATGAGATCACGTCGCCCAGGTTTTCCTCATGGTGGACACCAAAACTCAAGCACTGGAGTTCATCACCCATTCTGTGTGGACACTCTTACTACCTGATCAACCTTTAAAGCGAACACAATCCACCAGGCATGCCATCTTTCATTGCGTCACTCTCAGGATGCCTCAGCAGTCATTAAGTGCACGCTTGCAGAAGTGGACCAACTGGACTCTAATGTTTCTGCTGCAGGCTACAGCATAGCTTAATACTGCAAGTGGGCAGAAGTGTCCGCTCACCTCAACGAACTGGCTAGGCAACACAAACATCATGTTTGTGTACAGTATAAAGCAAAAAATATAATGGAAGGTGACATGTGCTCTGCCTATTTTTTCCAAAAATCACGCACCATGACAAAGCTTGGCTTGCACACAGGTGAGGCGTCCAGACCAATCCGTCACTGAAACTCAGCCAAAGTGGAATTAAAGTTCTAAACTGTTACTCCAAATTGTATCAATCCAATTCAGTCAGACAGGCAGAAGTTGAAGAATGTCTTGGAAAGTACATATATATTCATCATTTCCCATTATCCAGAGTTTATGATTAAATTTCTCAGGATGAACTCTGGTATGCCATTTGTGGCGCACCGCATAGGAAATGCCCAGGTCCTGATGAGATTCCTTATGAGATCTATAAGAGATATTTTATTTCTCCTCTTTGTTGCTTGCTTTAATGAACGAGTGTTTGTTAGAAATGCACCTCCTTCCTGGAAGCCAGGAGGCTTACACTATAACGCTGCATAAGAAAGGGGATAAGCTGGCTTGGCCAACTGGCGCCCCATATCATTTACTAATGTAGATACTACATTATTTTAAAATTATGACCAACCGCCTAGGGGTTGTTGCCTCTGATATAATATCATCTGAGAAATTCGGTTTCATTCTCAAGTGGTCTATATGGGACAACATACACACTGTAGCTAATGTCTGCCAATCCACGGCTACTGGAGCAATTGTTTTCTTAGACCAGCAGAAGGCTTATGATAGGGTCAACTTAATTACCCCAAAAGCCTGCATCCACAAGTTCCACCTACCCCATTGGTTCATAAACTGGTGATGTTGTTTATGGAATCTGCAACAATGGCTGTGCGTGGCCCTGGATTCCTCACTGACGTGGTTTGCCCTCAAAGGATCCTCCGCCAAAGGACCCTTTGAGCCCACTCTTATATAACTTTAGTATCAACCCACTTTTACGCAATGTGAATGCCTGACTTACTGGTGTCCATGTGAAAGGCCAAGCACCAGAGAAGATGTTAGCATTTTCTGATGATTGTGTGGCTGGGGTGTCTAACAATTAAGATGCATGCGCGCTGGAGGCTAGTATCCAAATTACTTCATGTTAAGTAACGCCGCACTTAACACCTCCAAAAAAATTATTCTCCTTAGCTGGTACCAAACCCACTGGTCACCAGCACCCTGTTACCTCCCTGCTTCAGTAGTTAGCTCACAAGTTTGATTGCCTCACCCAAACTATACCGCCCCGCTTATGCTCCCTTTCACGCCAAGACCCGCTGATAATTTGATTCACCAATTAGGTGCTTGGCTGGAGGCAGGAGGGTGCACCTCATTGGTATTGGAGCATCACATCCTAGACAATGTTGTAAAGCGCATCTTTTACCTCAGAGCCACTAAACTACCCTCTCAGGCCATTTCGTGCTTTCCAACTCTACACCCCTGTCTAAAGTCTGGTTTTTGGCCCATGCTATCGCCTTTACCACCTTTTCTACACATCTTTATACGCCCTCCTACAAGGTTGGATTTGGTTAGGCAACCTACCGCCAGTGCTCTTGAATGTCATGTTTGGCCCTCGTCATAGTGGTGGTATGGGTATGCTCAACTTCGAGGCCCATGCCACCAAAATACTTTGCACCTGGATAGCTACAGTCACCAACCCCACAGTCCCAACCCAACACTGGTCGCACGCGGCACAATTCTAATTTGCCTGCACCCTTGACCTCCATAACCTCACCAACCCTAAGTCTATCCTTATATATTTGGCAACTCACCCATATGCAGCAGGCCTGCATGGGACTACCGCCCATTATATAAGGATTCTACTTAATATGATGATTGCAGAATTGAGGATCAGTATCAGCGAGTTATACCTTGCAGAGGGGTCGCCTACTCCCTAATTCAGACAGGAAATATAAGGGCAAGCCGTTCTGAACAATTTGATACCCAGGAGGTCCCCAATCATGCCCAGAGTGGATTATTTGGACATGTTGGACATCCCATACACCCTAGAAACCCAGAAAGCCATCTGGAAGTTTACCTATCACCCTCTTTTGCAGTCTCATGTTTGTTCCCATGTGTGGTGCTGCTTGAAATGGGTATAACATACTGCAGAGCGATGCAACCCATCACACTCCTCATGAGTTGTGTGTGACAATATGGTACTTTGATCCACCACCTGGAAGTGTGTCCAATTTTAAAAGCGATCTGGCGAGAGGTTCAGCGTCTCTTTTTCCAGAAGCATACACAGCCATTAAGCCTCTCTAGGAACGTCTTTGCCATGTCCTTGAATTCCCCTATACAACCTTCCCTCTGAGTCTTAGTGGTGGCAATTGCTATGTGGACTATCCATACTGTTGTTTTGGATGCCATTTCATTCTATACTCCCACCCTCCAGGAAGCTGTACACCGATTCCAGTCGCATCTAATGGACCACTTTCAAGCACAGTTCTTTTTGGTTATCTAACATCCCATCAACAATAGTTGGTATCATCATGTTTTCTAGTTTGGTTCATCACTTCTGACCCTTTCCTTCATATGTGCTCAATAGTGGTTCAAGCCTCTACTCATGATACCCCTCTTCCTTTAATTGACTTTCCCGCTGGCAACAGAAGACAGCATTTGCCTTTCTGGAATTCCACTAGCTTATATTAGTGCTTGATAAATTAAAAATCAGAAGTGTCCTTCTCATGGTCAGCCTTCCCAGAATAAAATTTAAAAATTTTCAAAAAGGATACTTGTCACTCCTCAACTATGAAGAATCCCTTTTGGGTAATCAAGACTCCAGCAAGAAGTATTAAAATTGTCTGTTCAAGTACCCTGCTTTCACTTTAACTTTGAGATATATAACCCAGGAAGAAACATGAAAAAACTACCTGGCTCAGTAGATGTAGAAGAGTTCATACCATTTTTATGCTACTGAGCAGGGTAAAATTAAACCAGGAGAACAAAGAGTGGTTTCCGCCAAATAACTCTGGTTATACCACTAAGCTTCTTGCTACATATCACTAGTGTCAATATATACTTAAGTTTAAACCAATAGTTTTACCAGGAGTCTTCAATTCAGAGCATCGGCCTATTGAGCTATTACTTGAGAATTTAAACAACCAAGGTATCTCAGATAAGAAAAATCAAGATAAAAGAAGGATCAATTTCTTTCCATTGATAAATCAACAAGGTACATATTATTGGTACTCACTTTAAACTAAGTCTTCCTTCTGACAGTTTAATTTTTTCTATCCCTCATGTAAAAATTATCAGATTAGTTGTATCAGGAGAAACTTAAGAAAAAGCATTAATTACTTGAAGATAAGCTGATTTTTCTCAATGTCAGATGTAGACTATGGTCACATGAAAGACTAGACTCATGGTATTGACGTTGAATATTCAACCCCAATCTGATTGAAGCCCTATAGGATGCAAAGTAAGAATATCAATATATTAAGGCCAAAAAAATTTTTAGGATGCCAGATTACTTGAGCCCTCCTAGAGTCCATGGTCATACAACTGATACTTATAAAGAAGAAAAAAGGTGGTCACAGAATAGTGATGTATTATGGGAAGCTAAACAGCCTCACTAAAAAGGTCTGATTCTTATTCCATGGATTGATGATGCTTTGGCCCAACACTCTAGCTCAATTTCTTCTCTGAGATGGACTTCTCCTTTGGATATTGAAAGATGGATCTTTTTCCAAAGGAGAATAAAAATGCATGTTGATATGCACGAAAAATTTATACCAACCAATCCAGATCCTTAAGGGATTATGCAACGTTCCCACTTCATTTCAACGAGGAGAGATCAACATGAAAGATCTAAAATTGAGCTGTGTGAGTGTATACTTTGATGCCATAATACTATTATACAAAACCTTTACCGATCATCTGGACCATCTCAAGTCAATTTTCAAATGACTGGTAGAATCCACATCAAGGTAAATCCTGCTAAGTATACTTTCTTTCATCAGATACTGAAATTATTTGGACATTTCATATTGCAGGAAGGTAATAAGACTTTTTGTAATAAAGTTGAAGCAATCACAAAGATGCCTGAGCTGAAGAGCCTTAGAGACATGCAAATATTTTAGGAATGATGAGATATTATCAATCTACCCCTAATTCTGTGCAATTCGCTAAACCTCTTGTTTGACTGATTGCCAAAAACCCCTTTCATATGAGGGAGTTAAGTAATGTTGGATATTATGATATTGGACATGATGAAAGAATATTGACCTTTTATGATTTTCAGCTAAATTGAAATCTAAACCTGAGAAAGGGGTAAAAAATTTACTATATAAGTTACCATGAGTAAATTGATATTCCGCACAGCTCTATTTGACTCTAGAAAAACTGAGACGGGACAGATTGAGTCAAAGGGACTCAATAGAAATCCTGCTTCACAAAATTATTGATCATCTAAAGAATAGGTGACAACTATCTAAAGTGGCACTTGAGGCAGCAAATACAGATGAACCAAAAAGGGTAATAATCAAGTTTCTGCTAATTGATCAACTTAAGTGACACCTCAGTCACATCTGACTTGGGTATTCAACTCACCATTTTTGCACTGTCAAAATTATGATACAAAGGCATTATACCATCTGAAATTCATCGCCTGATAAAGAGCCTTCCTTCCTGATGTTTCTCATTGATATCAGTAATACTTTTTCTCTTTGTGGTTTTTATTGTTATACGCAACAAATAAAGCCACCAGTTTTATGCTATATAAAGTAACATTATCATCTCTATATCTTATTTTGGACTCGACTTGAATAAGTCCATTTTGCCATAGTTACCATAGCATGGATACTCTAGTTGATGGTACATAAGTGGTGACTTGGAACACTATAAAAACAAAAATATATACTTGTTGTACGACTTAGTCAGTTTCAGGTATTGACTGCCCTGCTTCTTAGCATAACACCATTGAGCTTAAAAATGGAAGCCCTACAAGCTGGTGCTCACTACAGGGACTAAGACAATCCTTAATGATAGCTGCAACTAATTTATCACACCATGGAGAAAAACCAAAGATAGTGTCACCCGTTAGGTGCACAACATAAATGGTGGAGAAGATGATCAAATTGGAAGTCCACCCATTGTCTCGTTTGAAGAAGTCTAAGAAATATCCTATAGAGATTCCTAAATCTCGCTGTCTTACTTGGATCTCTAATTAAGGGGTTAAAAAATTATCTGTGGATTTATAAACCCCAGAGAAAGAGGCAACCGCGAAAGGGCACTTGCCATGGACAAATATATCGCGAATGTGTATGAACCCATTTCTCTCCCAGAGAGTTATGTATCAAGTACAAATTTCTCTCACTACATCTCGCAATTAATACACCCAGCGCTTAATCATATTATTCTTTTACTAGGAGTACATAATGTGGAACTTAACATAATATCAATACCAAAGTGGCCTTATTAATAACACCAAGCAGGTATATAATTTATAATCACAAAGTTTGAGAGATGTACTCCATAAAAATATATCAAACCGTTCTTAAATTACTCAGCTCTATAATAAAATGGGTACTATTGATTCTAGTGTTAACAAGTATGTGAAGAAGGTTGTAAAACTACTCTGAAAGGTCATCTTGTGTCAAATGAAAATATCAATCAATTACTTGGGTTGGGACCATCTAGTACTAAAAAAATATAAATCAATTATTTAATAACTTCACTAAAGAGCTCAAATGATAAGATAACGAAGCTCTTGGCAAATTAGCATCTCAAGCTTCTACAATCTGACACTAGGAGGAATAACAGATCTCTGTCCTTAATTACCAGTTAGAGCAAGCCCTTTATTGAATTGATCATCTGGTGGCCTGTAAAAAACGCTTTTCTGAACAGTGGGCTTCTCTAGTGCGCCAGCCCAACCAGTATGGAGACTGGCTGACCTTTGCTGTTTCGCCTTCATTGGCATACAAACCCCCTACAAGTCCACATCTAACCCACCAACACAGCAGACCAACGACTTCGCCTTAGCCCCATGGTCCCACTTGGATGAGCCCAGCAAGTCCATCCCCCATCCTGGGCAGCTATGGCACTCCCACACTGCAACACCCTCATGACCAATCGCCAGTCTTTTTGGGTGTGCTCCAGCGAGTCCATCCCCCATCATGGGTGGCTATGGCAATCCCACGCTGCAAGACCCTAATGGCTGACAGACATCAGCGCATCATCATCCATGGCCAGAAGGCCAGGTTCCTGTTGTTTAATCATAAGGCTGAAGTATGGGAGCTGCCAAATTGGCCACTTCAGGAATATCACCCCCACGCTCCATGGGGAACTCCAGTCCCTCCTTTTCCTAATCTAGCAGACAAACTCTAACAACTAAAATAAGATGAGCAAAAGAGGTTTTTACTTGGAGATAAAAATGACCATTTATACTTTAGGCTACTGCGCCTAAAATAAACCTCTCAGCCATCCTAGATGAAACTTCAAACAATTTAGTTATTCATGTTAGTGATTCCCTCCCATTATGCTTATCCCAGACACCAAATATCAGTTTAACTGATCCTTAGCATGAGTCGCTGGTCAGCTCTATAAAAATTTATATTAAAATAAATACTTTGAGCATCTTAGTGTAAGTTACCAGTACTTTGAATTAGGCAACAAATTCATAATTATCTGATTGATACCAAACACTTTGGCTTTCCAAAGAAAATCCTACAATTATTTTTATTGCAGTTGGTTTCAGGATAAGATTTCGCTAAACTTAGATTAAAGTCATAAAAATCATTGTCAGATGGTTGTAAACAAATAAATCAGCTTTCCGCTTGAAATTCCCACAATCACCTATGATTATTGCAGTCAGCGCTGAACTAGGAATCTGCAAACTTAAAACAATTGCTATTTTTTATATTTAAATTTTAAATTTATTGCGGGGAAGGCCGACCATGGGACGGACACTTCCAAATATGACTCAGACGAGACAAAACTCAGTACCAGGTGAGGCACCCCAGAGAAGCGATGCTGTCTCTTGTTGCCAGCGGGAACGCCACTTATGGGAAGGGGAGGGAACGTGTGTAGGGGGCGTAGCCACTATTGAGCACGTGTGGAGGAAGGGGTCTGATTTGATGAACCAGACTGGGAACCAGGAGGAGACCAGCTGCCGGCGACGTGGTGGGAGATATCCAAACATCCACGCTTGAAAGTGATCCACCAAATGAGACCGGAATCTGTGGACAGCTTCAGGGAGGGTGGGGATGGATCCGGCGATGGCATCCAAGACAATCGTGTGGATAGTCCACATGGCGATTGCAACCACCAGAGCACGAAGGGAGGGTGGGAGGGGGAGGCCATTGATGAAGCAAACATATCTCTTGACAGACTGAAGGGATGTGTTTGATCCTGGCCTAACAGACGTTGGACTTCGCGCCATATTACTTTAGAGGTGGGGCACTTCTCCAGGCGGTGAAACAGCGTTCCATACTGGCCACACACGACACAGGATAAGTGTAAAGCATTAGAGCGCTCAGCTGTACGATACACCCGCCTCAGGCAGCGCCACACATGGGAACGGACTTGAGGCTGCAACAGAGGATGGTGTGCGTATTTCCAGATAGTCTTTTGGGTCTCAGTGGAATAAGGGATGTCCATCATGTCCAGGTAGTCCACCCTGGATAGGACTTGGGGTCGAATGGGGATCACGCCATCATGGATGGGTAGCCCCTGTACCTCTTGTGTGAACTGAGGAGAGGGGCGGCCTCTTTGGGTTGTATGTCCACTAATACGAATTCTCCACTCTGCGCTTCGCATGGAGAGTAGGATTCGTTTGTAGTGGGTTTTTGTCCCGTGAGGACCTGTGGCTGATGTGTGTGATGCAAGGTATTTCATCAGGGAGTGGGGGTTTGATGGGTTGTTGAGGCCCAAGGCTCGGGAGAAGTTGGAGCAGGCCGCGCGGGACCAGTGTTGGGATGGGAGTGTAGGAGCAGTGACGACCGCAATCCAGGTGCCTAGGATCTTGGCGGCATGGGCTTTGAAGTCAAGTAGGCCCATGCCACCATGATGATGAGGGCCAAACATGACCTCTAGCCGTACTGGTGGAGGGCGGCCTGACCAAAGCCAACCCTGTAGCAAAGCATACAGGGATTTGAAGAAGCTTGGGGAGAAGGGGATGGCGTGGGCTCAAAACCAGACTTTGGATAGGAGCATAGAGTTGGCAAGAACAACCCTGCCAGTGAAGGTAGTAGGGTGGGCTCTGAGAGAGGCGATTCGCTTCGTCACGTTGTCCAGTATATGGCCCTCCATTACTGCTGACGCGTATCCTCCTGCCTCCAACCACATGCCCAGATGGCGTACCGGTCCTATGGTAGTTTGCGGCACAAAGGGGAGCACCAGTTGAGCGGTGTGTTTTGAGTTAGTAAGGCGTGGACTTGGGTGAGCAGCTGGGCTGGGTTGGGAACTACTTGCTGGGGCCCAGCATTTCTGAAACCGACCAAGAAGGATGATTTCGGTTTTGGAGGCGTTCAGTGCCGCGTTGCTTACCCGGGAATATTCCTGGATGAGGGCTTCAAGCGCGCATGCATCTTTATTATTAGACACCCCCACCACGCAATCATCTACAAATGCCATCATCTTGACTGGGGTTTGGCCTGGCACATGGACCCCAGTGAGTTGGGCATTCACATTTCGCAGTAGTGGGTCAAGGCTGAAGTTGTATAAGAGTAGGCTCAGGGGGTCCCCTTGTCGCAGGCCCCTTTTAGGATGGACTACATCCGTTAGGAAACCTGGGCCGCGCACAGCCATTGTTGCAGATTCCGTGAGCAGCATCACACAGTTAATGAAGCGGGGAGGTAGGCGGAATTGTTGGAGGCAGGCCCTAAGGTATTCCCAGTTTACTCTATCATAGGCCTTTTGTTGGTCCAAGAATACAAGTGCCCCAGAGGCTGTGGACTAACATACATTAGCCACAGGGTGCACGTTATCCCAAATCAACCTTCTGGGGATGAAACTGAATTGTTCTGGGGAGATGGTGGCAGATGCTACAGTCCCTAATCGGTTAGCCATAATTTTTGTTAAAATTTTGGTGTTTGTGTTTGTTAGAGAAATGGGGCGCCAGTTGGCTAAGTCTAGCCTATCCCCTTTCTTGAAGAGTGTGACTGTAAAAGCCTCATGTCCTCCTGGTAGGAGGCGCGTTTCCAACAGGCTTTGGTTGAGTGAGGCTAGCAGCAATGGGGATATGTATTTAAAATATTTTTTGTAGAACTCATATGGAATGCCATCTGGGCCTGGGCATTTTTGGTTTGGCATACCGTGAATGGTAGTCCATAATTCGTTCGGAGTAATTAAATTCATTATTTCTGGGTATCAGAAAACAGTGCAGATATGAGCTCTGTCGAGAAATTCCGCCATTTCAGCCAGCTGAATTGGTTCAGCTCAGTATAACTTGGAGTAATATCTTTGCGTTTTGATTGCCACTTCAGCTGGTGTGTCCACGATAGAATTATCTGATCTTCGCACCTGTGTGCAGGCCACGTTCTGGCATGGTGCAAAAATTTTTTGAAGAAGTATGCGGTGCACTTGTCACCTTTAGTGATGCATGTGGCCCTGTATTGGACACAAACCCGATGTTTGTGTTGCCTTTCAAGTGCGTTGAGGTATGCTGCTGCCTCCGCCCACTTCTGGCCCCATGCAGGGCTATATCCTGAGGCTGGAATGTTGGACTCCAAGTGGACCAATTCCACCAGTGCGCACGATATAACTGCTGATGTGGCTCGTGATCGTCTGGATGAGAGATGGCAATAGTGGCGGATGGTGTCTTTTTTGAAAGTTGCCCATGTGGAAATGGGGTCCGCGCAAAACGGTGCAACAAACAATTTTGCCAAAGTTGCCTCTTCCACCCACATGGAAAATCCTGGCGATGCAAGCTCTGGGGGGCGGATTTTGCACCAATGTGGGGCCTTTGCAACTGTGACGGGTAAGTGGTATGTTATCGAGACCAGTTGGTGGTCAGAGAATTCCATTTTCGTTGTTTTGAAGTGGGAGATGTGGGTTGGAATTTCGCCGGCGCTAGAATAAGTTCAATGCGGGTCATGGACCTTAATTGGCCGTTGTGGATGTGGGGACGCGTCATGTTTTCGAGCAGTGGGGCATGTCGCAGCAGCGCATCCATTAACCCAAGGGTGGCTTTTAGAACGTGTAGTTCTACGTGACCCTGTGGGGCGTGGGGTGAGGGCAGCCACCAGTCCGTTGGTGAGGTTAGCCAACAGTTCATGTCGCCGATTAGGAAAGAATTGGGGGTAGTGGGAGGGATTTGACCGACGAGAAAATTCTCGATGCTCTTGTGCACCGTTTGGGGCATAAATGTTGATAATTGTGTGTGCAACATCGGCCCAAGAGAAGGTGACAACGAGCACTCAGTCATTTAGGAATGTTTCTGAAGATGTAAATTTGAAAAAATTGTTTTTCTGAATTAGCACCCCACAGTGCTTTGACCAAAAGGATAGGGATGGTAGGAGCATTGTTTTCCAAGCATCCTCGGAACCTCATGGACAGTGGGTTTCCTGGATGGCCAGGATATCCACGGGTAAATTATTTTGTAAAAAACTCAGTTTCCTAGCCTGGGATGGGGGTGGCCTTGAGTCTGGCATATTCAGCGTCCCTAGAGTCAAGGTTTCCCCCATCGCACCTTAGGTGCGAGGGGGTGGGCCCCCTGGCCCACCAGCCTCTTCCAGGTCCCCACAGGCTTTCACAGCAGCACAGGTATTAGCAGCAACGCTATCAGGGTTTTTGTTAATTTTTGTGGAAAGAGTCGCATTGGCTTTGGCCTTCACTTTTTGTTTTCCTGACGGCAGACGAATTTTTTGCGGTGCGGATAAGTTTGGTACACTGGTGAGTGGGGCAAAAAAATTTTTTTTGGTTGGGATAGGTCCCAAGTCAGTTTCAACTGGGGCTTGGGTGCAGCAATTGGGTGAGATCGAATCTCCCATCAGATCCTCGGATTAAGTGGCCCATTCAGCTTGGGCCTCCCAATCTGATTGGGTGATGGATTCCTGAGTTGCTTCCACCGCAAAGGTCTCCATGTCCTCCTGGCATTGTGAGTGTGGGATGGTGGTGGTGACCTTGGCCGCTTCCTTGGCTGCAGTCCTATGGGCCTGCTTGGCCTTCTTCCGCTCCTGCAGGGAGATGGGAATTACCAATAGGTAGCAGCCTTGTGCTCCCCACGGGAAGGCCTCTTTGGTGCTTGCGGTTGGTTCATAGTGCGCCTCTCCGCTGGCCATGGCTGCCGAGGGGTGCTCTTGGAATGTAACGCCCTCTTTAATGGGGCACACGTGTGCCTTATGGCCAAACGCGTCACAGTGGGTGCAAATGGGGGCGCGCTGTCCACGGTTACCCGGAATGGGTGGGTGGTGTGCCCTGCGATATCAATAAAGGTGGAGTGCAGGATCTGGGTTAGGTCCTTCGCGATCTCCTCAGATGGGGTCAGAACTGCAATGGCTTTGACGGTGCACAGGTGTGGCATCAGCGTGAACGTTGCATTTCGAAAGATTATATTTCGCCATATATGGCGAGATCATCTTTCAGGTGTTGCTCCAAAATGTCACGTTTTACTGTAGTAGGCAAAAAGTCAAACGTGAGGAAAATTTGGTTCAATTTTGTCCATCTGGTGCATTTAGTTATGATGACCCGTTGCCCTTCAGGGAGGTAGACCACTACGCGCACCGCTGCAGCCTCATCTGCTGCTATTTTGCTTTCAAAACCTAGGTCCAGTCAACCGCACAACATGGAGTGAGGTGCAACGTACACCGCGGTCGGGAAAATTTTGTGTACATCTTCACAAAATTTTTCCCATAGGGCCATTTTTTGGATGTCCAGATACACACGGACTCCAAATTCCACCGACGAAAGTGGCTGGGAATGTGGCGTATTGATGTACTGGTTGCATCGTGCTTGCCATGTGAGTATCTCCGGGGAAATTGTGACCGCCAGTTTTTTTAAATTTTTTTCTATTCCGCCAGATTCTTTGGGGCGTTTTCAAATGTTAGAGGCCGCGGGCCTTCCACCTGCTCCTCTTGCTTTGCTTGCCCAACTGCTCCCAGACATGGGCGCAGACTAATCCCTCTATGAGATTATCAAACTGGATTTAGTCTTGAATTGAATGGGTTGCAAAAGTGTTTGCAACGAGAAAGAAAAGTAACAATTGCTATTTTTTATACCATTAAATAATATTAAACTAGGTGATTGGCCAACAAACATGCTTGACTATCAGACATCTATCTTTCTACTATTATTGGAAGGATTTTACCTTGTTAAATTATTGATAAGCCCATTGAACTTCTGAGGCCACATAAATATCAAAATATTTTCTATTGTGTAGCCCAGGTCAAGTAAGATTTGATAAACTGTGCAACTCAGACATCTACACTTTTTATTACCAAGCGACTCAATAAATTGGAGTAAAACCTGAGAGACAAATTCCCCAGTTGAGAGAACACTTTACAGGAGTTACCATCACCTAAAAAAGATTTTAACACTGGAATACTCTTATGGAAGATTTAAACCCAAAACTTAAGCCTTTTTTCAGAGCACTGAAAACAAATAATGAGAGAGGACTTGACTTGGCTCATTGGGTTATTGAGGGATGAGAACAAGCTTTTGTGAGCCTACCAATAATCTGCTTACCAACATATTTTTGACATTGACATCTGTATTAAGAATTAGGAATAATAATGTCATTCTTGAAATAGAAATTAATTTTCTGAATGTTGCGTCAAAAACTTACTCTAGAGAATTGGAGCAACATCTCAGCCCTCTATAGGTTCAAATGCACTTACTCAAACGTCAAGTTTAACACAGTGACATTAGATCAAAGATTACCAAATCTGAAGCTCCTGGAGTACAATTTGTTACCAGGTTGGAGGCCACTAACTTTAAGCTTTTGTTCAAGGACAAGTATAACTGTGAAGGGAGCATTGCATGTTTCTTCTATGTCTATATATTTCATAAAATCGATATCACAACTTCGGCAAAAGAATGTCTTGGGTCATAATAGTCCTGGCTTTACTAAATACTATCAGCAATTATAAGTCTGATAATACTTCAGATTGAAAAAAAGACAATATCTACCAATGCCTCCCCAAGTTGAATTCTGGTACTTAACTTTGGGTAGGGGACCATTATGACTATGTTTTCATTGCACAAAAATGTCCTAAACTGAGATAGTGAATAGCAAAGGCGGTCTATAGAGTTCCTAGCCTATCATACGCAGTTCATGGAGGTTTTCCAGATTTTATCCTCCTTTCCCGTTCACTTGATTTCCCCTAATCAGTGCAGTATCATCCCAGGTCAGCCCACCTCAAATAAAATTAAAAATAAAGAAAATATTAGCAAAAAATCCTGGTCAATTCACGATGGAACCTCATGAATCAGGGTAACACTTTTATGAATACCACATGGGAAAATAGCATGAGATCGGGCAGTCAGATTGCTCTGATCACATGGTGGAATCAGGGGAGTCCATTGGATGGTCCTCCCCCAGCCCGTCTAGTTCCATCAAACACCTAAGTGGGGACCAACCCCTTATATAGGCTTAGCAGGGTCCCCAAAGTGCAGTTATTTTCTTAAGTGGTGATTGGTTTATATATCAAACCATTACCACATGGGTACATTATGCCTAAAAATAGCTTCCGATTAATTATCTCAACAAAGTAAACCAAATTTCCCAAGCACTGATAAGTCATTTTTTCATATTCCCTAATTTAGACATTACTACACCATTCTGAACATTATCATTTAATACCTTCAACTCTTGAAATTCAATATAGTTTAAATACTGAGCAGTAGTTTGAGAATACTCACTTTTTTTTTTCTTATCATGCGCCCAATAAAAAACCTTTGAAAATTAAACCTTTACATTTAAATAAAAATATATTTATAAGTCTTAAGTGTTTTTTGTGAAAATTCTGCTATTATCAACACCAGCGAGCCAAAAACTTGCTGGATTCCTACAATGAAGCCACAATGAAAGGTGCGACCAATCATTAAAAGTCTAAGCATATTCTACCTTATTTAAGCCGTATGTATGGGAGGTTATGGTGCCTCAAATGGACGACCTGAATACACGGAGGGAAGTGAAAGAGACGCTCATCACGGATTTTTGTCAAAGCCATGCTTGATCATTAAGAAACAGGCTTTTATGAGAATCGCTCTATGCTGATATGAAACACACGCCAAATTTTCTGACAGCCTTTATATAGAGGTCCAAAGGTTGTTGACATCTAAGTTGCTTACTCTGGATGATGCCATAGCTAATGTCGTTGCTGGTTTATATAGTAACCCCAACATTGCCATGCATGTCATATCTGTTGAATGAAGTTTCAATTTCGTTTTGAACATTAAAAAAGCCATGCTCGATTTATTTGATATACATAATCCATAGACGTCCCAAAAAACCTCCATGAAACCCAGATTGTACACTGTGAAAGAAGTGCAGCCTAAGAAGGAGGATAAGCCAGGATGCAACTAATTAATAAGAACAACCATACCAAGAATATGTGCTTCAAGAAGAACCCTTCATTTGCCAATCAGGGAAAATGATGGTCATCTCAGGCCAGGTACCTCTAAAGCTGACTGAAGTAAACTACCTGAAAGTGAACCATTTCTGATCGCTCACCTTGCATGAATTCAAATAAACCTGATGATTCCCTGAAGGGTGCTTTGAGGACACAGGTTATTACATTCTATCTTTGCTCGCTGAGATTGCCATTATAGATCATTTGAACTCCAAAAATACTGATGACCCCCAGGTCCCTGAAGGCATCTATCTCAGTAAAGTCATTGGGTGTCTCATGAGAATTGATACAGTCAAGACGATTCTCAGTAACTTGCCTTGTTGGTTAAACCCAATTTAAGCGTACACAACCTCCTAGAGAACATGAAGATGTATCCTTTGACTTCCCATAATCTCAATGCAACGTTCCGCCTCAAGGATGTTTTATCCCTTCCAACAAATGTTAGAGGATCCATTACCAAATTGGAAGCGGTAATCCAAAAGGTCCTAGTTATGGATTTCTTAAATAAGGGATCACCTATCAACGTTCTAACATCCCAATTCATTAGGAAAAGTAAGTGCACCCCAGACCTTGAATACACTCAAGAGTATAGTTCTACCGGTATGAATAATGCCAAGGCGATAGGTTCTTACTCATTTAAGCCAATATGAGTTGACAAATTACTGTTTCAGCCACCACAGTTGCTTTAGACAACAATTTATATCATATACTCACTGGGACACAAATTATTATCAGATATGAAAGAGTTTTAATAAGAAATAAGTAAATTTAACACTTCTCAACTAATTAAGCTCCCCTTGTCCTGGTTAATAAAGACTCCAGCAAGAAGTATCACTTTTGTCAGGTCAAGTACCTTGTTTCCACTTTACCTTTTGCAATAATCTACCTCTGGAAGAAACATGAAATGCTACTTAACTCAGTAGATGTGGCAAAGGACATTTCATTTTATGCCATCATAGAGGTAAAATTAAAGCAAGAGAACAAAGTTTGGCTTTCACCAAAATAACCCTGTGTATAGTCCCGAGCTGCTTGCTACACATTAATTGTTTCATAGGATTAAGTAGGTTTGAATCAAGAATTTTGCCAGGATCACAACTCAGCTTACCATTGGCCCATTGAGCTTTTACTTGGTATTTAAACAACAATGATATCCTAGTAAAGAAACATCAAAAATTGGGTAAGTTCAATAAATTCCTATTGTTGAAATTGATAAGGATATCCTATTATTACTCACTTTGTTTTTTTCCTACCCAATGACAAATTGGAAAAAATCAAATATAATATTATTTTAGAATTTTGACCAAATTAGGATCAAAAGTAGCTTAAATCTATTAGCAACCTTACGTTTTATGTTCCTTTACCCGCTGACAATTTAATTTATGAAATCCCTGAAGTTCAAGTATCCATTAAGCTAAATTAGGAGGAACTTGATAAGTTGCATTAATCACTTGTAGAAAGTCAGGATTTTTTCTCTACGTCTAATGTCAAATATGGTCACATAAAAAACTGGACTCATAGTATAAACGTTGGATATTTTACCCCTATCTGATTGAAGAAATATATGATTCAAAGGTAAAGGAGAAATACGTGAAGACTGAGATCAAGCAATTATTTGATGCTGACTTACTTGTGCCAACTCCGAGTTCATGATAATCCACGATGTTACTCATAAGGGAAAAATTTGGTTGTCACAGAATAGTGATGGATTGCATGAAGCTAAAAAGCTTAACTAAAATGGACAGCTTTTTATTTCCAAAGATTGACAACGCTTTAGCCTAACTCTCTATCTTAAATCTCTTCTTCGCATAGGACCTAGCCAGTGGTTATTTTTCAGATGATTCTCTCTCCTAAAGACAAAGATAAATGTTTCAATATGCACAGAAGGATTATTTAACCTACTGGCTCCCTCAGGGATTATGCAACGCTACTGCCACATTCCAACTGGTGATGAATCACATCATGCAAGATCAAAAACTCAGTTATGTAATCATTTACCTAAATAACATAACAGTGCTTTTTATAACCTTCGCCAGTCATTTAAACAACCTCAATCCAATGTTTCAACCACTAAGAGATAATAATATCAAACTAAAATTGGTGTATTATACCTTTTTCTAGCAGGGCTTATACTCTCTAGGACATGCCATATTGTGGGAAGAAATTCAACCCTTATACAAACATTTTAAGCAATCTCCAAGATGCCAGAGCCGAAGAGCCTTCAAGTAATACAAGTATTCTTAGGAATGATAGGATATTACCATCAGTATATCCCTAACTTCTCTTAACTCGCTGAACCTCTAGTTCAACTGCTTGGCAAAACACCCTTTTTCATATAGGGACAAGAGCAGCGAACCACATTTAAATCAATGAAGATTTGTTAAAGAGATTACTGATCCTAAGACATCCAGACTACAGGAATCCTTTCATCCTGTTTAGTGACTTCTTTGACTTATCCATAGGCGCCACCCTTTCTCAATTGATTAAGAAGGGCATTGACCATATGGTGTCATATCTGTCAAGAGAGTGTCTGTAACTCTCTTGTTCCCAGTAAGGTGATATGGGATGCAGACCCACAGTGCAGGGAACTAGCCATTAGGAGAATGGGAAAGAAGACACCTCTAACGGTGCCTGTGCAAAAGTTACCCCAGGCAAGGGTGTAGAGCGCAACATATAGTACCAGGTAAGTGAGAAACATATTAGCTTGAGTGGACCCCAGAGGGGAGTCCATAATCAAGTGTAACTTGGCGTCAGGGAGCTTGGGTGCCTCGATCTGGAGGGGACCTGGGTGGCCCAAGGGAGCACCTGGGATTTTGGTAAATTGTGATAAAAGGTAGTGGCCCACATAGTTGGAGACCTCCCCAAAGAGGTCTGCCACCAAGTTCTCCCAAGGAACCATGAGTAAAACTTAAAATAATGGGTAATTTTATTTAAGAAAAGTCGACCAACGAGGAATGTTGGTCACAAAAAATGTATACAAATTGGGTCAGGGAAATTAAGATTCTGTGGAAGTGCGCCCAAGCCTTGACGCTCCAATAAACAGACGCTTCCATCCATTTTTGTAAAATACACCAAAAGTGCCTTCACTCAAGTAATCGATTGAAGCTGTATTTTACAGGGACCATCTAGTACTAAAAAAAAAAAGAAGCTGTATTTTACTAAAACTTAAAATTTCATAACTTGAATGGGATTTGAACCCTTGCTCTCCAAGTTAACCAAATTGAACCATCTTCGTTTGTAACATAAATTGTTCATTTCAGTGCCTGAGCTGAGATAAGAGGCTGGGCGTTTTGCACCCCATTAGTATCAATCTGGGCATGCTTGGCTTGTACCCAGCGTAAATCTAAGGTGTGTTTCAGGTCAGGGAGAGCCTGAAGTTTCACCTTCTGGGCCTCCTGTCGCCCAGCCTTATCTTTAGCATCAGTTCCCACTATTAAGTCATCCAACCATGACAATATCATAGCAAAAGGCTTTTGCTAAGCTGAGAGAGGTTTTTAGCGTCATTAGAAAGAGTGCTTAGCTTTCTCCTGATGGTAACATTTCTTCAGCCCTGATTGTATGGTACAAAGTTTACAGTAGTGCCAGACTATGTTTCCCTAAATTGGCTGCAGAACATGAAAGATCTAACAGGAAGACTAGCCATATGGGCCCTTAGCTTCATCATTGTGATATTAACATTTTCCACCAAGCTGATATGGTACATATGAAGAAAAAGTCTAACTCTACCGTCCCTCTATATCTTGCCAATAGCAAAGCTTAACGGTTACACAATCTACTCATGAAGCCAGAAACTTGGCAGGATGAAGATGAAACGGTTCAACAAATGCTCATACAACATGTTAAAACATGAAGGTCCTTGATGGATTACTTTAATTGAAATGTGGAAATGACTGGCTACTTTACTTATGAACTTTGTAAAGATACCCATTATAATGGAAGCCCACAATACCTCAGGTCATATAAGAGCTTGAAAAATTTACAAATGGATCAAATAATGCTACTATTGGGAAGAATTACTGGACTCTGCATTAGAAGTCTTAGGCGCTTACATCACTTGTAAAAAGAAGATGCCACATAAGGCCTTTCCAAGTGTTATAATATCGGCAATAAATCAAAGATATGCTGAAGAGGTTACACAGGGTTAATCCCACTGAGCTACGGACAGATGATATGTAGATTGTTAAACCTAAAATAATTTGATTGATATAATAAAAACTTAAAGCGATTGCTCTCACTACAATCTAATATAATATATCTTATATTGTCTCAGCTTCTAGTGTGAACACTCTTCTTCATCACTAAAAAACTCCTCCTTTCCACCCTTCTTATCTCACTTAAATGTTAGCAACTTCAGTTGATACCAGTCCTTTTGCTTAGACTCTTCATTCCGACATATTCTTATTGATACATCAGAGCCTTTTTTCATTAAATTCATGATCACCTAGTTCTAGGCAGTTTATAAATTATTGTTGTTATCAACATTTCCTAACTGCCTAATACTATATCTTTGGTTGAATTCCTCCTATACATTTTGTCAAAATTGCTCATCAACCAGGATAATTGATAATACTCATATAGGCCTAATCACAATGGTTAACCAATGGTCTGCTGGTGGTTATTTTGGCTTATTGACCAGTCATATATATCTTGACATTAAACTCCCTTTGACTGGCTTATAAGCCGTACAACATTTCTTCAACACCTTAATGCATCCCACCATACGCCAACAACCACAATCTCTCAACTTTAAATTTCCCTATGATTTTGGCTTGACGTGGATCTGACTGACCCAGGTCACATCCCACTCCCCTAGTTCCCTTTTCCTCCAGCCAAATTAAGGAGAGGCTGAAGTCGGCGCTGTGACCCCTCTAGCCCAAGAGGCTCCTTGCTGAATTTGTTGGCCATATGTCTGCTTTGCGCACCCCCTTTAGGGACATGTGACCCAGTTGCGCTGTGAAGGGGAGCATAGCTGAGGCTCTTCATATAATGAGGCGGCTCAGCTCCTAGCAGATGGTTTCAGCCATCTAGTGCTCCAACCTCCTGCCGAGCCTCATCCTGAAGTAATATCAATCTGATGGATGCTGTGCTTCATGCAGTGGGTGATAACCAACTGTTTGGGGTCCTTTCCCATGTACCTACCCATTTCCAGTCCCTAGGGGTGCACTTTCAAAACAACCAGTTGAATCACATGCGATCTGGGGTTGCAACAGCATTCGCCAGCCTTAGCACTTATGACCTGTCCAAATACCTCCCCATCATGGCGCTTCGTGGCAACATGATTTTCTTTCATCCCAATGGTGAGTTAGGGTCAGGGATAGAGCAGCACTGGGTGGCACTTGAGTGGGACCGTCAAGCAGAGTTTACAGAAACCGCTACTTTCTTTATTGCCTATCCCAGCATGTAGGACTTCCTCATGTTCCAGGCGCTGGGCGCGGCCTTCCCCCCAAGCTGGTAATCTTTTCGTGTGCGCCAGCCTTTACAACTACGGACCCTTCTTCTCAGTTACACACTGATCTCTCAAGAGCATCAACGCATGTGGTTGCAGGCTTTTCTCCTAGTGATACAAGAGTGGGTTCATCTTGTTCTTGATCAGCTGGCTGAGTAGCACACTGCGCCTGTAACCCTGGGTCCCCACCTCATCCTCCTCCTCCAGTTCTGCCACCCCATCCTCCCCTCCGTTAGCTGGTGCAACAGCCCCATGGTGGATTCCAACTACCTCGTTCCTGACATGTCAGCCTCACACCCACCACCATTCTGAGAAGGTTCCAGAGAATCTGCGCCACTTCAGAAGCAGCGAAAAAGAAACGTGGTCCCACTGATCAAAGTGCAAGACTCACCGCAAGGAACCAAGAAAGAGTAGGGAAAGAAGGTAGCTTTGCAGAAGATTTGAGCGATGAAACCAATAAACCTAGATTACTATCCTCAAGATGATCAAGGTTTTTCTTTCAGGATAAACTCTATTACAGTTTATATGCGTAGAGGAACTTCATGTGCAGCCAGTTAATAAACTAACCGCCTGCAGGGCCTTGATATTATAAGCATCAACACCTGTTTTTCCTACTATCGCAAAAGGGCCAATCCATATATTAACTAGCTTATGCTTACGCCCAAATCCATGCTGATAATGGAATAGAACCATATCCCTATCCTTGAACTGAGATAGCCCACTACGCCATACCTGATTGACAGTCTGGTTTTTAACTTACTTAGCCAAGCTTAATGGGTACGCTTTGGTTTGAAATTTAATCAACGTATTTGTCAGGATGATCAGGTAACAGTGAGGATCCATTCCAACGATATCTTTCATAAAGGCATAGCGCATCATGAGTAGAGCGGGGTGCCATCATATAGTAACTGGAAAGTGATCTTCCCTGTTGCTGAGTAGTAGCTAATATTGTAGGCGAGCACAGCAATAGAAATTAGGGTACCCCGACTAAAGGGTCTATCTGTTACCAGCTTCTGGAGTATCTTCACCAGCATCCCATTGACCAGTTCAACGATTCCATTAGATTTGGGGTGATACAGGGTTGTTAGAAACCCGCGGATGGCCAACATTTCGTTGAGCTTGGGTAAGATGTGAGGGGTAAAATTAGTTCCGTTATCAGTGATGATAAACTGAGGGAAGCCATGATGCTGAATTATACACTTTATTACAAACTTAGCCACAGTAACAACCCACAGATCTTTTATTGCTCGCGCTTCAACCAACCTGGTCAAATGGTCAATTGCCACCAAGATATACTTAGACTGGTTAGCTCCTGTCTGCAAGGGCCCAACGACATCAATAGGCACCGTGTGTCAAGAAAAATGAGGTTTCACCAGCTGGTAAGAGGTCTTTTGGCGGAACGGTTTCTCCACTTGGCACTGGTGGCAGCAGGAAATGGTTTCCAGTACAATCAAGGTTCATATTTCTCAATAGTATCAAGACTGTAATAACAAAGTCTTGCGTACTCCTCCATGACCAACCGCCTTGTGTGTAATCAAAATAATGTCCATTTGAGAGGAGGGCTATGAAAACTCAGCATATTGTTACTAATCCGCTTATATTAACTTCCTGTTTTTCTAGATTGTATTGGCCATCATCCCATCTAGCGCCTGAATAACTTGTGGCAGCTCATCCGCATATTGAACACTGACCATTTTTGTATAGCAAGTCTCCCAAATCAGCCATTAATGCAATTTGTTGGTAGCCATAACAAGCAGTCAGCTTTTTAGTGCTTTGCACTGGGATGATGCTCTTTTTCTTAATTTAATCCTGCAGCTTTAGGGCCCATCTAGCAAGACGCCCTTTAGGCTCATGAAGGTTCTGAAACCAACACAACAACGCATGATCTTCCACTACCTTGAATTTTACTCCATGTGGTTAGACTTAAAACTGCTTTTAAGAATAAATTATAGCAAGGCACTCATGCTTGGAACAGTATAATAAACTTGCAGCAGTTCAAGCTCTGACTAGAATATGCAACTGGGTGTTTCACGCCATCATCATCTTTCTGTGATAGTACCGCCCCTATATCAGAAAGAAACACATCCGTTTGCACAATAAATTCTATTCAGGTATTTGGGATTTGTAAGACTGGCGCACTAGCTAATGCAGTCGTTAGAATAAAAAAAGTGTCTTGACGATGCTCAGTCCATTCAAAGGTGGCGTTCTTATCTAATAACTTGAAGAGGGGATCCCCAATACAGCTGAAGTTAGGATGAACAGGAGGTAGTACCTAACCATACATAAAGACACCTGGATATCCCTCTTCATTGCTTGGCTGAGTCATCTTTTTATAGCATCAACTTTTGCTGGCTAAGGACTAAGCCTTGTCAATTTCACCATAAACCTGAGATATTCAAATTGCTCAACAAAAATGGCATTTTGAGGTTTGATTTTCATGTTTGCTTCAGCAAGGCAGCTGAACACTTTCTCTAAATGGTCTTAATGTTTGGTGAGCGTCCGCAAGAACATGTAGATATCATTGAGGTAGACTGACATGTAAGTCAGCTTCAGGTCACCCAAGACGGTGTCCATCACCAACTGAAACATAGCCGGGGCATTTCATAGCCTTTGAGGCATGCATGTGGGTTGTAACAACCCCTTTGAGATGATAATAGCACATTTCTACCATTCCACCACTGGCAAATCAAATTTGCCAGTATCCTGATATTATATCCATGTCAAAGAAAAAATTGGCAAGCCACTTAGCAAATATAGAGAATTGTCAATTTGTGGAAGAGGATATGAATCTTTTGTGATATGATTAAGCTTCCAGTAGTCAATTACTATCCAACTAGTACCATCTTTTATTTTAAAAATTAACACAGGGGACTCCCAAGGGCTCTTTGATGGCTCTGACATTCCCTGCTCAATAAATTTATCTAATTACATGGATACAAACTACTACGCTACTTTGAATCGGTGAATAGACTGTGATCAAATGGGAGGATTGTCTCCCGTGATCAACCAATGCACCACCCCACAAGCACATACCAAATTGTGGTTGTCATATGCAAAAGTGTCTCGATATTTTTTAGATGGGGCCATCGCCCCATCTATCTGGTCATCTGATAGACCAGTCAGAGCCTCACGCGTAACCACAGTCATATCGTTGGCTGAGGCTTTTTTTGATAGACCTAGATCCTCCATTGAACTGAAGTAATGTATATGATGAACTTCATCAATTGGATTTAAATGGAGAAAATCCACCACTTGATGTCTTTGAACCACCATAGACTCCTTCTGTAGTTTTACTAATAAGACCTTCACTTTGCCATGTCCTGGTAGCAGTAATCCAGGAGCCAAATGGGGTTCAAGCCGAGATTGCTGGTAGGGATTTATAATTTTACTATATAGGCCTTAAGGACATCTATTTTGAGATCCATCCATACTATAACATGATGCCCAGAAGGTATACTTAAGGTGATCGCAGCCCTTAGAGAAATACATTTACACTTTATAAAGCTGGTTGGGAAGAGCTCTGGTCCTCCGCTTCATCCGCCAATAGTGAATAAGAAAGACCCCATCATTATATGAAAGATTTATTTGACTAGATCATATAGGTTCTTTTGAGATTCTGCTGGAGTTGAAATAGATCAGAATCTGTTTCCCCAAAATCTTAAAAGTTTACTCTGCCATATCGACCACTGCTACAAATTGCTGCATAAATGTGGCCCCAATTAACATGTCATAATTATTATTAGGCAAAAACACAGCCAGAGCGGAAGCGCCAAATGACTCAAACCTCAAAGGCAACGCGATGTAGGAGCCCTCTGACACAGTACTTTGTGTTCCAGCGGTTCCATACACTACCCAATGGTCCACATTAGGCTTCAGTGGAAGCCTAGCCACTAAAAGAGTGTATATTATGTTTATGGGAGCGCCAGTGTCTAGAATTGCTCGATTTTGGGATTTTTTTATGAAGACATAATAGTAGGTACACTATGAATAAGATGAACTGTTGTAAATTATTACATACACACCCACTGGCTCCTTGTTATTGAGAAAAGTGACAATATCGTCGCCAAAATGAGGATATTCTTGAACAGTTTCCTCCACTGATATTCAGCATTTACAACCTCTAATTCAGAAATATCAACGGAGGTATTGTCTTTGGCACCAATGTTATGCTCAAGGATTTTCCAGGCATACAGTGTTTGTACCTCTCAGCAGAACTCCAACTCTGTATTCTTCTCTCTTCAGGGGTAAGTCAGCAATATCACTGAAGGTTCGTTAATGTAATTAATCGTCAGTTTGGGGATCAGGTCTGACATATATGAACTCATTAGATTTAACAAGGACAATTAAATTTGACTCAGCGGACATAGAGAATCCCATCTCTACTCTGCTCAATCTTTTCCCTGTTCAGTCAGGACAAGTGGTACTTCATAGGCCTGCGGGTTGCCAGGGCAGTTAGTCGCATATTGCCTCTTCAACCGCAAGAGAAATAGGTAATCCTATATTGCTCACATGGTTGCAATACCCCTAAAACCCAGATTGGAACTTATACAAGTCATTGTAATTTACTGAGGGCGAGCCAAGTAACCATAATGCTAGTGAAAAGGAGCCGCCAAAGGGTTAAGTTCCCATATGTTAACAAAAGGATTATAGATAAATCATTATTGGCAATTCCCCACCGAAAATTTGGCAACAGTTGAAGGGGCTTTTCTTTACATGATGGGTGCACTAAAAGTGAAGGATAGGCAGCACACATTTTATATGATTTTGAGAAGTGGTACATCATCCTCCAAAATCATTATCATAACATCATACAGCTCATGGTATGGCTTTACTGCAGAGGTTAGTGAAATGCACACCTAAGACTCAGATAAAGTTCTGGCCCTGAATAACATGTTTTTTCCGTCATAAAGTGATCAGCAAATACAGTAAGGGTTTCAACACAACAGAATATAATGGTCAAAACTCAGACTTCCATAGTGACAACTTTGCAGAACCTCCAAACAACTGCAGCACAGTATCCTTTACTTCTTGATATGTGACGGAACTACTTGAAAGATCGGAGATAACATGGTCTGAACTCCAACCATCCAAAGCGGATATTAAAAACTTAGCTTAATGGCAATCCAAGGCTCCTTCTGCCAAGAACTCAAATCATTTAAAAGAAGCCATGAATATTTCCTCACTGTCAAAGGGAGGCAGCTTATTAATAAAATCTCATCCCTGACAACACAATACAGGTTACACTCAGTGCGGTGTTACCACTTGGTTGTGCCATCCAAGCAATCATCAAGGTGGCTGACTCGACCACTAAACAGGTGTAGCTAGTGGAAAGCCTGTTCCAGTTGGTCCGTTATGCCCTTATTTTCCTAAAAAAAGTTCTTTTGTTTCTTTGGGTAGTGTATCCAGCACAAGCTTTAGTACTGAATATTGCGATAAATCAATAAACTGGGGTAGGATCACTTTACTTTATATCAGTTGTACTATTTCTTGGCGAAGGTAAAATATTATTGTTTATCATGTTGGTTAATGGGACCCTGTAGTGAGCACCACTGTATAAATTTTGGTGATGTATTGAATATACGCTGAAGAGGTTGCACAGGGTTAATACCATCGAGTAACAAACTGATGATATGGAGATTATCAGTACCAAGATAACTCAATAATTAAATTAAAAACCTGAAGCAATAGCTACCGCTACAACACTTTATTTTCTATATTATATATAATCACTGCTTATACTGCAAACTCTCTTCTTTTTTTTTTTTAACCAAGGTAATCTGGCCAAGGGATACACATTACCAAAACTCAAAAAGCTAACAAATAAATTCTCACAACTTTTCTTTCTCGTTGCAATCACTAATGCAACCTATTCAATTCAAGTCTGAATCTAGTTTGATAATCTCACAGAGGAGATTAGTCTGAGCCCATGTCAGGGAGCAGTTGGGCAAGTAAGGTAAGAGGAGTAGGTGAAAGGCCCGCAGCCTCCAACGTTCAAAACGCCCCAGAGAAACTGGTGGAATAGACAAAAATTTAAAAAAACTGGCGTTCACTATTTCCCCAGAAATACTCACATGGCAAGCACGATGCAACCAGTACATCAACACGTCGCACTCCCAGCCACT
The DNA here is from genome assembly GCA_022478985.1 of Massospora cicadina. Classification (NCBI taxonomy): domain Eukaryota; kingdom Fungi; phylum Entomophthoromycota; class Entomophthoromycetes; order Entomophthorales; family Entomophthoraceae; genus Massospora; species Massospora cicadina. The sequence continues at coordinate 56,597 of JAKSZP010009288.1, forward strand.
TTTGTCGGTGGCATATGGAGTCCACATGTTTCTGGACATTCAACAAATAGCTTTATGGGAAAAGTTTTGTGAAGATGTGCACACCTTTTTCCTGACTGCGGTGTACATTGCACCTCACTCCATGTCACGTGGTTGGCTGGACCTAGGTTTCAAAAACAAAGAGGCAGCAGATGAGGCTGCTGCAGTGCATGTAGTGGTCGACCTCCTCAAAGGGCAATGGGTCATCGAAACCAAATGCACCAGATGGACAAAATCAAGCCAAATTTTCCTCAAATTTGACTTTTTGCCTACTATGGTAAAACGTGACATTTTGGAACAACACCTGAAAGATGGTCTCGCCATATATGGCAAAGTACAATCTTTTGAAATGAAACGCTTCACGCTGATGCCACACCTGTGCACCTGCAAAGCCATCGCAGTTCTGACCCCAACCAAGGAGATCGCAAAGGACCTAACCCAGATCCTGCACTCCACTTTTATTGATATCGCAGGGCATACCACCCACCCATTCCGGGTGACTGTGGACAGCGCGCCCCCCATCTGCACCCACTGTGACATGTTCAGCCATAAGGTGCATGCATGCCCCACCAAGGAGGGCGTCACATTCCAAGAGCACCCATCGGCAGCCATGGCCAGTGGAGAGGCACACTATGAACCAACCGTAAGCACCAAAGAGGCTTTCCCATGGGGAGCACAAGGCTGCTACCTACTGGTAAAGCCCATCTCCCCACAAGAGTGGAAGAAGGCCAAGCAGGCCTGCAGGGCCACGGCCAAGGAAGCGGCCAAAGCCACAACCGCTATCACACACTCCCAACGCCAGGAGGACATCAAAACCTTCGCGGCAGAAGTAAATTGGGAATCTATCATCCAATCAGATGGGGAAGCCCATGCCGATTGGGCCACCCAATCTGAGGATATGATGGGGGATTCAATCTCACCCAATCATTGCAACCAAGCTCTGGTCAAAAACGACCTGGGGCAAATCTGACCATAAATTTTTTTTCTTTGACCAGAACGTTGATGCACCACAATCACCCACATCCGCACCGCAAAAAATTCATCTGATGTTGGGGTACAAAAAGCGAAGGCAAAAGCAAATGCAAACCTCTCTGCTAAAATCAACAAAAATCCTGATAGCGTTGCTGCTAACACCTGCGCTGCTGTGAAGGCCTGTGGGAATCTAGAGGAGGCTAGTGGGCCTGGGTGCCCACCCTCGCACCTAAGGTGCAATGGGGGAAACCTTCACTTTAGGGACGTTGAATATCGCCGGACTCAAGTCCTCGCTGTCCCAGGCTAGGAAACTGAGTTTTTTACAACAAAATTTACCCGTGGATATCCTGGTCATGCAGGAGTCCCACTGTCCACAAGGTTTTGAGGAGGCTTGGAAATCCATGCTCCTCCCATCCCTATCCTTTTGGTCAGAGCACTGTGGGGTGCTAGTTCAGAGAAACAATCTCTTCAAATTTGTATCATCAGAAACATTCCTAAATGTGCGAGTTCTCGTTGTCACTTTCTCATGGGCCAACATAGTGCATGCAATTGTCAATCTTATGCCCCAAACGGTGTATGCGAGCGTTGGGGAATTTTTCTCATCTGTCAAATCTCTCCCACTACCCCCAAACCCGTTTGTAGTTGGTGACATGAACTGTTGGCTAAACACACCAACAGACCAGTGGCCTTCCTCACCCCACGCCCCCCAGGGTCACATAGAACTGCGCGTTCTAAAGGCCACCCTCAGGCTAATGGATGTGCTGCCATGACATGCCCCACTGCTCAAAAACATGACGCGCCCCCACATCCACAACGGCCAATTAAGGTCCATGACCTGCATCGACCTTATCCTAATGCCGGCGAAATTCAACCCCACATCTCTCACTTCAAAACAACAAAAATGGAATTCTCCGACCACAAACTGGTCTTGACAACCTACCACCTACCCACCACAGTGGCCATGGCCCCACATTGGTGCAAGCTCCGCCCCCCTGAACTCGCGTCACCAGGATTTTCCACTTGGGTGGAAGAAGCAACTTTGACAAAAGAGTTTGTAACACCGTTCTGTGCGGACCCATCTCCACATGGGCAACCTTCAAAGAGGATATCATCCGCCACTCTCACCACCTGTCCTCCAGACGCTCACAAGCCACATTGGCGATCATTTCGCGCGCTCTGGCAGAATTGGCACACCTGGAGTCCAATATCCCCGCTATAGAATACAGCCCTGCATGGGGCTGGAAATGGGCAGTAGCAGCCGCCCACCTCAAAGCGCTCAAAAGACAACACAAACATTGGGTTTGTGTTCAATACAGGGCCAAACGCATCACAAAGGGTGACAAGTGCACCGTATACTTTTTAAAAAAATTTTGCACCACGCCAGAGCGTGGCCTGCACACAGGTGCAAAGATCGGACAATTCCACCGTGGATATGCCTGCCAAAGTGGCAATTAAAACACAGAAGTATTACTCCAAGTTATACCGATCTGATCCAATTCAGCCAGCTGAAGTGGCAGAATTTCTCAAATGAGCCCACATCCGCACCAAATTCTCAATACCCAGAAATAATGAATTTAATTACTCCAAAAGAATTATGGACAGCCATCCGTGGTGCACCTAACCGGAAATGCCCAGGCCCAGATGGCATCCCATATGAATTCTACAAAAAATACTCAAATATATACCCCCACTACATCTTGCTTCACTTAACCAGAGCCTTTTGGAAACGCGCCTCCTACCAGGAGGACATGAGGCTTTTACTGTCACACTTTTCAAGAAAGGGGATAAGCTAGACTTAGCTAACTGGCGCCCCATTTCTTTAACCAACACAGACACAAAAAATTTAACAAAAATCATGGCTAACCGTTTAGGGATTATAGCATCTGCCACCATCTCCCCAGAGCAATTCTTCTTCATACCCAGAAGGTCAATTTGGGATAACGTGCACTCTGTGGCTAATGCATGTCAGTCCACAGCCTCTGGGGCACTTGTATTCTTGGACCAACAGAAGGCCTATGATAAAGTGAATTGGGAATACCTCAGGACCTGCCTCCATCAATTCCGCTTACCCCTTCGCTTCATCAACTGGGTGATGCTGCTCACAGAATCTGCAACAATGGCAGTATGTGGCCCTGGCTTCCTAACGGAAGTAGTCCGCCCTCAAAGGGGCTTGCGACAAGGGGACCCCCTCAGCCAACTCTTATACAACTTCAGCCTTGACCCACTACTGCGAAATGTGAATGCTCAAATCACTGGGGTCCACGTGCCAGGCAAGCCCTAGTCAAGATGATGGCGTTCGCAGATGATTGTGTGGTTGGGGTGTCTAATAATCAAGATGCACGCGCACTTGTAGCTCTCATCCTAGAGTATTCCGAGGTAAGTAACGCGGCACTGAACGCTTCCAAAACTTAAATCATCCTCCTTGATCAGTCTCAGAACTGCTGGGCCCCAGCAATTAGTTCCCAACCTGGCCCATCTGCTCACCCACTTCCTCGCCCTCCCAGCTCACCCCACACCACCCCACTAGTGCTTCCCTTCGTGCCACGCCCTACCATAGGACCGGTATGCCATCTGGGCGTGTGGATGGAGGCAGGTGGATACGCGTTAGCAGTAATGGAGAGCCATATTCTAGACAACGTGACGAAGCGCATCGCCTCCCTCAGAGCCCACCCTACTTCCCTTACTGGCAGGGTAGTTTTAGCTAACTCTATGCTCCTCTCCAAAGTCTGGTTTGGAGCCCATGCCATCCCCTTCTCCCCAAGCTTCTTCAAATCCTTGTATGCCTTGCTGCAGGATGGCTTTGGTCAGGCCGCCCTCCACCAGTATGGCTAGAGGTCATGTTTGGCCCTCACCATTAAGGTGGCATGGGTCTTCTCGACTTCATAGCCCATGCTGCCAAGATCTTGGGTACCTGGATAGCGGCCGTCACCGCCCCTATGCTCCCCTCCCAACACTGGTCCCGCGCGGCCCACTCCAACTTCTCCTGAGCCTTGGGCCTCAACAACCCATCGAACCCACACTCCCTGATGAAATACCTCGCTTCACACCCATCAGCCACAGGCCCTCACGGGACTAAGACCCACTACAAACGAATCCTCCTCTCCATGCGGAGCGCTGAGTGAAGAATTTATATCAGCGGACACACAGCCCAGAGGAGCCGCCCCTCTCCTCAGTTCACACAGGAGGTACATGGGCTACCCATTCTGGATGGCTTGATACCCACACGGCCCCATGTCCTTTCCAGGGTGGACTACCTGGACATGATGGACATCCCTTACTCCATTGAAACCCAAAAACTATCTGGAAATACGCACACCATCCTCTGTTGCAGCCTCAAGTCCGCTCCCATGTTTGGCGCTGCCTGAGGTGGACGTATCATACAGCCAAGTGCTCTAATGCTTTACACTCATCCTGTGTCGTGTGTGGCCAGTATGGAACGCTGTTCCACCGCCTGGAGAAGTGCCCTACCTCTAAAGTGATATGGCGTGTAGTTCAACGTCTGCTGGGCCAGGATCAAATGCATCCCTTCAGTCTGTCAAGAGATATGTTTGCTCTATCAATGGCCTCCTCCCTTCCACCCTCCCTTCTTGCTCTGGTGGTTGCAATCGCCATGTGGACTATCCACACGATTGTCTTAGATGCCATCGCATGCTCCACCCCCACCCTCCCAGAAGCTGTCCACAGATTCCGGTCTCATTTGGTGGACCACTTTCAGGTGTGGATGTTTGGATACCTCCCACCACGTTGCCGACATCTGGTCTCCTCCTGGTTCCCAGTCTAATTCATCAAATCAGACCCCTTCCTCCACACGTGTTCAATTGTGGCTATGGCCCCATCACACGTTCCCTCCCCCTCCCCATAAGTGGCGTTCCCTGCTGGCAGCAAGCGATAGCATCGCGTCTCTAGGGTGCCTTTCTTGGTACTAAGTTTTGTCTCTTCTGAATCATATTTGGAAGTGTCCATCCCATGGTCAGCCTTCCCCGCAATAAATTAAATTAAACAAATAAATTCGGACCAAGAAAAATGAATAAATATACCCAAAACGAGAAGATGACACATAAAACGTGAATACAACCAACCATGTGGGACTGTGGAATCCACTTATACCATCATGGCGGAAGTGGAGGGGGGATCAGGGGGCTTATCCTTAGCCTCTGCTTCACCCCGAATCAGGGCACAGGCTACAGCGGAGATCAGAGGCGTCACGGCATTAGCGGGATGTGGAGATAAATTTCTGATGATTGGGGCGGTAGGAATACAGCGGTTGAAAATAAGAAATCTGATGTAATTGCTCAAAGCTGTTTCAACTATCATGTGTTCGTCGAGGAGCTTTACAAATGTGGTAATATTGGTGTGGGTAATATTGTATTTTAGATTTCATTCTAGCACTGCCACGTGCTGGATGTCATCATTGGCGGCTTTGTGAGATTTGATCAGCATTTTTTTTGGAGCATATTGACAGTGGAGGAGATAATGGGAGGAGGGATTCTTCCTGAGAGCATCACAACTGATTTGGAAGCAGCTTTTCGGAGTTGATGAGAATCTGGCTTAGCCATTGCTTTGACACCCAGCTGGTGGTCGCCATAGAACATTTCAGCATTTTGCTGGGGGGCGTATAAACAAGGGGTAGCACAGAGTCATGGTCAACAAACATAAATCGCTCGAGTTGGATAGTGCAGTCTTCAATAAAATTCCTGGACTCAATGATTTCAGCCAATAAATCCCAAGGATTTTGGATGAATTTAATTGGTAAGTCGACATATGCCTGAGGTTTGGTTGATTTGTTGGAGGATGCATGGGAGCGAACTGGGGTCCAATCCAGATCTTGATTGGAGGGAGCAGTTGTGGCACTAGGGCGAGGAATAGGCTGTTTGGTGGTTGTGAGTGCAGCTTCAGCAACATTCTTTGGGGGAGGGGAAGGTAGGATCATAACCCATATTTAAGCTGGTATGGGGTGGGCAGCGGATTGGAAGCCAGTTGATGAAAAATCAGAGCAGTTGGAAGCAGCTAAAGATGGGCACTTACGTTTCAAGTGGAACAACTCAAAAAAGGAAAGACAGATCATCCATCCGCCCTTGATGCGGGCCCAGAATGGATGGTCTGGGGCAGAGGGGATTTCAGTTTGGAGGGGAATCGACAAGGCAATTTTGTTAGATTCAGTGCTGATCCTGGTATATGCCTGAGGCTCAGTGATGCGTGTGTCCCCATTTGGGACCACAAATTGTAAGATGGGGTTGGAGCCATAGGCTGCCAAACCGTCCATCAGCTCCTGGTGCAGCACCTAAGGGGGAGTTAGGGTGGGCAAACCAGAAAACTGAACCACCAAAGTGGTATCTTCTGGGAGCCAGGTCCAAATTGTGGGGAGAGAGGTACCCTGGAAAATCAGGAGCACAGTTGCCGCAGTGGCAGCGTTGGCTTCACAAGTGAAGCTGAGATCAAAATACCCCTTATAGGGGCGGAAGTCAATAAAACAGGCGGGAATCATCATCACCTGAGCCATTTTGATAATGTCTTAGTCATGGTAAGGGAAAAGTTTTCCATAATTGACCCTAAGGAAAAAACGCATGTTGCTCTGGGGAGCAACAGGGGGCAACAAGGCACCGCATGGGTACAAGAGAGGTAGGCGTCAAGATCCTTGGGAGAAATGAAATGTCCTGGGGTTTGTCTTGACTGGGCGAGCCAGTCCAAGCACATTTTTCTGTCAGATGGAAAATGGCGAGGGAGTTTCACCGCTGCCCCACAATGGGGAAGCCAATGGTGAATCTGAGGACATTAGATTGAAACTACAGAAGGCTATCAATATTTTCTTCTTTTTACTTTAAGATTTGCTCAGAAAGTTACGCCAAGCAAAAATGCAAACTTCTACTTCATTACTAAAAACCTCTTCCTTTCCAATGTTTTCATCTCGCTTATATGTTAGCACTTTGGTCAATACTGACCCTTTTTCTTAGACTCATCATTCTGCCATATTCTCATTGGTCTTGCAGAGTCTTTCTTCACTAAATTCAGGAACACCTAGTTTGAGGCGATTTGCCAATTATTTGTCATACATCAACATTTCCTAACTGCTTAATCATATAACTTTGGTGGAATATCTCCTATACATTGAGTCAAATTTGCTCATCAACTAGGATATCCAATAATACTCATATAGGCCTAATCATGACGATTAACCAAAGATCTACCAGTAGTTAATTTTGCTTATTGTCCAGTCATCTGATTCCTTGACACCAAGTATCAGACCATGATCCCTCAGCTGGCATTTCACACCATCAGTTTAGACGTTATAGTTATTTACCTGAATACACAGGAGAAAATCAGCACATGCTAGTAGAGTTCATCATTTATGAAGTGTATTGTAGCAATCGCCATTTATTCACAGACTGCTAAAGATAGTGCTAGCATTCTACTCAAAACTTATTTTACTAGGCACAGCTTCCCAATGTAATGGTATTTAATAATGGAAAAACTTTACATAAAGAGTTGTGATAATCTTAGACTTAAGTATGGGAACTCACCATCTATCCTTAGTGCTTTTAACCCTTCAATTAAAAGGGAAGTATAAAAAGTTAATGTTTATCAGGCTTTATAGAATCTAAGTTAGCTACTACCAATCCATTACATTAAGATCAATATCACTCAAGTGTTGATGGCGTACATGATAAGTATCCATCAAATTATCAAAAACGGCTCCTTTCAGGTCCTTATATGGAAAGAATCTGGAATAATATCTCTATTAGCTCATGAAGGTAACAGTGATCGAATCAAAAAGCTTGAGAAAGTACTAAGGATGGTATACTATAATACTATACAACTTCAATCTGAGGCAATGAAAAATATAGCTAAGATGGTTACAAGAGAAGGACAAGAATTAAATGCAACTTGACAACCTTTACCCGCCTTTGAGTTTTTGGAAATAGTTTACTTATAATAATCTTATAGCAGCACAAGGAGGAGAATTAGATTCCGTTTGGATAAGCCATATGCTATAACTTACAAATATGGAGACAAATACAATTAAGTCTTTAAAAATTGCAGTAACTACTAACCATGTATATTGCCATATCTTGCATCAGTACTCCACTGTCAATATTCTTAAAGGGATTGATATCGGATACAGGATATTAGATATGATGGGAAGAATATTGACCATTTGACTCCATGACCTAAATCAATGCCTAGACCTAAGAAAGGGGTAAAGGTGATACCTCAATGATTTTCCCAGAGAAATTGATAGTTGACACAAGTCAATTGGCTTTTGAAAAATTCCAATGACCAAATTTTTAAAATACCCTGACATAGGTCTTGCCTAATTGTAATTAACAATCATCAGAAGGTCAGTCAGCAACAACTCAAGGTGGCACTCAGGGCAGAGAATTATGACAAAATATAAAATGGTAAGATTCAAGCTTCTGCTAAATTTTTAATCTAAGTAACCCCAAGTCTCATCTGAATGTAGGGCTTATCTTACAATTTTGCACAATCAAAAATATGTTAAAAAAGCATTATACTATCCAGGATGCAACAGCTGAATTAAAAATCCCTTCTGAATTTCCATATTAAATTTTATTCATCTTTTCACCTTGGGTTTTATAATGTTAATTGCGCCATATAGATTCCCTATTTTATACTTTAATAAAATTACTTTATTAATTCTCTATCTCTTATTAAAACATGACTCCAATAAGTCTATTTCACCATACTTACCATAGGAAAAATACTTTAGCTGATGGGACATAAGTGGTGACTTGGCACCCTTTAAAAAAGGTATACTTTTTATGTGACTTAGTATGATTCAGGTATTGACAGTTAAACTTCTTGGGCATTGCACTAGGAGCTCGAGTATGGAAGACAAACAGCTGTGTCTGCCATCCTTGGTAGGGGTCATATTTAAAATCCTGGTTAGTCTGGATGTGCACTTTTTAGTGGGGAACAGTTACCACCACATATTTGATTCTGTTTCCATGGGTAATTTATTATGGTGTTCCAATCTAGTGCATTATTTTCTATGATTTATATATGACTAATGCTGATCAAATTATAGATCTAGTTCAATTTTAGGAAGGAATAAGCATGAATGGGCTCATAGAGTGTGGTTGGTGTGGCAGCTCATTGAGGTGAGTTCCTTTGTTGTCCCCACTGAGGGATGCTATTACCAAGAAAACTAGGGAAACTGCTACAGATATCACCAAAGATTAAAAAGTGGCCATCAATAGGTTGCAGCAGTTTTGTCTAAAGGGAAAGTAATAAAAACCAATTAAATTTAAGAAAATACTGGTTTTTAATATTATTTTTATTTGATAAAATAATATGACCCAGCACTCTAATATAGGCAGAACAATGAATATTTATACAGATGTGGGGAGGTGGTATGTTGAGATTTTTGCCCATATTCCCAACTGACTAGATTACCAGCGGTTGCAGGGGATAATTCCCTTTAGCGAAATGAATTAGATATTGGTTGACCATGATTTCAGGGTAAAAATGTTTGAGGGATTTTAGGTAATTTTCCTGGGTCAGATCATCAGGGTTAATTCCAGGTGAATGCTTAAGATCTCACCACGCAGAGTTTCTGACAAACTAGGGGCATCTGATAGTTGATCAATGATTAACTATCAGGTGTACTGATCAGGATCAGTCAGGTTTCATCACTGACTGATTGGTTTTTAAGTATCAAGTTTCAAGGAGAGTGATGCCACCTGCGACTAGCAAATTAATCAGTTAGCTTAAAACCTGCCTTAATGTGTAACAAGTACCATTAACTAAGCAGGTTGTTTGCCAAATATGGTTGTTCACTGGTTTTAAGATAAAAATGTTAAAAATACGTTTTCTGACTCTTTCCAATTTAGGTCTCAAGGATGTCCAACATTGTTATCCTAGCCAGGATGGGAAAGACCATCGCTGATGAGATGAAAATGCGTAATCCAATGGCAACAGCTGCCATTTCTTTAATAAGGTGCCAACCAAGGGTTGGGCGCTGAATCCCACTATAAAATCACCCAAGAATCTACTTAATCAACACACACTTTACTAATAATTAGTATAGTACAAGATATACCTTACTATATTCCATTTTGAGTTCTATTTTTCTTCAAAGAAATTCTTGCTGTGTACTTTAATTGGAGACTCTTTAGGATAAATAGTAAGGATCTGAGCGTGAATCCAGAGAAGAGAAGCTGAGCTGAATCAGTGATTGCTGCCAAATGTATGTCGCCTGAGAGAAAACTATAAACAAGGATCTGAGAGTGGATCAAGTTAGGTGGTATAAAGGAATGAATCCCTATTGAGGACATCTTATATATCTCTCAAGGTGAAATACTGGTTAAGCGTTGGACACAATACTAGTGCTTTATTAGACTATGGATAATGGTCTTCATACTATTATCAATTGACTATATAAATTATATCAGAAAAAGCGGAGAATTTCACAACACTGAACCTGTGCAGTTAATTAATTTAGGGGTTATCAGCCGTGAATAAAAAACAAAACTCATAAATTTTAACAGGGGGTGCCTTTCAAACTTCTATGCAAGGTGAGTGACAGTTGTTGATTATCAGGATGCTGAGGACTTGTCCAGTTTTGATTTTAGGGTTTTTATTGTTTGCTGAATCTTTAGAATTAAGTATGGTAGATGTCTCTTCCAGCAACTCAACTATGGGGTTTTTACGTACTTCTATGGGCGCCATACTTTTCACCCTGATCACCTCCTGGGTTGTCCTACTGCAAATATTTTTACATTTGTATATCTTCAAGATAATTATTTTATTCCCTTAAGTTTTTTTAGTTGACAAGTGCGGCAATTCTACTCTTTTGGATTTGATAGCATCTGATAATTTGTTTGTTAGCCTCATGACTATTTTTTAATTTTGTCCAGATAGCCTTAGCGGCTTAAGTAATAACAAAGGAGTGGGTTCACGCTGATTTGAGGTTGGAATGAGTTTAGTCTAGGGAGCTGCGGCTTCCATTGCTCATCAAGGGTGTTCCCCAAGTCTTCTATCTTCTCCAGAGGTAGTGCTCATGAGGCATTCCCTTTATTTTATTTATAAAGGAACGTAGAATCATGTCCAGTCTGATGGTCATGGAGGGGCCCTTACAGAATATATTATTGGTTGTGTAAGTGGAATCCAGCATTATATTGACATAGGTTTTGCTTAACCCATATGTTTCCAGTCCTTTTATGTAGCATGACAAGTAACAGAGTTGTGCTGAAAGATCTTAAAAGCCTTTTTAACTAATGTATAGTCATATTTTCCCACATTATTGGTTAGTCAATTTCAGAATAAAAAAGGATGGTCTTACAAGGGGTAATTGACTATTACCAATTAAACATTAGTAGTAAGGATTTGTATCCTCTATCATTAACCAAAGATGATCTTGAACAGCTAGAGGATGCAAAATACTTTAAGCTATGGACTTTATAAGTAATTACTGATAAATTAGCCTGCCTAAGGAAGATCAAGAAAAGTGTACACTTATCTATAAACAGGTTACAACAACTGAAACGAATGCCTCAGGGATTATACAACGCCCTAGAAACATTCAAAGTTTTATTAAAAACATTTTAGGCGATCTAAAGTTGTTCTGCGTGCTTGTGCACCTTTGTATTTAATATGTTCTTGAAAAATTTAATTATCATCTGGAACAATTAGAGGAAGTTTTCAAAAAGTCAAACTCAGGCATAGCTGAAAGATTAAACCAATTGTAAGGTCAGGGTGAACGGATCATTACATTTTGACTTGAGATTCGGAAATCCAAATCTTGAGTCAAAATGTACTTTGGGGTTTGAGGTTCATGTGGGCTCAGCGCTGGGCTGTTCCCCTCCCAAACTATTCTTTATACTCATAGGGGTGCAAAGAAAAGTGCAGAGGGGCTCCCTTGGAAGGGCGATCTTAAAAGATCAGGCCCTCGCTATTCTGAACTCAGTTCAGAATTCTCTGTCATTTCCCACCCTCGCATGGGTCTCTCTGGTAGCCTCAGGGACGCTCTTGCCTTGTCTTAACTGGTATCCCATGGAGAACCTAGCTTTGTATCATTAACAAAAAGTTGTAATTTGGTGGCAAACTGATTCACCAAATACTCTGGTTTCTTATGTGTCATTTGCGGTGCCTTATGTTATCAGGATTGAATTCATCAGCTTGTTTATTTTTGTTTAATAAATAAACAAGGCTACTTTTGGGGTCAAATCCTCGCTTACCTGTGTAGTTCTTTCTCGTTTTCAAATTTCCCTAAATCTGAGGTTAAATGGCGAGTATGATGAGTCAAAACACTTACCTTGAGGGAACCTCATATTAAACAATCTTTTAGCGTCCATCCACCAATCCAAAGGCAAGATGGAAGTCTTAAACTGGGTCGTTTTTGTTTGTTACACCAATAAAATGTCAAAACATTAATTTCTAGAAAAAATTGTAGTATATTGTTGCACCCACAGAATAAGGCCTATACACTGAAGGCTCAACAATATTAACTAAATTAAAAGCCCTGAAACATAAGTGGTGTACGTGTTTCTGTGGATTTTGGTCTTTAAAATAAACTGTTAAGATTTTATATCTGTCTTAACCACAAATCTATCTGCTTAGCAGTAAGGTAATGTTTAAGTGGTCCTATAAGTGTGAAGACGCGTTTAGGAAATTAAGAAAAGCATCAAAGGTGATTAGTGATAGAATACTCATATCTCAATCACACTTTCATTATGCAATCAGCATTATAGACTATGATCAGGGCTGAACTATTTATAATAATATGCAGATGGAGGAAAGCAACATGCCATTTTTTGTAGATATGCGGATAGCAAGATGAGAAGAATTACATTTTAATTTATGAACAAATGTCTGGATGTTATAACTGCTAGCAAGAGATTATTTTTATTGTGAGACTGAGTTTGACTAACCGTATGGTATTAACTTCACTAATAATACCATGAAAGCCCTTAAGACCTCACCGCTGCCCCCAGAATGCTTTGCCCTGATGTCTATGTGATCCTTGGCAGATTTATTTCTATCAACCCACCACCAGATATTCCATTGTTATTTCTGATAAAAAAATTAGGTATTACCCTTTAACACTATTTTTGGCAGATCATTTCTTATCAATTCACAGTCCAAATGCTTATACCCAAACCAGTTCAATTTTATTATTTGAGCTTTATCAAAACTATAATCAAAATCTGAAATGAAAGTTCCAGCTGACCATCAGAGCTGCCAGAATTATCCAGCATAATGCACCACATATGATCTACTGACAAATATCCACCACGTTTTATATAAGTATCTCAAATTCGGCCTGACCCACGTGGTGATATTGACAACCTTTAGCAGATCAAAAATGGAAAAGCAGGAAGATTTGGGCACTGTGAAAAAGGCTGATACACAGAATACATTCCAAAGGTCCTTATATATATAAAAAGTGTTACATATTGGAAAAGTAAGAACTCAGTAACATAATTTGAAGGAATTACAAATCAAAAGCAAGCTTTTACAGGATGAACTCAGGCTTATGCTTATGATGTATCTCTGGCACTGGAAGTACCAAATGAGATTACAATGGAACTAAAGAATATTTTTCAATAAAGGCCTATTTATGATCCTTCTAAACTTATACATTGAGCACAATGTCTTCATATAGATTATTTCTGATTGAGTGTAAAGTTACCTGTGGAAATCTTACTCTGTTGTAAGCTGATTGCAACATTATGTTTCTCACTACAAGGGGGCTTTTAACAACACCTTATATGGAACCAACAAAATCAATGATTATGAGCAAGTGTCTCAGTTGTTTAATATAAGCTTTTAAACAAGTATCCCACTCGATTATGGACTTAGATGAGCTCACCTAGACCACTTCCACCCCAGAAGTTTAGATAACAAGTAGAATGATGCTCACGCTATAAAGCTCAACCCTTTAAGGCCTGATAGCTCTCTAATGCTAGGAAAGATGGCTAATGCACCCCTCAACATATTGAGTGTCATGGAAAGTCTCCATTATTGATACCATCTCTCCACCAAAGCTGTCAATGGAGACCTTCAGAAATGTCATGAGCTATAAGAATTGGAACTATCTGTATTCTGGCTACCATTCTATTTAAGGAAATAACAAAGTCTGCTGTATTTAAGAAGATCGCTGTTAGTCACGGATATTTAAATGATTGCTCAATCATACATTCATTTATCCACCATATATGTTGATCCTCACCTGGCAGCGCATTAATATTTACAAATGGGTCAATTTCACGGATGCACACTGATGGGACAACCATCCACTGGCAGATAATTAATGCCACTTTTTGAAGATTTACAGAGTCATACTACACAACTAATGCCAGACAGGTTAAGTCATTGAATAATTTAGAACTTGATGACCAGCTTAATGGAAAAATGACTTGCATGATTGGCAAAATATTGTACCATCACAGGGCATCAGCACGATGGGTGGCCAACTTAACCAATCACTATGGCCAAATCACGTAATACCTGAGACCAGAATTAGTGTAGTATACAATCTGGGAGGCGCATACTTTAAGAGCCCAATGCTCAGATGGTTTTCATTATCAACCAGTTAGAAGAAAAGTTGGACCTGCAGCTTGGTGACCACTTGGTGGCGGTGATTGATCACCATAAAAAAATCAAAGATCTCAAGAGGAGTGCCAAGGCTAGTCAGGACAAGATCTACTAGCAGTAAGAAACTTTAAATGGAGCATTAAATCTTTCAACAATCTATACTAGGATTTCAGCTGTTTATGTGACCTAGCTCAAGCCCTAGGCCTGAGAATTGCACACCTCACCAAACTATTTGTTGCCCTAAATTTCTAGCTCGCAACCAAGATAGACAAAACTGTCAGAGGTTAAGCAATCTATGGAACTTGAGTGCCAATACTTTTATGACAAACTAGACCAGTTCTGGGTAAGTGGGGTAAACTCTGAGATGAATGGCAGGGCCCTTATTGGATTCTAATAGAAATCGGATAAACAGGCGCTATAAAGGCTACAAAAGTATTATTTGCGTGGCTCCAACAAAGATATACAAAAGTTCAACGAAGTTATTAGTCCCGTTGCTTTAATTGATTTCAATCGGAAATACAAAATTTTGTTATGAATGGACCAAAATTGAGCTACCTGAGACAAAAATAGTGGCACTTTATTAGTTAGAAATGAGGAATATTTATAGGGGTAGATTTAGTATTTCTCGTGAGGATTTTCAGGTTGCACCTGATGTAAGGAGAGTGTCTATAATATTCATGTTCCCAGCGTGGTAATGCTTGGTGCACAGGGCCAATGACAGGGAACTAGCCGTTAGTACAAAAGGTACTAGAGCCCAGCAGAGGGTGTCAGAGCAATAATAACTTAAGTAGAGGAGTGCGATATTTATAGTAAATAACTTACCGAAAATGCCACGGTGTACAAGGGGAGAAGAGGTAAGCATCCCAGGTTGTAGGAAACATGGGCGAACCAACAGTGAATTAGGGGATAACTTAACCATATTTGAAATGGATTGGCTAACATAGCGCGAGACCTCCTTTAAGAGGTCTGCGCACATGATCATCCAAGATAACATTAATAAACGTGAATAATGGGAAAGTTTATTAAGAAAAGTCAATCAACAAGGAAAGTTGGTCACAAAAAACAAATTTAAACCTCATTTGGGGTAATTCTGGGTCTGCCAAAGCAGTCCAAAGCACCAATTCACCAAGAGGCAAACACTTCCATCCAAATTGGTAGAATAGCCAAAACTGACTTCACTCAGGTAATCAATTGAAGTTGTACCCTATCTGAACGCATAAATTTTTAAATGGAATGGGTTTCAAACTCCCATTTTTTAATCAACTGAATCGAACCATCTTTGTTAATCTAATAACTCGTCCATTTTAACACCTGAGCCAATACAAGGGGCTGGGCGTTTTACACCTCAATAGTACCAACCTGGACATATTTATCTTGTACCCAGCGTTGGTCTAAAGTGTGCTTGAGGTCAGGAAGGGCCTGAAGTTTCACCTTCTGGGCCTCCTGCCACCCAGCCTTATCCTTGGGGTTGGTGCCTACTATCAAGTCATTCAGCCATGACATTACCCTCTCCTCCTTCTTGGGCTCCACATCCCTCCAGGGGCGTTTGCTAAGGAGAAGTTCTTATGTGCTGGTGGCAACTTCATAGCAGCAACGGCTGGCTTGGACTTTGATCCTGAAGCCTCAGGAAAACTATTATTGAATGCAATCAGGTTTTGGGCAATTACACAGTCACGTGCTGGCACCCAACTGTTCTCTACTGCATCAAACCCCTTCCAGGATACCAGGTATTAATTCCTTCTTTTAACATGATGGGTGGCTACTATTTCTTCCACTCCCCACTGTGGCGCCCCATCCACAAGATAAGCCTTGGAAGTCTCTGGTGGGATCCCTCAAACAACGTCAATTTTCCATCATGAAAGACAGAGAAGATCTGAAACAAAGAGGGAAGATTTAACTTGTATGAGACATGGACCACCTTTCTAACAAGACGGTAAGGGCCAATCCTCTTTGGTCCTCAGCTTTTTGCATGGCTGCTTGATAGGGATGTTTCAAGCATCAAACATCACGAGATCCCAATCCTTATACGCTGGACCCACTTGGCGCTTACCATCAGCGTTCTCCTTATACACTTGCATTGCTGCCTCCAAACTTGTGGAAACCCCCTGGTGGACCTTCTTGATGGTCTTGAAAAGTCCACCACCGCTTCAACTTTAGATCCACAGCTGGGCTCCATGTTAAAGGTGGGGTTAAAGCCATGGTTGGCGAAAAAAGGGGAACAACTGATCAAAGAATGCTAAGTGTTGTTGTAGCTAAATTGGGCCATAGGAAGGTGAGAAACCCAATCTGAATGATCCGCAGCAGTTTAATACCGCTGGAACTGTTCCAAGCACTGGTTCACTTATACAGTCTGCCCTTCTGATTGGGAATGATAGGCATTTGAACGGCAGGGGTGAATCTGAAGAGTCTTACACAACTCTCCCTAAAAGACGGAGGTGAACTGGGGTCCCCAGTCACTGATAATTTCTTGGGGAACTCCATGGAGCGCAAACGCATGAGTGAAGAAGAGCCTAGAGATCTCAGCCGCGGTTTTTTAGTTCTGTAAGGATTAAAGTGGGTGAACTTTGTAAAACAGTCCACCACCACCATGATAACATAATAACCATCCAAGACAGGTAATTACACAATGAAATACACCGATAGGGAAGTCCAGGGCCCTTCAGCCTTCTGTACTGGTACCAACAACCCTTCTAAAAGTTTCCAATTTTTTTTCATTTGATTTCAGATCAAGCACTCTTTACAATACCGTCCCACCTGAGCAAGCAAGCCCTTCCAATTGTAAAGGCGTCGTATCAACTCTAAGGTTTTGCTTTCCCAGGATGACCAAATGTGAGTCCGTCATGATGGTCCCAGATGATTTCCAGGCGCAGTGGTCCAGCAGGAACCCATAGGCGCCCCTGAAACCACACCATCTCATCCTTTATGTGATAAACCCTGGATAAGTCCTCCTGATTCAAAGCAATATTAGCAAGTACCATATTATATCTGGCTGATAGCGGCTGAGAAAGTACTACTTTTTGAGCCTACTTTATTTCTCTGCATTTCCAGAGGTGCAAGCGCTGGAGTGCTGGCTGAGGGAGCAGGAAGTTGAGATAAAATCTTAACTGGCGAAATCATCAATGTGTGTTATGAGCCTCTACCTCCTTTGGATCAGGAGCTAAAGCAGGGTTGCGGTTTAAATCATACGCGCCAAACCATTATCCTTGCCCCTGGTGAACTCATAAGAAAATGCAAATTGTGCAAGGGTCTCAACTCAAAGGGTCTGCCATGGGGTTAGGACACGAGGGGCGCAGTAGTAAAGCAAGGCAAGGTGATCTGTATGTACATGGAAAGGTTGGGAGGAGCCATGCAAGTGGTGACACTAATAAGTCAGCGCCTCCACCACTGCTAGTAACTCTTTGTCACAAACGGCGTAATTCAACTCAGGCAAAGTCATTTTACTAGAAAATATCCCACGGATGCTCTATCTCATCTTTGCTACTTGTAACAAGGCAGCCGCTATGGCAAAATTGGAGGCATCAGTAGACACAATGAATTCTTTTGAAGGGTTGACATGGCGAAGGACAAGCGTGGACAACAAGGTGCACTTCACAGCTTCAAAAGCCTCCTCCAAAACATGGGACCACTGAAGCACCTTTGCATCACTAGCTTTATATAAGGGCGCTGCCACCTCATAAATATTGGGCATGAACTTCTTGAGGAACGTACACGTCCCCAAAAAGCTCTACAATTCCTTGATTGAGGTGGGGGTGGGCCACTCATGAATAGCCTTCTCCTTGTCTGGTATTATTATGTGTCCTTGGTCAAACACGACGTTGCCCAGAAAAGTGACCTGGGATTTGAAGAATTCACACTTGCTCATCTTTAGCGTGAGGTGGGATGCTCTTAGCCTCTCCACCACTTGCCAAAAGTGTACTGTTTGGGACTCATGATTGGGGAAAAACACAAGAATATCATCCATGTAGCAGCCGCGCATACCCCTAACAAGTCCCTCAACACTGCATTAACGTGGCGTTGAAAGATAGCAGGGGCATTCTTAAGCCCAAAGGGCATGACCTGAAACTGGAAAATCCCTTTTCTGGTACAACTTAAGTTACTACTCTTGTCCCTTTCTAATCCGAATATGATTGAACGCATTGAGGAAATCCAGCTTTGAAAAAACCTTAGCAATCTCCACATATCGCGCAATAAGTGAATCCAAAGGGATGGGATGTAAATCTGGTACTGTGACATTGTTGAGGTTCCCATAGTCTATGCATGGGCGTAGAGTACCATCAGCCCTCTCAACAAAGAGAAGTGGGGAGCATACAGGGGAGGTACGCTGAAAAATTACGCCTTTGGCTAACTGCTCTTTCACCCACACATCTAACGCCTCTTCCTCTCGGACAGTCAATGGGTAAATGGGGGAAGAAATACGCACCAGATCCACAGTGAGCTTGAACTTACAATCAAACTCAGAGTGATCAGGTAGTGCATTAGCTGATGCTGCATCAAAGGAAGATTCCAAACCCTCCAAACAAGAAGTAGGGGAACCTCCACGGTGGGCTTTAACATAGATGAAAGGCTAATGGTGTGAAGGTGTGGCCAGTGGGGAAATTAGCCCTGGGCGTTAGCCTCTGATAAAGGAACAACTAATGTGCGACCATTCTTTAATGTTAGGGATAGGGTATTCTCTTTCAATTTGGTTCTAACGTCAAACTTCCACCACTCCACACAAAAAATGATAGGGTAAATGAGGTTCTTGATAGCTTGGAAGTCAACGGACAAGTGGTACTTGCCAACCTGATAGTCCACTGTCCCAATGACCTTCAGAGTGGGAATACCTTGGGACGCGCCTCCCCTAACCATACCACCTGGTATATAACTCAACCTAAGGTAGTCGGCTAAGCTCTGGTTCATAAAGTTTTTAGTGGCGCCAGTATCCACCATAATAGTGGTGCTGAATTTCCCTAAAGTGGAGGAAAGGGTAGCAGTCAGTAGAAAATACCTGGAATGGTCTTTATTTATAGCAGACAGCGTTAGAACATAACCAACAAACTCATCATCTGTCATTAACATGTCACCCTGGTATGTTTTATAATCAAAGAATGGAGAGGGATATTTGGCCACTCTTACTATTGAGGCAACATATCCCACCATATCTTCAGCAGGGGCATAAACTTTGTTGTATTGTAAGTGCAGCTCCTTTTCAACTTCCTGAGTGCTGCAAATCATGGAATATTTCAAACGGAGATTTTCTGGGGTGATTTGATACGCAGGAGTAGGTTTCATATCTGAGCCATGAGAGAGAAAATATGGTTCATAGGTATAATTAGTCTTTCCATTATAAAAAGCATTTTTGGATGTAAATGACCCTATCCACATAACACACAAAATCCCCAACGTTATCCAAGGCCAACACCCCCAGGCCCATCTGCGCCAATTCTTATGGCATCATCTGAACGCGCTATCAAAGTAAAACCCTATTATCTAAATTGAATTTGGGCTTTTCGGTGGAAAGTCAGTGAATCATGACTTTCAGACCCAGAATTGTCCGTATCCACCATGTACAAGTTCGAAGGGTGGGTACTTTCCAGTTGAACAGCCAAAATAATTATGAAATGCTTCAACTTTCGGAAAAGAGGAAAAAGTGGTGCAGCTGACCACAGCTGAAGCCCACAGCAAGCGTCCATCGTTCACACTTTGGAAAAGTCCCACACAGAAAAAGTTCATGCACATAAATTTAAGAGGTTGGTTGACTAATGTAAAAGAGTGTCTATAACTCTCCTGTTCCCAGAGTGGTAGTGCTTGGTGCACAGGGCCAATGCCATAGAACTAGCTGTTAGTACAAAAGATACTTTAGCCCAGCAGAGGGTGCTGGAGCATATTAACTTAAGTAGAGGAGTACAATCTTTATAGTAAACAACCAACCAAAAGTGACATGGTGCACAAGGGGAGAAGGGGTGGCATCCCAGGTTGTAGGAAACATGGGCGAACCAATAGTGCATTAGGGGATAACTTTAACATATTTAAAATGGAATGGCTAATGTAGCGCGAGACCTCCTCAAAGAGGTCTGCACACATGATCAACTAAGATAACAATAATAAAAAAGGAAAATAGAAAGTTTATTGAGAAAAGTCAATCAACAAGGAATGATAGTCACAAAAAACAAATTTAAACCTCATTGGGGTAATTCTAGGTCTTCCAAAGCAGTCCCAAACACCTTTTTACCAAGAGGCAAGCACTTCCATCCAATTTGGTAGAATATGCTAAAACTGACTTCACTCATATAATCAATTGAAGTTGTACCCTACCCAAACACATAAATTTTTAAATGGAATGGGTTTCAAACCCCCATTTCTCAATCAACTTAATCAAACCATCTTTATTAATCTAATAACTCGTCCATTTTAACACCTGAGCCAATACAAGGGGCTGGGCGTTTTGCACCTCAATAGTACCAACCTGGGCATATTTGGCTTGCACCCGACGTTGGTCTAAAGTGTGCTTGAGGTCAGGGGGCCTAAAATTTCTCTTCTGGGCCTCCTGCCTCCCAGCTTTATCCTCGGAGTTGGTGGCTACTATTAAGTCATTCAGCCATGACACCTGAGGTAAGATCTTTCCTATTAGATGATCAATATTGCTGATTATTATTGCTATACTTGTGATGGTTAGATCTGATAAGGTTTTTTAGATGAGATGACCCTCTTATGTGATGTTTTGCCCCATTGGATAGCTCAGCATCATCCTTCAGAGGAGGCTGATAACTCTAAAGGGTTGATTGTCAGTCTATCTGAGAACTGGATATCTCTGACTGGGATTTTACAATATTATTAGAATGAGATACTGAATCTCGATCTTGAGTAATTTCAGTCATCGCAGTTGAATCCCCAACATTGCTTTCCTCGAGATCTTGCCTAGGGGGCACTCACTTATGAAGAAACCTACTAAGAACTCTATTGATAACAGTACTAGTATCAATAGTGGCAATGGAGTATTTAGTATCCTGACGATATATAATACAATAAGGACCAGTATATAAGGTATCAAGTTTGCGAATACTTCCTCCCAGTCTATGATGATAGAAGAGTAAAAGATTCCTGACTTGATATTCAGGTAGCTAGGTCTACTAGCGTTGGTTCTAGGTCCATCTTTTTAGGTGGTAGCAGTAAGGGAACTCCAAGCTAAATCTTGTACTTGGATGATTTCATTAGTTAGTTTCCTCATAGCTAAATCAGTAGTTTTCAGGGTAGCATCATAAAGTATAGGTTGTACACTTGATGGTAGAATAGGATCCCGACCATAAAGAGCTTTAAAAGGAGACATTCCAATTATATGATGATAGCTAACCCTGTAGGCTAACATCGCACTAGGTAAATAGAGATTCCATCTAAAGGATCGTTGGAGGCCATCCCTTTGATGAATGGCTGTAAGGGTACCATTTGCTTGTTTGACTGCACCATTAGTAGAAGGATTATAAGAGGTCGTAAAGGACTGATAAGTACCCATTAGTTTGGTAAGCTCAGCTACCACATGAGAAATGAAGTTGGTCCCATTATCTGATAACAGGACTTTTGGGCTACCATGCCTGGTGAAAACTTGTTTGAATAAAAAGAACGCTGTCACCTTGGCGGTAACCATGAAACTGAAATAGCTTCAATCAATTTAGTAAAATTGTCGATAGCTAGCAGAATATATTGATGTCCATAAGTGGCAGTAGGAGAGGGCCCACCACATTGATACTAATAGTAGAAAAGTTTTTGAAGGTCCCACAATTTTGTGTTGGTACATTGGATTTCCACCTACTTGTTGTTGGCAAGTGAGAGAAGTCTCCAACACATCATGTATAAATTCCAGAATGTTATTCCAGTAACAATATTTTTAACCACTGTAAGGTCTTAGCGACAGCTCCATGCCCTATAGTTTGATGAGCCTCCATATAAGTATCTTCCTCGCAGAGGGCCAAATAAAAGGCAACCATTTAGATCCCAACTTCTAGTATAAGGAACCTTCTTTAACCTGAGTATCCTCAGTTAAGGATTGTAGCTTTGCTATAACGTTCTTAGATATATGATACCAGAGCTCAGGCTGCCAATCAGATCATAGATGCGATCCTCCTCAGCAGAGAATAACATTAGTATAGCAATCGAGAAAGTTCATCAGCATTTTGGTATATATCTCCAGTGCAATGTTGAATTGTAAAGTCATAATTCTGGAGCTTCAACACCCATCTAGCTAAGCGCCCATCAGGATCATTCATTTGTTGCAATTATTTCAAGGAAGCATGATCCTTGAAGATAGTGAAATGATTGCCATAGAGGTAAGGGCGAAAATGCTTGATGGCAGACAAGACTGCGAGGCATTTACTCTCAGTAAAACTATAATTGCGTTCTGCCTTAGAAAGAGTTTTACTATAGTATGTGATGGGGTAATCAACCAGGTTGGTATCATGTTGAGCCAGAATGGCCCCAATAGCAACATCACTAGCATCAGTAAATAAGATTAAGGGTTTCAAAAAATCAGAATGGGCTAAAAGTAGAGCTCTAACTAAGGCTTTGCGCAAAAGATCAAAAGCTTGCTGCTGCGATTTTTCCCATACAAAAGGGACTTCCTTGTGCAATAAGTAAACTAAAGGCTTAGCAATCTAATAAAAATTGGGGGTGAATTGTTGGTAATAACCAACCATCCCTAAAACACTTGGATATCATGCAAACTTTTAGGAACAGGAATGTCCAAAATAACTTGTATTTATTAGGTAAGGGTAAAATCCCATCGCAATTAACTTTATTACCTGAGAATTCCATCTCAGTCTTGAAAAAAGCACACTTGGATGGTTTTATCTTAAGCAAAGTGTGATGCATCCGACCAAATAACTCCTTTAAATGAGCCAAATGTTCGTTAAAAGTGCGAGAGAAATTAGTAACATCATCTAAGTATACCAAAACACAAGAAAGTTTCAAATCCCCAAAAAAGCCATCCATGGCTCATTGAAAAGTAGCAGGGGCATTACAAAGCCCCTGAGGCATATAAGTGGGCTCAAATAACCCCTCATTAGAGATTAATGCGCATTTTTGATGGTCTTTTAGAGCTAAGTCATTTTCCAATAACCACTCAAAAAGGTCCATATCTGAGAAGAATTGTGACCCAGACAATTGTCTAAATGAATCATCAATGCAAGGTAGAGGATAAGAATCCTTTTGGGTAATAGCATTGAGCCAGTGATCGTCCATAACCACTCTATGACCCCCATCATTTTTCTGAATGAGTAGTAGAGGAGAAGCCCATGGACTCTTAGAAGGTGTTAGTAGCCCCGCATTGAGGAGTTGTTTCAATTCCACTGAGACCTGAGCCTCCTCGACTTTAGACTTGCAATAGGGCCGAACTCAAATAGGGGGAGTATCCCCAGTTTTCACCTGATGCTGCACATTTTTATTAGCCCAAAATCTCCAGGACTTTGGCAAAGCTATACGCATACTCTTCAATAAGAGCCTCAGCTTCATGCTGTTGTTCTGGAGTGAGTGAATCCCCAATTTGACGTCAATTCTAGCAATGATAAGGGGATCTTTTAACCCAAAATCACGTAAATCCCCACATACTGTGATGAATAAAATATTAATCACAGGATTAGGCCGCACATAGGTGATGGTTATATTAATTCAATCGCATAGGTCAAGAAGTGAGATTAGCTAGTAAGACTAGAACAGTCCTATTGTAAGCAGGATCAAGAATACCATGGCGGTTTAAAGCCTCCAAATGAGAGGGATTTTTGTTAGCAAAGATCTCTAATACATAATCAGTGGGTACAAATACTTGTACTCCAGTATCAATTATGACTTGAGCTTTTAGGAGGAATATTAATCGGATTGTTAGAATATAAAGGCATCCCGTCAGAGATGCAAGCTGATTGAGGCGAAAGTAAAGTCCTTGGTCACAAAATTTGATACTCAAGACTAGAGATAGAAGTGGGATATTCCAATAAGCAAACGCGTCGTTTGAGTTTGCCTTTGCTATTGGGAACATCTTGTAAAATTAAAGGTACTCTGTACTCAATTAAATAAAGGTAATTGTCCTTAGACTGATTATTGCATCAAAATTAATGAGAAATTTGGTTCCCAAGAACAAGTCATAGCAGTTGTTGTCCAACACTACTGCTGTGGCTGAAACAACCAACATTTTAAAGCGAATTGGAAGAGAAGAAGAAGCTCATATAGATTTGATGTATGAAGGAACAGCAGTTTTATAGTCTTGTGAATGGTTTAAGTCCGGCGCCAATTTAATTTTTTTTAAAATTCTGGACGAGATCACATTGAAGGGCAATACCATATCATGGATAGCAAAAACTTTCACCTTATGCATGATGACTTCCATCTGGGTCACATCAGTAACAAATTTTGGGATTGAAAATACCTAGGAAATAAACGGTAGAATTAAATTAGAAGAAAAACAGAAGCATAAAAAATAGTATCTACGCTGGCTAATTCAACAGGAATATCAAGTTCACTAGGAGCGGATATCACATAGCAGTCTTTAGGAGTATTAAAAGATTTTGATTGAGGCACAGGAGGTAGGTTAGCACAGGGAGCCTCATGCCCTATGCTGCCTCTTCTTTTTTTGACTCTTCTGCTTGTTTTTTCCAACATTGAGATTTCATATGACCCATGAGACTACAATAGTTGCACGGCTCCTTCTTCAGTTTAGGTTTGGGTCTAGGTGGCATCGCATGGATATAGAATAAGGGTTGTTAGTGGAGTTCAGGTGTACCACACCATTAGGAATCTCCATGAGCGCTTCCTTGATGTTGAGAATAGATCTGAAATTTTTTTAAGTGAATTAAATGCAGTAGTAACTGAGTGCAAGAATCAAATGCACTCATTACAGCCAAAAAGGCATTATCTACGGTAATAAAATTGCAAGATGCAAGAGTCTGGGATTCATAATAGAATTGCTTACCAAAAACCTGGATTGAAGCTCCTCGCTTGATTTGGATGCTCATAGAGGCTTGCTTTTGGTTAGATAGGATTTTATCACACCCAAATTCCTTAATAAGGGCGGTTTTCACTTGAGCCAAAGTATTGTAAGCCTTAATGTGAGGAACCATGACACTTGAGCAAACTGGATTAGACAAGAGGTAATATGCTGTACTTTCTGTTGATCCGTTGCCCCATCTATTTCAAGCTCATAGATAAAGAGAAACGAATGGATACTACTTTCACCCAGCTCTAACTTATCCTTAAAGGTAGGTTTGAATGAGGTGGGTTTATTACCTAAGACATGTACCCCCAATACCATGACTGGATCAGCTTCGGAGGGTTTGGACTCTGAGATATGAGCTTGATGGGAATTCGATCAACTTGTTGTCTTAATTGATTGAGGTCGTCCTGTAAATTTTGAGCCCATTGATCAAGATGATCATATGCAGGCGTTTGATTTAAGCTAGAAATTGCAGTGAGTATATATTCCTGCTTGTTCTCAAGTACTCCGCATTTAGAAGTTATTAAATCAGTAAGGCGTTTAGAATTGCAAACTTAGTCCTTGTGTAGTTTGGTTAGCATCGCATAGACAGTGAGCATTATCCATGCCCTCCAATAAGTTGGTAAAAGAGTAATGCAGGTCAGTTGGAAGGCCTTCTAAGGATAGGAAACACCCTTGAGATATGGCTTGTATTTGTGTTTCTAACGTCTTTACTCTTGATACTTGTAGATTTGAAGGTTTATAATCATACATTGGAAGCGAGGAGCCATGGGGACCAGGAGGACCAGGGGGTCTTTGCAACCCAACTCGACCTGCAGACCTCAGTGGGCCTTGTTGAACTGCAGGGCCTTGAGGACCTCGTTCACCAGGAGGTCTCAGGGTTACCAAAGGAGAACTAGGTGGTCCCAGAGGTCCAGGTGGACCAGCAGGGCCGGGTCCACCTTCTCTGATAATATCCATGATTAAAACAAGTTGTTGATGTAGCCCATCGAGATCAACAAAGCGCTCCTCATGTTAAGCCTGCAATTTTTCCCATTTGTCTCTTAATCTCATCCTCAAGGGTAGTGATTTGGTGGTGAATAGAATCAGTGACATTTACTAACCTGTTGAGATAATTCTTGGCCGATGTATCCCACAACTCCATTATTAAAACTCACTAAATGACTATGTAAATCGTTGATTTCCCTTCTATTATTGAGTATGGCTTCCCGATTATCCTGACCAAAGTTAGATGCCATCTCATAAAACGATGATAACTGTAATAAAATTGTTGTGCCAGGGTCAACTGGCGTTGGATATTGAGATGATGCAACCCCAAAATCTGGAGTAAGTGATGAATAGCAGGATATACGTAATGCTGGAGGTACTGCTCAGTTATAGCCAAACCAACTTTGGTATGTTGTAACACCGCTCTGTCATATAGGTTCATAATATTTCTGGCAACTTTAGACTCTTGGTCTCGATTAGAATGGGCACCAGGCTGGATAGCCCTCTATATCAAGCCTTTGACCGTTTCTTCTACTTCTGCAGCTTAAACTTGATATTTATTTGGTCTGGGATTTCAATGGCCAAGTCCATAGAAGCTCGAAATTGCAAATTATTGATATTAGCAGAATGCATATCCTTCTTGTTGGAGTATACCCATTGAGTGATACTCATTGATTCCTCGGAAAAAGTGCTTTCTTCACCAGGAATTTTCATTGTCGTAAAGTATGTTTTACCAGTAGCCTCAGAAGCAGACCTGGCATAAAGCACCAGTATTGGAATTTCAATAGAAATTAGATAAACAGGCGCTAAAAAGGCTACAAAATTATCAGTTCTGTGGTTCTAATAAAGTTAGGCAAAAGTGCAACGAAGTTATTAGTTCAATTGCTATAAATAACTCCAATCAGAAATACAGAATTCTGTTCTGAATATACTAAAATTGAGCTATGCGAGACAAAACTAGTGGTACTTTATTAGTTAAAAATGAGGGATATTTATAGGGGTAGGTTTAGTAGTTCTCATGAGGATTTTCAGGCTGCACCTGAGGTAAGATCTTTCCTATTAGATGACCGATATTGCTGATTATTATTGCTATACTTGTGATGGTCAGATCTGATAAGGTTTAATAGATGAGATAGACCTTCTTGTGTGATGTTTTTTCCCATTGGATAGCTCAGCATCATCCTTCAGAGGAGGCTGATAACTCCAAAGGGTTGATCATCAGTCTATCCGAGAATTGGATATCTCTGATGGGTATTTTACAATCTCATTAGACCGTGATATCAAATCTTGATCTTGAGTAATTTCAATCATCACAGTTGAATCCCTAACAAACCCTCTACCTGAAAACTTAAGAAAATCTTCGCCAACACACAAGTCTAGTCCAATGGACTCAAAATCTAAAAAGTGACGAGGCACCCTTGGGGAGAAATACTCTAGAAGTTCTTTGTTTGCTACCCACTCAAATAAGGTTGATTGAAATCACTATTTCTAAAACTTCCTTCAGCGCCAACATGACTGTCCCAGCCAGCTGCAATGAGAAACCAGCTCGGCTTAAGCCAATCAACAGTCCCTCAGATCAGTCTCACTTAAACTTTAGCTCAAGTGTCATCAGCACCAACCTTTGAACTGTGCCAAATGGCCTCAGATGAGCAACTGATGATGGCAGCAATTATATGATCAAACTCTACCAGCCTATCATGGATCCTGATAATCCAAGTAAGACTGGGCTTCCAACATGGGCTTGTGACAGTCCAGTGAAAAGCCCAGATGATAGTGGCATAGCAGCCCTAATGACTTGATGGAGGTATCCTTATGGTTCCTGTGAGGGTATAAAAGTCAAGCAATGAACTAAAGGCCCCCATAGCAAACCAGATGGATTCAATGGGGCAACTGCGGGTCTTAATAGGGCAACACACAAGGGTTGAAGAGGCATAATGGATGACCATTCTCCTGGTTTTCAGCTCATGGAATTTTGTTTCGATCCCAAAATCTTCTGGCTCAATAATATATATACCATTGGGTTCATTGGATGTTGCTGACCTGCAAAAATGGAATTGAGCTTATAATAGAATTAAATTAGTTTGGTTTAAGTAAGTAGTAGGCTTGGGTATCGTCAGGCAATTCTTGGTGTGTTTTTAAATTGCCGTGCAGAGTCATAAAAGTCGTTGGTACAGCAGATCGTTTTATTGATGTAGATTGTGGCTAATTTCCCCAAGTAATGATGTTTTGGATAATCTTGTGACTGGTCTTTGCCTCTAGGTTGCAATAATTGGCATTATCTCCACAAACAATGTATCAAAATTGGTGGAATGTGAGGCCTTATCTCTTCAGTATTTGTGCTGAACCTGTGGTGGATCAGCAAGGCACGTTAGGCGGGTGACGATGGCCATCCTGAGCAAAGGGTTGCAAACCTTTTGTTAGCCAGAAAGCACTGAATCAGTGGTGGTTTAATGAACTGGATCTGGTGGATTGGGGACTCTTCTGATATAGCTGATTAAAGAAAAAGGTCAGAATTGTCATGGAATCTGCTGATTAAAGTAAGACTTGCCACTAACCTGGGTGTGTATCAACCCAGTGGAAAGCCCAGAATTCCAAGGGAATAGAAGTTCTGATCAGTTGCAGGAGGGACCCTATTATTTTTGTGAGGGAAATAAAAGCTAAAGAGCATACCAAAGGCTCCCATAGCAAACCAAATAGTTGCAATGGGGCAATCGTATATTTTAGCTGGGGCATCTTCCAAGAGTGGGAGAGGCAAGGAGGATGACCAATCCTCCTGGGTTTGAAGTTGGTCACCTTTGGGCTCTTTTTCCAAACCTTCTTGGACTGGTTCATCATAATAAAATTTCTAAAAATCATTAAAAATTTCAAAGATTTTGAAATGTTGATTAGGTTATGAATCAAATTGAATCGTTTCAATATGACTATTGGGAGGCCTTGGGCCTCGCCTTGTGCCTATTGAGGAGTTTTGAAAGAGTTGAGAGATCTGGTACGTCTCCAGAATGGCGGATCAATTTAATAAATTGATTTTGGCTAGATTGGCCCTTGGCGAGATGGCCCAGATGATTCAGTGCCTGTCACCGCCTCACGGTTGCAGGGATGGCAGTTCCTCACCTCCAAATGGAAAATTGCGATTAGCAGAGATGGCCTCATTCCGCCCAATTGTGCCAAACAATCAGCAGATTGGAAATGCGAATTATTTTGAATTCTCTGACTATTTTTGCGAAGTGTGAGCAGACCCAAAGCTGGTCCGCCAGGTGTTTAGTGGGAAACAGGTCATTGAAAAGAGTTCAGCAGATCTGAAAACTCTTCAGAAGTGGCATATTGACTTTTTAAGTTTGTGTCAATTTCTTTGATTGCAATCACCATTTGGTGGGCTGCCAGATTGATGGCTTGGAGGGCTACCGGATGACCTTCAGTCCTAAAATGCAGATTGTTGATACTTTGTTGGGTTAAGTGATTTTATATATAAAAAGAGAGGGAGCTCGTGGAGTAGGTTTGGGTAGGATCAGCTTTATTAAACTTAAGAGTGAAAATGGACCAACAACTGCTCCTTCCAGAGGCAGTTGACTTATATGTGAAAAATGGGGAAAACGGGTGTCATGAGTATGTTTCTTTGGGCCGTGGCACCTGACGTACTCATGGGTACTCAGCCTGGGTTTGAGGCTTCACCATTAAGCTTATACAATTGTTGAAAAAGCTCTAGCAATGTAATCATCTGATCCGCCAAAGAGGGACCCTCACTGATCCAAACATAAGAGGATTTACTTGGATTGAAGGGGTGGCTAATTTGGGTTCTGCCAGGTTCAATTTCAATGGATTTCTAAATTTTTTTTAAAATTTTGAATCAGATTTTTGACTCAGATTGCTTTCCTGAACCCAGAATTCCAGATTCCATGTTCTGGACTGGGTTTCCTAACTCAGGAGCCATTTACTGGGTTTTGAGGCCAATTTTCTTCTTTTATAAGGAGTGAGAGATGGTGGATTGGAGGCCAGTGGAGCGGGGAGGTGCTGTTGGTGACTTCTGGCCTGTATTACCTCCCTAAAAACCTCTTTTATCCTTTCAACCAGAGAAGAAGCAGCCAGAGAGGATACTATGGTGAGATCTTTTGGGGCCAATGCAGTGACCCAGCGTTCATCAACCACATGCCCCAAGTCCCCCAGTTGAGCCAAGGGCTCCGCAGGAGCATTAGGTCACTTCTTCTTCCTAAAAGGGACCTTTTCCTAATACAACCCAAGAGGTTAGGTCTCCAGACTTACAATAATGTAGCTTAAATTGACCTCAGTTAGCACACGGTGAGCTACTGTATCAATGGATTGGAGTGCCCTATCTTTGATAATCAGGTCTAAAAAACAGATTGCAGCGTGTTAAGTAGAAGTAAAAAATAACATTGGTAGTAATTAAGTAAGCAGAGTCTTAGTAGATGGTAGTTGGAAACTTATGACTTTATTTTAGTTTCAACAGATGAATGCCCTAACAATTGGCCCTGGGAGGGCAGTTTTCTCATATATTTGATGGTTTGAGGAGGTAGTTGGGATGGAGAACTTTCAATATGGATGGCTTTTAAACTATTTCTCTAGTCCCCATTAGTCATGGTCATGTAAACAGCCTGGGCTTGATGGTTGTTTTCAGATAACTTAATACAAGGTCATAGGAAGCTCTAACAACGGTACTGCTAGATCTACAGCAGAGTGGTTTTTTGATCCAAACTTGAATGGATTTGCTTAGATATTGCACTTGGTGTGCTGGCTCTCAGGAAAGGAGAATTTAATAGTCAATTTGACTTAAAAGAATGAGGATCAATTTCCCATCAGGATCAGTGTTATGTGATTTGAAAATTCATATTTCCTGACTCAAAGCAGGATTTTGAATCATTAAGGCTTTCCAAGTTATAAGATCGTTTTTTTAGGTCTTTGAGGGTTGGGGTTGACATAATAGGGGAAAGATGAGTTTGGGGGTCTTTCTGGTGGCCTATGATCAAACCACCTCTCAAAAGACCCCATTTATCTTTTCCTTGAGGGAAGAAGCTGGAATGGGAGGCTCTTTGGGAAACAGAGAAAAGGTCCACCACTCAATAACCACATGGGATTATTCACTCCATTTCAATCAATGGCTTTACGGGTGCCTATGGTACTCTCTTGCACCTGTAGGGGACTTCCCACAGTCTAAACTAAGATATTAGGTTTCAAGACTTATAAAACCTGCAAAAGTTCATTAAAAAGGGAATATTAACTCCTTCTTGTTTCTGTTCAAGACTATCATGGACAGCACAAATGACAGGGCTAATAGAGTGCCTTTGGAACCTGTTAGAATAAATGAGACAAGGATTGTTGGTGCCCAACATTAGCAAGTCTGGGCTGTCTTAAAAAACGCTAAAAAACATTATCATAAAGTAATTCATAGAGCAGAGAGGATGACCATGAAAGCCAAAATACTTACTATTTTCTGAAAAATAATGAACAATCCTAGAGTTTGTTGATCACATAACCCCAAGGCTTAAGTGCTATATGGCACAAAAGTCTTAAATATTATTGGCACTCAGATAGCCTTATAAAACACTTGCGATCCTTAAAAATTATCTTATTGGGGTATGCTACCTTTTTTAAGCATAAAGTATAATGTATTGCAAATATTGAAATATCTCTGCCATTGTGTTGTGATCTTTAATACAAAAAAGGTATTGTGATAACCAAGAGCTCCTCAGCAAATTCCTTCCAGAATTTCACCAAAGCAAACCTCATGCCTACCAAAAAGACCAGTATAATCCATAATCTGCCACCCCATATGCCACTGTTGGATTTAGGGTGTAATAGATTCTTGTCTTGTGTTTATTCCCCCAAAATCCAACATTGAGGGGTTGACACCACAAGGATAATAATAATACTTAAACTTAAAAACACGAGAAACTATGGGTTTTAAAGTTTATTAGGCGCTGCTGGGGATTTAATGCAAAAACATCCCTCTATATCCAAACAATCAGTATTTAAACTGATCAAGGGTCGGTGGGAATTCAAGGATAGTTTGGAATAGCTTAGACTAGTCTCAATTTAGAAATATGGGGTAGAAGCCTAGTAAAGTTTGAGGTACTTGCTTCATTTTAGCTGAACAATGGAAGGGGAATTTTTTCTGTCCAAAACGTACCCATGTGGTAACGCCTTGATGAACTTCAGCCAATCCCCATTTGCGAAATTTATTGCATCTTGGAGGAACCCCACCAAGTTAATAAAAGGGGGTGGCCCCGCATAGGTGCTTGAATGTCCTGGTTGTGGCTGGGGGAGTACCGTTCAATTTACATCCCAGGGTCCACTGAGGGGTCAGAGAAATCTGACTGCAAGATTTTGGGTATTTTGCCCTTGTAATATTCGAACTAGGGTTATCCCAATTAGCAGGATTCCACCAAAAATCGTCCAGGGTCTTTTTGCCTATTTCCTCATTATTATTATTATTTAATATCATTATTGTGGACAAGTAAATTTCTGAAATTCCCCCTTCTCAGCTAATTTGGATTCACAACACTCTTATCTTGAAGCTGGGAGGGCAAATGTCTGGCAGCCACCTATGTGGCGTGAAAAGGCAAAATGCCAGTCAATGAAACAAGGGGCTTAAACCCAAGGTGCACTACATGAGAGCAGCGGAAATCAAAAAACAGGGAAAAGAGTAAGTGGAGTAAGATTATAAAATTCTGTTTTTGCTGGAACTAAACATATTTCTACTAAATACCACAGTATAACAATGTCCGCAATTCCCTAATTCATCATCATTGATGACATATTATTGGTATCATCCGTGCATGCTGAGGGTACAACATAGAACATGCTACAAAAAGTTATATCAAACTCCTACTGCAACATCTGGAGTGTAAATTTATCAGTTTCTTCTAGCAATATCCCAAAACTAGAAAGGGTTATTGTAGTTATCCCCTTGGAGAAATAAAGAAGTCTAAAATCTGCAAGGAATTACAGTCCTGTCCATGACAAGAAAAATACTTGGCTTACACTTAATAAACACCTTTTACTTTATGATTCTGAGTGTTTTAAAATAATATAAGCGTAGGCAAGGTCTGTCTCAAGGCTATATCAGATACTGGGCCCCATTAATCTTATATTGACTTAGATATTAAAGGGAATGTGACTATCTCCAGATATTGATCACCACAAAAAATATGGAACCTTGAGACACAATAAAACAACTTTGCTAGTACCAAAACACACACTGCTAAAGTTCAGTTCTATAGCTGTATCTGCTCCTGCAATTGTCCTACCTCCACTTTAATATATCATGCTTATCAGAAACTCCTTTATGACAAATTATGGAGTCAAACCAATCTCAAGAAGAATAACCTGGAGATCCTTGGCCAGAACCTTTCCAGTTTAATAAAGAAGAGGAGTCCAGAAGACCAAGAAGTAGGATCTAATGTTCATAAATATTAGCTTCTAAGGATGGAATCATATCCATTAGTTATTAAAAGGGGCGTAGTCAAACCCGATATGCCACATCTAGTCTTCAAATTGTAAGGCATTCCGCTGAAGGCTAGCCACAATCTTATCATTCTTCTAGCCACCAGGGCATAGTAAACGCATAAATAAAACTAAGATAAATCCAGGTTTATAAGAAAAATGTATACACCATTCAAATGCTCTCATAATGAACCTCCCGTAGTGCCTGAGTTTATCCTACAGGATCATGTGGAGATTAGCTTTTTAATATCTATACTCTAATCATAATTAATCCAGCTAAAATGGCACCAAATTATTACCTTCCTCACATCCTATTGAGAGAAGAAGTACAAGGTGAACATGAGTTTAGGACATAAGAGGAACTTAGAGAAAAGAAAAGAGTTAGAGGCCATCCATATATTCATACCTTAAAAATCCTTGGTTGGCCTTATGGAAGACTAAAAAGTATTTGGTGATGCCTTAAATTAATAAATACAACAAGTTGTTTATCATTGACATCTTTGATTTAATTTTTGATTTATTCGAGGTATGCTGACCAGGGGACGGACAGTACCAATCACAACACTCAAAATGGCAAAACAAACTACTAACCAGGCGGGAAGCAGAAACTGCTTAACCCACCATGGCAGAGGGTGAGGAGGGGTCGGGGGGTTGGTTTTCAGAAAGACCCGCCTCAATCAAGGGGTGTTGGTTGCAGTACCGGATCAGAGCAGAGAGCCAGGGCGTTGGGGCATCTGCATAGTGGGGGCTGAGGTCAGCGTAGTAGGAGTTTTCCACTTCTGCATCAAGATAATGACGGGAAAGTGTCTCAACAAAAGCTGCGAGGAGAACTTCAGCTTCTTTGCGGGCTTCAGGAAGTTGGGTGAAAAGGGAGATATTGTGGCGGGTGATTTTGGCTGAGGGGTTGAATGAAGCAAGTGTTGCGACATTCATAACAGCAATTTCAGCATCATCAAATAATTTTGAGATATCACTGCAGGGAAATTCAGGGAAGTCAGGGGGGAAGAAGATGGTGGGCAGGCCATGCTGGAGCTGAGCCACTGACTGGGCCACCGCGGTGCTTAGTTTTGGGCAATGAGGAGAGGCCACCGCAGCTAAGGCGAGCTGGTGGTCACTTTGGAAGGGGGTTGTATTGGGTAGAGGAGCAAAATGGCGAGGGGTAGGGGTTTCATCAAAGTCGGGAAGGAAAAATTCTGCCTGACCATAATCGCCATGGCAGAGAGGTTGACCTGTATGCTTAATAATAAGGATATTATCTGATTCGTCAGTTTCAGCCAATAGATCCCATGGATTTTGGTTCACTGGAATAGTGGCATTTAAATTTGAGTGGGTAGGATTGGGCGAATGGGCAGCTGCTTGGGTACGAATGTTGGTCAAAGCATTGCTCTGATTGGCTGGCGTAGATTTAGGTGGGAGAGTGAGGATGGAGGTTTTGGGTAGGGCTGATTTTCCATGTGGGCCCACTCTTTGATTTAATTGTTCCTAGTAAGGACTAAATCATATTGACACTCAAAACCATCTATTAATCCACCCCCATCTTATCTCCATTCTAGATTACTTATAAAGTTGTCAACAAAAAAAATCAAAATATATAGTTTAGAAGTGGATTTCAGTGCCTTACAAGTTCCCATGGGCTTAACCAGTCCTTATCATAAAGAAAAATGATGTGTGTTGGGATCATGAATTATTAACAAGAATTTTTGTTGTAAGTTGACCAGTTGACCTGAAGTATTAGGGTGCTGAATACTATCCTTGTTTGCTTCTCTTGGTCGAGAAGACTTGTTAACCCAGATATCAAGTCTGGTGAGGCAAAGCCAGATAGATACAATTTTTACTTAAAATTGAGAAAAGGGAGAAAAATCGTAAAGTTTATTAGCTTAATACCATCTATTTAAAAGTAATCAGGTGAGGCGTTTTGGGGAAAATCTAAGCAGCCCAAGCCTAGATTTAATAAAATAAAATGAATTGGAGGGTTGGTAAAAGCCCAATTATCTCAATTGATTTGCTTGTGCTCTCCTCATTTCTTGGGTTTGAACCCTGAGGTTGGGTACCTCAGAGGTAGAATGATCTTACTGTGTCATTCAGGGTTGAGCTCTGACTTCTATAATTGTTAAAATTTTTTGGGGATTTTAAATAACCAAAATTTGGGCTTTTTGATTGAATTGGGATTAATCTCTGACTTTGAAAATTGCCAACTTTTTCTGGTGACTATCCCTACCAGAATTTTGAGCTTTTTGATCAGTTCAGGATCGATCCCATGATCTGACACATATGAATCTGTCGTTTGGGTAGGAATCCTGACAATACCCACCTCTAGATCTTGGCACAGGGGTAAAACGGATGGAGAAAGCGGCTATGTACGTGGTTTATGACTTTGCCCTGACCAACCTCTACAATTGAGTGTTCATTGCCCCATCTATATATGACTCAATAAGCCCCTGACCAGTTGGTGCCCAGTTTGTGATCACAACCTCCATGCTGATGATGGTAGAATAGGATGAAGTCACCTGGTTGGAAGGTGTGTAGGGGATCATGCTTATTGTTAAATTGAGAAGTCTCTCTATTGGTTGTGATGGACAGGTTTTTGGCAGCCAAGTCCTAAAGTATATGATTTCATTTGCAATACTATGCATAGAGACTTTGAGTGCTTCAGGAGAAGCTTGTTTAAGCATCGCCTGGACTTTGGAAGGCAAAGGTGAATTTATGCCTTACAACGCTTTTATTGGTGACATCTTAGAAATTCTATGGTAACTAATCTGATGGGCCAAAATTGCACTTGGCAAATATTGGGGCCAATGAGGGATCAGTCATAGCTATTTTAAGGAGAGTTTCAGTTAGGGTACCATTTACCCGCTCTACCATTCCATTGGCTGCAGGATGGTAGGGAGTGGAGAATACCTGTTTGGTTTCCATTCTTTATGCTAAATCTTAAACCATCATCAAGAAGTAATTTTGTCTCTTATTGGAAAGTATGATTTTAGGACACTAGTGCTGCGTGATAATCCTATTAAAAAAAACG
Source organism: Massospora cicadina (assembly GCA_022478985.1). Taxonomy (NCBI): domain Eukaryota; kingdom Fungi; phylum Entomophthoromycota; class Entomophthoromycetes; order Entomophthorales; family Entomophthoraceae; genus Massospora; species Massospora cicadina. The sequence goes on from JAKSZP010009288.1 coordinate 93,553, forward strand.
TGATGGCAGCCTTTCCCAAAGTGGTGTGGAGCAATATTTCTTTGATCCACTTAGTTAAATGATCCACGGCTTTTAGGAGGAACTGATGTCCATTAGATGCTTGAGGAAGAGGTCCCACATCAATGCTAATAGTATAGAATGGTTCACAGGGTGGGACCACTGGATGTTAAGAGTGGGGATATAGTCGTCTTGGCTTTTACATACCAGACAGGACTCTAATACATCCTGGATATAAACAAGCATTCCCTCCAAATCTCATTGAGTTTTAAGCCAAAGGTAGGTTTTCTGAATTCCCCATGGCTGACTTTCCAATGTCACTCTAATATGATTTCAGTTCGAGCTAATGGTCTTACATAAGGCAGCCATTGTTTAGACACCAGTTTGCACAATTGACCGTTCTTGACTTAGAGATTTTACGATCTTTTCACTAATTCCTTTTGGAGGTTTGAGGATTCATCCTTCCATAACTGTGGTTGGGTTAGGAGGTCGTAGAGTCAATCCTCTTTGGGGCCAGTTATAATTAAGATGGGAAGCTGAGATAGGCAATTCATGTTTTAATAGATTGTCCCTGGTTGGTGGATAATAAAATGTCATAATCTTGAAGTTTTAACGCCCACAGGGCTAACCTCACATTGGGGTCCTTCATTTGCTGTTGCCATTGCAGGGAATAATGTTTGGTGATTATAGTGACATGTTTCCCATATTGTATGGTAAGAAATGCTTAATGGCCAATAATACCGCCAAGTATTTGCATTCTGTAATGCTATAATTACGGTTGGCTTTAGATAAAATCTTTCAGTAGTAGGCGATGGGATGGTCCACTAAGTTCTCGTCATGCTGAGATAGTATGGCTCTGATGGAAATATTGCTAACATCAGTAAAGAAGAGAAAGGGTTTATCAAAATTTGGATGAATAAGTCCTGAAGAGTGGGAGAGAGAGATGTGAAGCAGGTTGAAGGCCTGCTGTTGCTCTTCTTTTCACTAAAAGGGTACCCCTTTCTTCAGTAGATACACCAAAGATCCGATTTGTCTATAAAATGAGGCATAAATTTTCAATAATAGCCCACCATTCCTAGGAAAACTTGTATATCTCATAGGGAACAGGGGTCATCTTAGCAATAGCCAAGAGCTTATCATCCATTGGGGATATTCCAGCTTTACTGGCAATACGACCCAAAAAATCCATCTCACTCTAGAAGAAAGAGCATTTCAACGGCTTTAGTTTTAATGACAATTGCTGTAACTGCTGAAAGGATTTTCCTGTGGTAATCTAAATGTTCATTAAATATTCTCAAAAACGGTAATAACATCAAGATTTTCTAGTATGCAGGAGTTTTCAAATCTCCTATTAGTCCGTTCATAGCGCGTTGGAAGGTAGCAGGGGCATTACACAGCCCTGGAGGCATTTGAGTGGGCTCAAATAATCCATCATTTGTGACAATAGTGCATTTTTCCCAGATCTTCTGGTGACAAATCTACTTACCAGTATCTACTGGCGATATCCATAGTGAGAGATAGTGGGACCCTGGCATTAAGTGTAAAGAGTCATCTATACGCAGCAGGGGTAACTATCTTTGCAGGCGATAGAGTTGAGGTGGCGATAATCCATAACACCCTGTTGACCACCATCCTTTTTCCAATTTATTAAGAGGGGGGAAGCCGATGAACCTTTGGAAGTCACAAGTAATCCGGCTTCCAACAGTTGCTGTAAATTTAAGGCCACTTGAGCTTCCTTTATTTTCTTTTTAAATATGGTCAGTATTTAAATGGAGGGTGATCTTCAGTTTTAATTTGATATATTACCTCAGACATTTTCCATAGTCATTTGGTCCTAAGGAATAAGCATTGCCATACTCCTAAAGGAGGCCTTCAACATCCTGGCGTTCATTCAGGGTAAGATTATCCCGAATTCTATTGTCAACCAAAGCTATGTCGGTGCAGGATCAAATCATAAATCCTGTAATGAGCCAAAACAATTATCATCCACAATTTCCTAAATGGTACACAGTTCTACATAAGCAATAGGGTCATGCCAAGGGACCTGGAGAGTTTAAGTGGTTAAATTCCCTAATAGTATAGAGATAGATTTCCCAGAGGCAATATCCAAAATCCCCAGGCGTGTCAACGCTTCATTGATTGAAGAGTTTGGGTGTCACTTAGCTCCAAAGCTTGATTAGAAGGGATGTGAATCTTGATCCCCATATACATGATAACTTGTGAGCCAGAAGGAATCTTAATAGGATGAGGGCATATAGAGGGATCCCCTCTTTGGCATCCACAGCCTATGGGATAACTTTATTTTTCCCTAAAGACTTGATACTCAATTTTGCAAACGGAGGGTAGGAATTCGAAGAAGCATGTCCATTTTTAGTCAATCCTTTATTTTTTCAGAGGAGAACAAATATTAATGTAATTCGATACATTAGTAGAGATAAGTATTTTTTCTTGTAGTTGATGATGAAGTCAAACTCCTGTATCAGTTGGACTCCAATAAGCAACCTGTAGTTATTGTTTTCTAGTGCAATGGCGGGAGCAGTAATTAATAACTTCCAAAAACAAAAGGGTAAAGCAGAATAGGCTATGTTGCCCTAGTAGACTAACTACCTGCTGTCCCATACTCAGCTTCATGAATTAAGTCTGGAGCCATTTTTATCTTTTGGATAATCCAGGAGGAAATAAAGTTAGCTGGAGAACCGGTGTCAATTATTGCCAGGACTTTAACCTTATGAGCTACTACTCCAACTCAAACTACTGATGATCCAAATTTTGGAGTTAATAGCTAATAGACTGTTATTAGGGATTTGCAATGAAGCAAGTGGAGGATTCTGCTGTGGCCAAGTTTGGGGTTGTTAATTGCATTTAAAAGTTTTATCTGCCAAGGCTTGGCAGAATATAGAAGAGCTGACCACCATAATTTGTTTGAGTAACTGACCAACATAGAAGTAAGAAAACTGTAGGTTTTTATTTACCTGAATAGACAGAGAGACTTCAATTTTTGATGGGGCAGATAACTCAAAGCACCGAAACTAATGGAAATACAGCTAGAACTAGAACAAAGGTCTTGGGGCACTTGTTTTCCGTCAGCACAGGGAGCCTCTTGCCCTATACTGACTGATCTTTTGCCAACATACGTTGAAGGATCTGACAGTCAGATACAGTATGGTTGTTTCTTCTGCAATAAGTGCAGTATAATTCAGGTTTAGGCGAATCAGGAGGTGTAATTGCCAATATTTGGGACTGAGGCTTATTAATGTTAAAATGAGGTGTCCCAACGGGTTTATGTAGCTTGGCCGGAATTTCCTTTATAGCCTCTTTAATACGGAGGAGGGACGTTAAGTTAGACTTCACCGCTTATTAAAGTAAGATATTAGGTATATTTTAAAAGCCAAAAATGCAGCGGTGATGGCATCGTCTAGTGTAAGATGATTCCTGCAACTAGAGCTTATTCTTCAAAGTAAAATAGATGGATGAATTCACTGATAGTTTCCCCTCAATTAAGGCTGATACCCATAAAGGTCTGTTTTTAGTTGGTTAAGGTTAAGTCTCTCCAGAATTACTTAAGCAAGGCAGTTTTGGCATCAGTCCAAGTATGACAATGCCTCAGATGGTGGACCATAATATCCTGAGCCATAAGGCTAAGACAGTTATTCAAGTATTTAAACCGTTGATGGTCAGTCACTTCCTCCATAGAAAATTTTCATATTAATATAAGAAAGAGAAAATACTTCCTTCTCCAGGGACATATTTTTCTTTGAATGAAGGTTTAAATGTACCACTTGGGGGAGTTAGAGGATAAATGACATGAAATGATATGGGGACAGCTCTTTCCCCTGATGAAGATGCGGTATCTAGGGAATACGCTTGAGGTTAAATTGCATATACTTGTCTCCATAGATAGTTAAGATCTTCAGCTATTAAATCTACTAATTTGTGGGTGGCATTGAGAGCCAGTTTTTTGGTGACGAGTTGGGTTAATTGATGTACTTCACTTTTTAAATCGGTATTAGCAGCTTGAAGGCCAAGTTGATGTTGTTCAGTAATGAGTACTCTTTGCTCTAATTCACATAACAAAGCAGGTATGTTTGCCAAGTTCCCAAGGTGTTGATCATAACAGGTAAGGAAAATTCTGTAGAGGATGAACTCAATCCTGATTAAGTTAGGCTCCTTGGGCTACGCACCCTAATTGGACATCAAGATTTTTCATTTGTTGAATTAATTACTGGAGGCGTTATTCATGGATTCCAGGTCACCACTGGGTCCTAGAGGGCCTCTGGGCCCAGGAGGTCCCCTTCCTCCATTTTTTCCATCACGACCAGGGGGTCCTCTTTCACCATCCTATCCATCACGACCAGGGGGTCGCCATTCACCTTCACGTCCATCATAACTGTGTTGTCCACGCTTTCCAGGCCCTCCTTAAAGCCTAAAGTTATAGAAACTATTCTTGCCTTTCCTTGATTCATAAATCATTTCCTCCAAGGATTGGAGACATTCATTGATAGATGTGATAAAGTTATCAAACTTGGGGTGTACTTCATGGGTACAATCTACGACTTATTATGGATAAAAACCTCTAGTTGACTAAAAGAAAGTTGTGAGTTCCGTCCAAACAAACTCATGGCTCTTTGATCCAAGTTGGTGAGCACATTTTTATACTTTCAATAAGCTGCTGACTTTACACAATAATGATTTGGTTTTATTGCTGAAATGGGAGGCAGATTGATATAGTTGGATGAGCTGCGAGTGTATGGTCTCTGATAGCTGCAAGTGGTGGAGTAATTTTGATGATGGTACCCACTACTTGAAGTAAATGGTAAAAAGTGGGATGGACAAAGTGACACAGATAGCATTCTGTATGTCCAGCTCTAACTTGTTCTATAATGAGCATAGAACTTTGAGCTAAGTTTATCATAGGAGCTGGCATGGCAAGAGCCTTTCTTCTATTGGTTCAGCCCTCAGTGATGAGGGCTACAGATAGGAGCTGGAGAGCTTAAGCGAAGTTGGATAGCTGTAAGCTTTATTGTCCTATGGATGGATCATTGAGGGTCACTTTAATATAAGGGAGAAAGAGAATATCGTGGTTGGTCATGGTATTGCCAACATTCATGATTGCCCAGTTGCTGAGACATGCAGTTTCAATATTGAAGGAGTTTTCTGAAACAGAATCATTATTATCCATTTTTGCTTTTTTATCTTTATAATTTTAACTGTGAACTTGGGGAGCAACCTGGCAGTTAGCACAAGTTTTTTCAGGATCTTGGGTTGATAACACAGATCCTTTGTTGTAATTTGGCCAGTTGGCCTAAAGTCTGAGGGTTATTGATTCTTTCCTTGGTTGCTTCTCCTTGTTAAGAAGTCAAGCTAATACATATATCAAGTCTGGTGAGGAAAACCCCAAATAGATACAATTTTACTTTAAATAGAAAAAAGGTGAAAAAGTGTAAAGTTAATTAGCTCAATAACATCTATTTAAGGGTAAATGGGGAGGATTTTGGGGAAATCTATCTATCCCAAGCCTAGATTTTATAATAAAATGAATTGGGGATTTAGTAAAAGCCCAATTAAATCAATTAATTTTCTTGTGCTCTCCTTGTGGCTTGGGTTTGAGCCCTGAGGTTGGGTAGCTCAGAGGAAGCATGATCTGACTGTGTCTTTTGGGGTTGAACTCAGACTTCAATAATTGCTAACATTTGTCATGGATTATCCTTCACCAAAGTTTGTGCTTTTTGCTTGAATCAGGAATGATCTGACTTTGATAATTCTCAACTTTCATTAGGGATTATCCCCTAAAAAAGTTTGGACTTTCTGGTTAGTTGGGATAGATTCCATGATCTGACTCATCCAAATCTGCCATTTGGGTAGGAATACCGACAATGGGTCTAAACAAGCATAACAGACTTCCATATTCACCAACATATGAAGAATAACTTTTACCCCTCCTAATAATAGATGATGCAATCTACGAACTAATAGAGAATATGCTTCTCTTACATAAATCTACTCTCTGGCTACTTGCAGATAGAGTTCTCCAGTAAGAACAGGAAACTTATGGTATAATGAAGTTACAAGGTCTTTACAAAACACATAGATTCCATTTGGGATATGTTATGCCCTGACACAGTCCAAAGTGCCATGTAAAGCATACTGGGAGATCTTAGAATTACTTGCATCTTAATATACTTGAATGACAAACTTTTTTGAGGATGTTCAGAGAGCACTAACAACACCTGGAGGAAGTCTTCTATTGGATTGCTTTTGCTGACATGAAAAAAGCCAAAGAATTGTAACATCTTCAGAGAACAACTCAAGTACTTGGGCTTTGTTATTGACAAGAAGGGCTACGGCCCCAGCCTGCCATATGGAGGCCATTAAAAAGATTAAGACGCCATCCAGAAAGCGGAAGATATAGGTCTTTCTAGTTATGTTTGGCTATTACTGAAGTTTTATAGAAATTTTAGTAAAATAGGGGAACCACTATTACACCTGTTGTAGAATAAAATTAACCAAATTAACCATGAACTATCAGCTGACTTTTTAACAACTTCTCACTTGCCTCATCTCAAGGCACTACTCATGTATACCAGTTCTGATTAACTTTTCATACTCCATATGAAACATCCTTCACAGTTATAGGGGCCATACTTTACCAGCTAAACAAAAAAAGGAAAAAGCATCCTGTAGTTTACTGTAGACTTACGTTAGACAGCATAAGCGGAATCACACCATTACCAAGAAGTAATTCTTAATAATAATTTTTGCATGCAAGCAGTTTGGAGTCTACATTCACAGATTACACTTCATGGTGGTAACTGACCACTCCTCTCATAATGGCTACATGACCTCAAGAGCTCAGAATAATGATTAGCCTATTGGCGTTGAAGTTTTTGGAGTAGAACTTTGAGATTCAGCAATGACCCAGCGCAAAACACCAGAAATCCAATGGACTTTTCTGTATCCCAACTGTCAAATTAAATGCCAACATGGCTAATAGCCTTTATGATAAGATGATGAGCTGACAATATGATAACAATACAGAACAAATACAACGCGCTCCAGATTGACTGATGAAGAACACCACCACTAGAGACAGGAAACTCTTCAACTTAATAGAAGACTGAAAATATTATATACCTTCCAACTGAGTGTACAGATTTGATCCTTGGAACCCAAAAAACACGGGTCATGTATGCTTAAAAAGATTTTTAACTAATTGAAACAGTACCACTACTGTTAATCGATGCAATTTGATATCCATGGGGCAATTGGCTGCTGCAAGGAAGTGCCAATTGGAAGTGCCATATCATAAAAGCATTTTTATAGCCAAACAAAAATTTCTGACAGTACTCAGCTATAAAGAGCTTCCTTACCCTAATGTGTATCAACAGGTTAATCCAAACTTTGTTTTTAAATTTAAGTTAATTAATGTCATGGGACTGCTACCTTCTAGAGGAGGCCAATTTAAACGCACTATGGTTAATATCAAACTTTACAATTTGGATTAAAGCTACAAAAAAATAGACATGGGCCTTTAATGACTGCCAAGTTAATTTTAGAGAATATTATATATAAACATGGGTGCCCCAATTTCTTTTAACAGACAATGGCTCTAAATTCACTTCATAAAAATCAACAAGCTTAATGAATTGATGAGGGTTCACGGGTCCTGCCAATGCCCTATCACCCCTGAATCAATATTATAGTGAAGTGGGTAAGCGTCACCCTAGTTTCATCCTACAGAAATTGGCATCAGGCAAACTATTAGTGTGAACTTTCTCCTGCCTTCCGCTATCCTTTCATACAGTATGTGTTCCACTCATATACTGAAAAATTTCTGTTTCAACTCCTGTATGGGTGACAACCCACATTGCCTCCAATCTTATAAACATTTATTTGCAGAGAGGGAATTACCCAAAATCATTACATAGAGAACTCATGTGAACGGTGATCCAATTACAAACTGAGGCTTACTCTAACTTACTGGCGTGGAAGATAGGATGTAGAGAGCGTGACAACTGGAACCTGACATCTTCTGCCCTATCTCATAATTGGAAAACAAGTGCTCTACTACAATAACCATGGATTTAGCAGGACAAGTATTCATTAACACATCTGTAAGGGGCTGTTTAAGATTATAGAGAAGACTTTTTTCAATACATAAATGGTTAAAGACCCCCAAAGAGCACTTCTTCAATAGAATACATGCTAAATAATTAAAAAACCAGCAGGTCACTGAGATGACAATGACCACTAACCAGTAATCCTGTACAAACTGTAGACCATATGTTAATCCCCATTGTTTGGTCAAGTGGGAGTAAATATCAGGATTTGGGTTTAACCAATCATATAGTATCAATTACACCATTATAATGTAACAGTTGGGTTGAACCAATCATTACATTTTGAGTCAAGATTCAGAAATCTGAATCTTGAGTCAAACGCTATTTTGGGGTTTTGAGGTTCATTTGGGCTCAGCGCATGGCTGTTCCCCTCCTGAGATATTTTTTATGCACCTTGTTGCCCAAAAAAAGTGCAGAGGGGCTCCCTGGAAGAGTGACCTTAAAAGGTAAGGCTTGCAAAATTCTGAACTCAGTTCAGAATTTTTCTCATTTCCATCCCTCGCATGAGTCTCTCAAGTGGCCTTGGTGCCGCTCTTGCCTTATCTTACCTGGAATCCCTCGGTGATCCTAATTTTGTATCTTTAAAAAATTGAGATTTGGCGGTGAAATGATCTGCCAAATACTCTGGTTTTCCAGTGTCATTTGCGGTGCCTTATGTTATCAGGATTGAATTTGTCAGCGTGTTTATTTTCGTTAATAAAATAAAACAAGGGTAATTTTGGGGTCAAAAACCTCACTTACCTGTTCTGTATTTTCTTGTTTACAAACTTCCCTAAATCCGAGGTTGAATTGGTGAATATGATGAGTCAAAACGCTTACCTTGAGGGAACCTCATATCAGAAAATCTTTTGGCGTCCATCTGCCAATCTGAAGGCAAGATGGCAATCTTAAACTGGGTCGTTTTTGTTTGTTACAATATCCTGATCTCCCTATAGCCTGCACCACTGCCCCTGCTGAATTTCCTATATGCTGTTTATCCCATGGCTTAGTAATTCCTAAAAGTCTACAACCAGATGCTCCATTTATTTACTGACCAAAATTTTAGTACTTACCATATGACCCTAAACTTTGATGGATTGTTTAATATCAATTTGTCATTCAAATCCCCATACCCAAAACAGATTCATTCCCATTATTGTAAAACCAGAGTATCCAACCAAATATGCCACAAACCTTACAGTTGACCACAAAATCTACCAAAATTATCATTTTAAATCCACCACAAATGTCCCCTTGATTAATAACCATTATTCCCTAAAAATAATGAAATTTTTGTCATGAACCCGTGGCATTGTTAACATCTTATTGAAAGACCAAAAAGGGAAACGCAGGAAGGTTTGTGTCATGAGAAGGCTGACATACATTACGCATTATAAAGCTCCATATTATATATTGGAAGGGTCACACATTAGAAAGGGGGAACGCTGCAATGCAAATTACAGGAATTACTAATAATCAAACATGAGCTTGTTTTGGAGGAATCCAGGTTTTATGCTCATATTATCTTTGATACTGGAAGTATCAATCAAGACTTCAATAGAATAGAAGAATATATCTCTCAATAAAAGACATTTTCTGATCAATCTACATGTTACTTTGGTTATATTGTCTTCATACAGTTATAACCAATCGAGTACAAATTTACCTGTGTCAATTTTTTCCTGTCTTAATGAAAATTTCAATATCTATATTTAGGAAACTAAATTGTAAGTCATTACTGATCAATGAATTTCTACAAAGATTTTGCAATTTAAAAACCCTAAAGGTCAGTTTTCTCAGTGGGCAATTAAAACTTTTTAGATTACTTTATGAACTGATAGAATGCTTTATCTCACTTCATAAAGTTGTTATAGAATTTTAGATTACTCTTACTCATAGTTTTATCTCCTTATAATAATCAGTTAAATAAAAGAAGGCTTAAAATTAGCACAAGTGGAAAGCATCTTGTAACAAGCAAAGCCAATCTATTAATTAAACTCTAAAAGTTATTGATCGGACAAAAAGTCAAAAATATTAAAGTTTGGCGGACAAAAAAGACTATTTAATGTAAAAACTGTCCAGGTATGCGATCATAAAATTATATGGAGTTCATGATGGGGTTCACTTGGGTTTTTGGGAGCCTTAGTTACTAATCACTGAATAAGTCTTGTTCATAATAAGAAATCTCTTTTAAGAGTTAGCAGAATTTCTGAATTCACCATCATTTTATAGCTCACAGATTTGATGAACTATTGGGTTAACCTTAATTTTAATAATATGCATCAACAGGAGTTCCTCCAAGTTCACAAAGGTAAGTGCTCAAGTACAAGTTGCATTTAAAATGTGAATGACAAAATAGATTTTGGTCAATTTTGATATCAACCCTAGTAAGATGGAATCATTGGGGGGCAGAAGACAGGCGGTGGAAGAGGAGAACAGCTGGCACTGCGCGCACAGGCACACAGGACCACAAAAATGGTACTTTTCACAGTACATCAGTGGGCCAGATACATTGGTTTTGCATTCGCTTGAGGCATGCAACACAGGTGTACAGGCAGTGGTGTGGTGAACAAAATGGGAAGCACAACAAAAGGCATGTTTTGAAGGGCACTAGAGTATGAATTGGAATTTTAGAAGATGTGAATTGTCTTATGGAAGGACTGGAGGTGGAATTACAATTGAATGCCTGAAAGCATGTCAGACTTTTTATGAAGTACATTGACAAGGGGGCAAAGTACATTATCTTAGTTTAGTGTAATGTGATACAGCTTGATATATTATTTAACACTGAAAGGGCTTGACTGAGCCAAAGATGCAAAAGATGAGATTTGAAAGACAAGGAAGAATACCTAAAGTTAAGATGGCCATAACTTCGGCCCAATAAACTAAGTAGAAAAAATATATGGTTCTCTTGGTTTCAAAAAAGGTTTATATACTAGGTATCATGTAAATTTGACGCATGGTGGTAAAACTTTTAAAAATTGATAAAAGATTTTCTGTCTGAGCCATCAGATAAAATTTTTAGATAGGATAAACTATTGAGCGTAAAGAAAAGACCCACCTCATGCAACAACAGAAGCTCCATTAAAATCCAGAAAGGTAAGTGCTCAATGTCAATTTAATAAAAATGTACATGCTGCAACTAAAGATGGTCAGTTCATATATGTAAAATCCAAAATACACTAGACTGGCTCTTGATGAATATGTAAATTGGGGATGAGGTGCTCTATATGATAGAGAATTTGGTCAGAAACGCTTATATACTGTGCCATTAGAGCGCCCAAAAATAGTCTTTCAGGACCACAAAGCATTTAATCACAAGGACTGAGCTGGAGTTGAAACAGAGCCAACATAGCTGTCAGGAATTTAGCCTGATCTGACAACTCAGTTTCTTTGATGTCAGGCTTCGTTAGATTAGAAGAATTGACCTTTACTTCTGTAGGTGTTTAAACTTGATCTAAACAAGAAAATAATAATACTTTTAAAAGGGCCATAAGATGCTGCGGAAACACCAAAGTGAGAATAAGGTATAGAACTTGACAAAAAGTGACTAGGGGGTTTCTACAAAGTTTATTTAAATTTCCTAAATATTTTCCTTAAAAACTTTAATTTTTCTCTTTTTGTAATATTATGGCCACTGCTTATATAGCAAATTTAAGGATATTTACAAGTAAGATGATTTTACATTTAATTATAATATAGTTCTATTTGAAGTAAACATCCTTTATCCATGGCTTTGGTTGCCCTGAACTTTTCCTGAAAATTAGATTTCAACTCCCACGTACCAAAAACTTTCTGGTGATCCCTGCCAGGTATCCCTGAGTCCTCAGCAAATATTACAACTGCAATTAATAGTTTGATTTGTCATCAGATACTTCTTCCTACCTTGAAACTGCACGTATCAGTGATTGAGAAGTTAATGCGCGTGTAGGAGAACCTGTTGCGTCACATAATCTCTTAATACACGCGTCTATAATGGTGAACCTTCCTACCCCTTCCATGAGATATTATAAATTATAAGACTTGGACTTAACGTATTCCTCCACATTTACATAACTGGGGCCTTTTTCTGGGTGGAAAAAAATAAAGTCAAAGATGAGATCTTTCTGTACTTAATGGAATGATGGGTTTATGTACTAGTCAATTTTTGATGATGAACAGTCCAGAGTAGTTCATACCAAGTTCTATCTGCACCAATTTGTCTATCCCACCATATTTTTTTGTTGCAAATATCCTGATACACTACCAGATATTGCTCCAAATCTTTAGCTATAAAAAAACTTTGATACTTGGCTGCTCCAGTTTTATAAATATGCTTCTCTTTTTTTACTGAGGATAAAACTGCAAATCTGGAGATTGGCAGCTCGTCAATGACATTAAAAGCATCGTTAGCCCATCTTGATGGATGAGTAGATATTATCAAATACAAACTACAAACAATTCAACAATTAGAAATTTTCCTTTACATACATAATTTGGGTTTAGTATTTTAGAAATACAACACCAATTTAGTACCTTAAGAGCCTTCATGAAAATTGCCTCATTTATATTGAGTAGTTAATTTATGATACTCAAGGTACACAGTAAAGAGCACTTTTCTCTAACATCCAGGGTGCCAGGTGAGGCTGGTGCATGGAGCGTGATAATAAAATACTGTAGTGGAACTCATGGTGAATTTCCACCCAGAACACCAGCCAGAATACCTGAGTACAGCCATCCATATTGATAGATGGAACAAAATTAAGGCGGCTTCAACTTACAATACACTGACTTTCAAAATTATTAACATTTGTTAAAAAGTGTAAAATACTACTAAAATTCACAAGTAAACTTTAAGCCTTTTTAGGAATCGTTTTTGGAACTGTTAAAGGATAAAAAGGAAAATATGGAGTGACAGCAGAACCTGTCAGGGCCCGCTGCTTTATAAGATTGCAAAACAAACTGGAGACTCAAATGATTGCATTCACTATTAGGTATAATTTTTACTTTTATTGCGCTGGATTACCATTCAGGGATGAGTAGCGCCAGATGATGCTGTCCTGGCCAGGTGATTCACACTTAAGATTATATTACCAACCTTTCCCTCCTGATGTGATTTCGCTTTGAAATTGGCGTCACATTGTCTGGCAGGTGACTGGGTGCACCCATGGCTAGGCCAATATGGCTGGTCCCACTGAGTCTAAAAGGGGTTTGTTGTAACCATTCTTATCAGGGACGGGCTCACAATTACTTAGTGACAGAGAACCATGGTGGATACTAATTAACTACCCAAAACCAATTTACTTGATTTACTCTTAGAGGATTCAATTTTACCGCATCATTGGAAGATGAACTGCCAAAGACAACCTTTCAATAGGGAGAATAGCTGCCATCTCCCTTCTGGCAGAGACCCCTTGCTGCCCCCACTTTCCCACATACCCCCTGAATTCTCTGCATCAACTTATAGGTGGTTGGCATGAGTAAAACGACTTGACCTTCAAGGGATATGCTATCACCCACCTCTCATCTACCACATGGGCTAAATCGCCTAGGGTGACATGGGTGACGGCTGACAGCTTTACTACTTCTTGGTTATAAGTGGGAATACCTCCCAATCAAGCCACAGAGGTTGCTCCCCTATGACTTAAATCACCCATCCTTTTTTGAGTTTTGGGAGCACCCTGTCATGGAAACTTCAGAGGAAGTTTATACCAGCCTGCCATTCGGGATGTGTGAGCACCCAAAAAGCAAGCCAGAATGCCAGAGGCATTGCTGACCAGATGACGTTGTATGGAGCCAGGAATTGTGAAACAAAGAATCGTTGGTGTAGGGTAACAGTGAGTATGATCATGACGATGAACCAAATTGAGCCCATCCCAGACCCTGAGGGTCTTGCTGCAGGGGGCGAAATTATAGAAATAGTTTCAATGAGTTCATCAACATATGTATTGTTTTGACAGGGGAGACAAGGAAACAGATTCTCGCTTGTAGATGGTGGATGTAAGGCCACAAGATCCCTGTATACTGTTGTCGGAAGTTCATGATAGCAGGGTTAAAGTGCCAGAAGTTTTGACTCGCTGAATCCAATCAAAGACGGTGGGGCCATAGTGACCATGAGTACTGGAAGAGCCCATCCAGTATATGGACTGATGTGCCACCAGGGAAAAGCCATCGGGGATGTGGCCAGAATAAAATCAACCCAATTAAAATTGATTGGCTTTTTGGCAAAATTTTATTTCAAAGGAGAAGGAAGAAAATCAACCAACAATTTTATCAGGCAATGCAACTGATTAAGTAGTGGTCAATTGGGGCAGTAACAAGCCAGGATCGGGACCCTCAATTTTGACCTAACCAGAGAATTATTTGGGAATGGGTGGATTCTTTCGTTGAAAAAACTGACATAAAAGAATTTAGTGGTGGGCTGATTCACTGTAGGTTCGACTTAAAACGTCCAAACTGAGGCTCAGCTACGTTTCCAACAGTTGGTGTGACAGCGTTTGGCCCAATGAGCAGTGGGAATCCCCCAAGGCCACCCCACATAGGGTCAGTCCCACTTGGTTGGGAATGGGTTCAGATCACCCAACCCGCCCATGCTCGGTTGCTGGGCCATTTTTTTGGTCAGTGGCATTGTATTGACCGCAACACCCCTTTTGCCTACAGGGGGCTTTGAACCCTCATTAATGATGTCCAATGCTGTTGCCTGCCCATTGGGGATGATCCCTGATGCTTTTTGGAGGGGGGTGATTTTTTTGATCGTTGTGTTAACTTAATCAAACTGTCAGGCATTTCAGCCAATATATCAATCTTCATATCTTTTTGACCATTTAAAATCCAAACGTCAGGCTGATGCCGCTCAAATTAGTTCTGATTAATTTTATTTCAACGATCTCAGCGCAGATTTCACTGATTCCATGTAACAGTTCTGGCAAGGTAAGCGTGGGTATTAGAGGCAGAATCTGAAGTGGAAGAGCTGTTACCCAGCGCTCATCTACCACGTGAGAGAGATCGCCCTGAGTAACGAGGGGTACATCCATCCTCTTTGGTGCCTTATTGCTCTGGAACAGGAAAAGGGCACAATCAACACCCAGTGGACATTCCCCGGGACTTATGCACCCCCACTGGGAACTTAGCCAACGCAACATTCTTGTGAACCCTTAAGAGCTTGATCGCTAAGATGGAGGCAACCTTCTGAGGAGCATCAATGCATGCAACGCAGAAAGCCTCCACCAGATTGCAGTATTTTTTACAATTGCAGGCACTGGTTAGCTGTTTTCATATGAGTGTAATTCTTTCCATGCAACAAGTACTGCACTGAGCTATGTGAGATATGGGATGCCAAAATAGCTCAATTTCTGACTCCTCTGAGTCCTCAACCACCAGCTCCAATTTCTCTGTTGACATGCCTTTGAATAGTGACAACTGTGAAGCTTGAAAGACAGGGTGCTGTTTCCAATGAGAGGGAAGAGCCAAGTGGAAAGCCTCATTGCCAAGATCTTCCATGACAATGTAATCACCTAAACACTTGATTGCAAACTTCTGTAAGAGCACCTTCATATGCAGGTGATGAATTTTGAGTATGACCAATGAAGTCATGATCTCATGGGTGGGAAGACGTTTCTGATCTGCAAACTGCTTATAATCGCTGATGATTATGGTCAGATTCTCCAAGACCAGGTTTTGTTTGTATAGATTTGTTGTGTATAGTTTGCCACAGCAGGGACCTCCAGGCGAAGGCACAGACCTGAGGAGAATGAGGGAATACCCTAACGTGACCTCATTAGGCGAAACATGGTAGACGCGTGAAAGGCATTATTGTATGCAAATTGTGCCAACGGAAGGTCATTCGTCCATGTATCCTTCATGGAGGTGGTGTAACACCAGAGATACTTCTTGAGAATTTGATTAATTTGTCTGTTTGCCTGTCAGACTGAGGATGGTATGCGGTGGAGTGGCATGGCTTAATTTTCAAAATAGCCAGGAGGGCTGTACAAAAGCAGCTGTACTCTACAGCCCCGGTCACATAAAATTTCCTTTGGCAACCCAAAATCAAGAAGACATGCCACACAAAGAATGGGGCAGTTTCCACAGAGGTTATAGCTAATTAATAGGGGATATACAAGGCAAACTTGGTAAAGTGGTCTACAACCACAAAATTTAATAAACCCATTGGAGTTGGGAAGCTCAACAAGGAAGTCAACAGATACTGAGGTCCATAGACCTTATCCTGTAGCAAGAGATTGAGAAGATCATTCGAACATGAGAAATTGAACTTTATCCATGTGCACATGATACGACTAGCTATCCATGCTGAAATATCCTAGGAGATTCCAAGTCAGCTGTATGTCCACAAAAACAAGTTGAGGCATTTCATATAACCCAAGTGACTCACCTCTGGAGGGGCATGATGAGCTTAAATTACTTCATTACAAAGTAGGGGTGAACCCCAAACTTAGGCTTTAAACAAAACTACTCCCTCCCCCGACTAATAATGAGTATTCTGGTGCATCAGAAGCCCAAGCTGGCTAATAATCTCCAACCCCTCCTTTGCAGGCCATTTGACCTGCTAATACCCAAGTGACCAATAGAACCTCTGGACCCCACTCTGCCACTAAAATTGTGGGAGAATCAATGGCCAGAATCTGGGATGGCGGAACTACTGTGTTTGGCTCCTTTCCTTCCTCCTCTGTTGGACTCAAAGATGTTTTGGCTCAACAAGTCAAGAAGAGCATTCAGGGAGCCTTTTAGAAATTCATACTAAAAATTAGAGCTGCAGAGATTATGATACATCTAGGCCTTGCGATGTTCCAGCTTCTTCCTTTTCTTTAAGTACATGAGAGTCTGATGGTCTATCTACATGATCACTTCATGTGTTGTCTCCTTATTGAGGTAAAGCCAATGCATAATCAACCATGTCATAGAGCCAACTTCTTATCATAAATGGCTCAGGACAGAAAAGGCAAAGCTAAATCACACAAAAATAAGTGACTGGATGTTCCAATAAGCCTGCTCTTGAAGAAACAAATCTCCCACAGCAGCTGATGATGCATCACATGCCAGATTGAAAGGCTTCTTGGTGTCAGCATGTTTGAGAAAGGGCGATGCCATGAACATCTCCTTGATGGCATCATACGCCCATTTGAATCTCAACCTCTATCAGAACGGCCTATTCTTTACTGTCAAAAGATGCAGCAGCGCGGCCAGTTGCAAGATGGCAGAAGAGAATATTTTCAAAATATGGTGATGCCCAAAAAGCTCTACAACTGCTTTTGGGTGGTGGGGGTAGGTTAATGAGGTTAGCATCGAGCTTGCTGGAAAGAATCGTGAACTGTCATTTAGGACTAAAATACATAGTAAGTTAATCTCATATAAAGATCTCACACTTAGAGGCTTTCAAATAGATCTCAGCCTTGTGCAATGCAGCCAGCACCAACTCTGTGTACTTCTTATGATGCTCAGAATTGGGGGAATTCATGAGAATATTATCAATATACACCACCAAGCAGTTGAATGAAAGGTCTCCAAGCACATTATTGTTCATCTGTTAGGATGTGATAAAAGCGTTTTTAAGCCAAAAGGCATTATGCGGAACTGGCATATTCCTCTCCAAGTACAAACCGCTTTAAGCCACTCCTTAACTTTTACCACTTAAATATTAATGAACGCATTCACAAGATTGATCTTCAAAAACACCTAGGATTTTTGTAATTGCCTGGCTAATAGTCCGCTCAAGGGGAAGGTGATAAGGTTGGTAACAGTAATATTATTAAATGCTCATAGTGGACACAGGCGTGCACCGTACTGTCAGACTTCTGCGTAAAAACTATAGGAGACGCTATGGGAGACATTTTCTTAAACACTTAACCCTTTGCGAGCATGTCATCCAATCTCACCTTCAGTACCTTGTCCTCCTGCTCAGCATAAGGATACAATGAAAGTCGATGTTAATTATATGTACTTTAAGTTGTAAGGCCAGATTTTTGGAGTAGGAGAGAATATTTTTGGCCTTTTTGCATATTAAGAAATTCTTGGGCTAGCCCAAGGTAAAATGGAAATCATCTAGCAGCGCTGTTGGGAAATGAGATGAAACAATTGACCCCACTGCTCCAGAAGGTGGAAAGACGTCAATAAGCGGAAAAACGCCATTCACATGCAGAATTTTAAATGACAACATGTTGGGCTTTAGTTCAATGCTCACCTGTTGCCGCTACAACGTAAACTCAAGGATAACAGGAAACAACAATTCCAGAACAGCAGTGAACTAGTCACAGAACCTATATTTGTGCACCAAAAATGGTATGGGCCACCTCACTAAATAACACATCATCAAGGCCAACGATACACTCAATACTGAAAGCCTTAAATAAAGATTTAAGTCTAAATTATGAAAGACCTGCAAGCTTAAGTAGTTTTATATGCACCCATGTCCAAGAGATTCTCCTCAGATACCATATGAGAGATCAACTGGATCTGCACAGGTAACAGAAGATACACCTGATCTTGTTCTTAGTCATCAGACGATATAACTGTGGAAAAGGGGGTATACTCTTGACTTACCCTGGGGCACACTCAGGAGATGGAACCATGGTAACAGCCACATGAGCGACCTCCACCTTTGGTGGCTGACCAGTAGTCAACAAAAGCACCAATGGATTCACATAAGTCAGCTCCCCCTGGAGCACACAAATCAACCACCTGAATACCCTCCCCTGAGCACAGAACAGCAGGTTAAAAATAGGAAAAAAAAAACCTCAGGACTGAAAAAATTCCCACACTTGCCATCTTTCTAAGATGGCCTGACTGTGGTGAGCAATAGGGCCCCAAACATTTCACATGTGGGATGGAAGGAAACCTCATCAATGTTGGGGTTATAAGATATCATTCTAACTAGGGTGGTAAAATATTTGAGCGAAAGAATGGGTCATACATTTGTGACACAAACCCATTGAAGCTTCCCTCTTACCAAGAAGGATGGGGACCAAAGTTGTGTTCACTCCATTATATCAAGGAGCATAAGATGATAATAGATTGTCCTTATATTCAGAGTGAGTGAACACCCAGAACATCAATTAGATTACCTGCGGTATAGCCATCAATATTGTCATATTGAACAGAATAAAGGCAGCTGCGGGCACCAGTCACTGATTTCCAAAATTAAAAACCATTAATGAAAATTTTAGGCGTACTGCTAATATTCACAAATAAAAATTTGATTCTTCTTAGGGATCATTTTATTGGAATTGTTAAAGGGTAAAAAAGGAAAAATGGAGTGACAGATGAACCTGTCAGGGTCCTCTGCTTTATAAGCTCAAAAAACAAAATTAAACCTTAAAAATTCATTCACCATTAAGAATAATCTTGTAAATTGTCGGACATTGGCCCTCACAGCTGAACAAGAAGAATATTTTAGGGTGAGTTAAGCCAAAAAAGGGAAATGTCAGCCATATGCAATTATCTGAGGATCTTAAGAGTGATTCCCACAATAATAAAATTAATGGTATTGAAAATTTCGGCAAAAGTCCCTGCTGACTCTCAGTAGAACCTTATCAATCAGGGTAACACAAGTTTGAAACCTCAACAGGCACCAAACATAAAATTTCTGGTAAGATTACTCAGACCTCACCATGAATTTTGGGCCTACCATCAGAAGGCACTCCCCGCGCTGCCTCAAAGTCCTTCAATGCACCTAAATGGAAACCCCCCCTTTTATAGGCTTGGTGGGGATCCCCTAAGGTGCAGGAAGTTTCTCAGGTGGTGATTGGCTAAAGTTTATAAAACGTTACCTCACAGGTATTTTCTAGACAATCACAATTCCTCTTCTTTCGCTCCACTGCCTTGAAGCAATGTCCCAAGTTATGATACGCTATTCCTGAATATTACCCAAATTGGAATTATTGAGGCTATTCCAAACTTACCCCAAATTCCCTCCAACTTTTGAATTTAGTATAAATACTAAATAGTCAGAATTGGAGTGGATTGCTTCTCGTTTATTCCCCAGCACTCTTATTAAAAATTATAAAACCCAATTTTTGTATTTATCTATTTTTTTAGTTTTATTAGTATTTTTTGTGATCCAACGGCGTAGCACCAAGCGAGCATACCTGAGTTGGATTTCTACAAAATGGTGCTCACTACAGGGATCCCCTGTATGCCAAAAGTAGTTGCTCTTGAAAAGCAACTAGCCAATGCTTTAGTCCGCCTTAAGGAGCTTAAAACGTCCTTACAAACTTCCCCTCAAAGAAAAGTTCATCCCTGGGGAAGGGAGCAGTGCTAACTTCCTGTATGTTTATGAAGCCACTATGGATGGCACCTCAGACAAGCAAAAAGTACGCCAAATCCTTCCTTGTTTGAGTCGTCTAGTGCAAGAGATAATAGTCCCTAATCTGAACCTTTCAGACACTTGGGCAGAGGTGTAAAGAGGCTCTTCTGAATGAATTTGGATCACAACAAAGTCTACACAGGGAAAAACAGGCTTTTTATGCGCCTTAGTATGTTTGATGGTGAATCAACCATTGACTTTGCTGAATGCTTTTACCTCATAGCGCAAAGGTTTCACACCTCTAAAATGCTTACCCTTGATAATGCTATCGCCGCCATGTTAACTGGGCTAGCTCTCGACCCTCTCTAGCCAAACACATCATCTCAGTGTAACTCCACTTCAAAAAACTCCATAACATTAAAGAGGCTTTGTTCAAAGTGGCCAACTTCCAATTAAGTGATAACTCCAATGATGCTGAGGTGAATTCTCCAGCTTCCACCATTGAGGAGCTACTACTTGTTAAGCAGTTGGGAGTGCGTTCATCTGTGCCTATCCTCCCTAAAAAACTTGCTCCCCCAGTACAACTTAACAAGGTTATCTCTCAATTTAAGGAATCAACGCCTTGTAAGGTTGTAACATCCATACGCCCACACAAGATCACTAAATCTGATGTTCCTAGCTCTCCGGATAAGCTGGTAAATATATACTCTATGGCTACCCAATCTTCTGTGGTCGTCTCCCCTACCTCCATCGCTGCTTTGTCCGTTGTTGCAAATATTCTTGGGGAAGAGTCTGAGGGGGTTATGATGATGTTATTTATTACATATCGGGAGCTCCTGTGGAAGTAGAAGTGCCTGATCATTTGAACGCTGGAGGAGTAGATGAGACCACCATACCTGAGAAGACGTACCTCAGTCAAATTTTAGGGTGTCCAAAAGTGATTGACACTGCCAGTGAAGGTGACCAATTTTTATCTGGCTTGATTTTCCCTATTCAACGGGTTCATACCTTAAAGTCCATTATGGATAAATACCCTGATACTGTTAAGAAGTTAATCTCCACCCTCATGTTTAAGGAGGTCTTAGTTTTATCACCTAACTTTGGAGGAACGCTTACCAAAGTTGAAGTGGTCATTCAAAATGTCCGAAATACTGGCTATCTTGGACACTGGCTCCCCGTTAATGTGATCTCCACTAAGCTTATCAAGAAGATAAAGCTAGCGCCTGACTTGGAGTACATGCAAGAGTTTTTAACCGCTGGCCCTAACAACTCTCGTGCTATTGGGGCATACTTTTCTCTTCCCATTCGAATTGGGAAGCTTATCCTATCAGCCCCTTCTGTGGCTTTGGATAATAACGCATATAATATGCTCATCGGCACTCAGTTTATGATTGAATATGAAGGAACAATCAACCTGAAGCAAGGGACCCTCTCGTTACTCAACTACGAAGTCCCCTTAGTCTTATCCAATAAAGAACCTAGCAAGCATGAATACTCTTGCCTGATCACATATCCCTTTCAGCTATAACCTTACCAAACTCCGCGTCAGGTCGCAATACAAAGAAATTGCCTGCTTCAGTTCATGTTGATGATGACATCCTTTTTATGTGGCAGATGAGGCTTGATCAAGCCTGGGGAACAAAGAGTGGTTGACACTAAAATCACACTACAAATTCCCCATCATTGTTTATTGCACCTTGTAAGTATTGATTGCTTTAGCCCTTGGAGCCTCGTGTCTTGCCTAGGATACTAGACCCAGCCTATCAAAGGCATATTACCCTTTTTTAGGAAACCTCACCAGAAAAGAAATGATCATACGGAAACACCAGGAGATTGGTAGAGGTTTCCTACTCCCAGTAGAGGACATAGAACATATCCACTCCGTTGGCTCTATGTCAGATTTGGGCTTACCCATGGACAACATGGTGTGCACCTTGCCCAATGTTCATATTTCGGATGAGTTGAACCCAGAGGAGTTGGAGAGAGTTCATACCTTGCTGGATGAATATATTGAAATCTTCTTTAAATCAAATACCGACTAGGCCACATGAAGGGCTGGTGACACTACATTGATGTAGGGTATGCCCGGTCTATAAAGTTCAAACCTTATTGTAAATCAAAGGTGGAGGAACAACAGATGAGGACGGAGGTCCAGCAGTTATTAGAGGCGGGGTTACTTGTTGCTTCACAAAGCCCTTGGTCTTCACCTCTCTTATTAATTAAAAAGAAAAATGGAGGCCATCATATAGTCATGGATTACTGTAGGTTAGATAGCCTCACTAAGAAGGATAGCTATCCTATCCCTCGCTTTGATTATTCCCTGGCCCAACTCTCTGAAACTGACTTCTTCTCCGCCATGGGCTTGGCCAGTGGTTATTGGCAGATGGATCTTTCTCCTCAAGAACAGGAGAAATGTGCTCTTATTTGTAGTGAAGGTCTCTTCCAACCCACACGATAACCCCAAGTATTGTGCAACGCCCCTGCCTTTTTCCAGAGTGCTATAGATCACATCTTGAAGGATTTAAATTCAAGCTGCATTAAAGTCTATCTTGATGACATTATTGTGCTCTCATAAACCTTTAACGAACATTTAGATCACTTAAAATGATGTTTAAACGCTTAAGTAAGTCCAATATTAAGTTAAAAACCATCAAAGTGTACCTTCTTCCAAAAGAAATTAAATTTCCATGGCCATTTTTTTTCTCAAGGAGGGATTTAACCCATGCAGGATAAGGTCGAAGCCATTGCAAAAATGCCAGCCCCTAAAAATTTATGGGATGTTCAGGTATTTCTAGGGATGATGGGGTATTACCATCAGTTCATCTCTAAGTTTTATCAACTCAGTGAGCCCCTTGTCCATCTATTAACCAAAAATACCCCTTTTACTGGGGTGCTGAATAAAAGGCCACCTTTAAAACAATGAATAAACTGCTACATCAGCGGCCTATCCTGCGACATCTTGATTATAATAAACCTTTTATCTTATTCACTAATGCCTCAGACTACGCCGTTGGGGCCATTTTAGCCCAACTTGATGAACATGGTGTAGATCATCCTGTTTCCTACTTTAGCAAGATGCTGTATAAGGCGGAACGTAACTACAGTGTAACAGAGAAAGAATGCCTTACTGTTCTGTCAACTGTCAAGCACTACCGCCCTTTTTTATATGATACCACTTTCACTGAAGTTACAGACCACGCATCTCTAAAGTGGACGCAAAACATGAATGATCCTACTGATCGGTTAGCTCCCTGGGCTCTAAAGCTTCAGCTTTATGAGATGAAGATCTAACACCATTCTGGAACCCATCCCTTAAATGTTGATGGGTTGACTCGGCTGCCAGTCCTTCATTTGGATAACAGTGAGGCGTAAAGATTACATGACCTATTAATGACCCCAAATGGATGGGAGGATGAGGATGAGCCTATATATAAAATGTAATCCTGGCACTCCTGCAACACCAAAGTGGAGAATGGAAAGTTGTATAAGCAGGTGGGGACAAGATGGCTACCCTACCTTTAGCTCTTGGAACATGTACTTGTTTATCCTAAAAGCTCATTCCACTCTAGGTCATGAGGGACCAAGAAAACCTATGAGTGGATCAAGGATCGGTACTATTGGGATGGAATGATGGAAGCTATTGTTGATGTCTTAAAAGCTTGCCTTACATGTAAAAACAATCCGGTTTCAAGACTCAATACCAATATCAAAACACTACTCCTCAACAACCTTTCCATACCATCATCTTGTATGTAGTGGGTCCCCTCCCTCAGACTACTAGTGGAACAAATTTATCCTAGTAGCTATTGAACATTTCACCAAGTGGGTGGAAGCCATAGCTCTCCCTGCCCAAACGGCCAAGGCAACTGCCACCTTTCTACACCAACACATTTTTACACGTCATGGATGTCCTCAAGTACTACTCAGTGATAATGGTAAGAATTTCACATCCAGAGT
The DNA here is from genome assembly GCA_022478985.1 of Massospora cicadina. Taxonomy (NCBI): domain Eukaryota; kingdom Fungi; phylum Entomophthoromycota; class Entomophthoromycetes; order Entomophthorales; family Entomophthoraceae; genus Massospora; species Massospora cicadina. Next base: position 117,838 of record JAKSZP010009288.1, read on the forward strand.
AGTCAAAATCCTGGCCACATCCATGGGAGCTCAACAACTGTTTTTGGCTCCATATAACCCCTCCACCAATGGGACTATAGAGAGAGCAAATGGAACTCTGGTTTTCATTCTTCAAAAAATGGCATCCTCTGATCCTCTTCAATGGAACCAATATCTATCCAAGGATCTTATGGCTTATCAGATTAGCTATCACCGGATACTAAAAATGTCCCCATTCCGTGTTTTATATGGGTGAGAACCAGGCATACCTGCCCTCTTATTAAAAGATGTATTTTCCTCTAGAATAGAGGAGCCCAATAAGTCATGAGAAGATTGGCAAGGCGCATCATTAAAATTTAATCCAAAGCTATGACCAATCTAGCAAAAACAGTGACAAAAGAAGGGCAGGCTGCCAATGATCTCTAAACCCCCTTACCTACTTTCCAAGTGTCTGATATGATATTGTACTACCATAACCGCATCACTCCCGGAAGTGGTAAGCTTGGATCAATTTGGGGGGGGGTCCCTTTACCATCACTTACAAGAGGGGAAATGAGTATTCCATCAAATTGCTAGCTACTGGTATAACTATTAATCATGTGCATGGCCGTTTCCTCCATCCATACTCTCCCCCAATATTCTTGAGAGGGGCAATGTCAGACATTTGCCCTCACAGCTGAACAAGAAGAATGTTTTAGGGCGAGTTGAGCCAAAAAAGGGAAATGTCAGCCATTTGCAATTATCAAAGGATTTTAAGAGTGATTCCCACAATAAAATTAATGCTATTTTAAATTTTGGCCAAAAGTCCCTGGCTGACTCTCAGTGAAACCCCATTAATTGGGGTAACACGAGTTCAAAACCTCTACGGCCACCAAACATAATATCCCCCAGTCAGATTACTACAACCTCATCATGGACTTTGGGGCTAACATCAGAAGGTACTCCCCACACCGCCTCAAAGTCCTTCAATGCACCTATGTGGAGACCCCCTTTTATAGGCTTGGCGGGGATCCCCCAAGATGCAAGAAATTTCTTAGGTTTTGATTGGCTAAAGTTTATAAAATGTTACCTCACGGGTACATTATAGCTAATCACAATTCCTTCCTTTCACTCCACTGCCCTGAAGCAAGTTCCCAAGTTATAATACGCTATTTCAGAATATTACCCAAATTGGAATTATTGAGGCTATTCCAAACTTATCCCAAAATTCCCTCCAACTTAGAATGTAGTATAAATACTAAATAGTCAGAATTGGAGGAGATTGCTTTTTGTTTTTCCCCAGCGCCCTTATTAAAATTTATAAAAACCCAATTTTTATATTTATCTATTTTTTAGTTTATAAAATCCTTTGTGGGATCCAGCGGCGTAGCACCAAGCGAGCATACCTGAGCTGGATTCCTAAATAAATCAATTGCACTGAATAAGTGTATAGAAATTATATGCCTCTAGATCAATTTCTAGACTAGCCAGCTGATCCATGCTCAATTTTTCCACTTATTTTCCTTCCTGATGCAATTTCTCTTGCTATATTGGCGTTGCTTTGTCCAGCAGGTGACTGGAGGCACCCATATCCAGGCCACATATGGCTGGTCCTACTGAATCAAGAAATGGTTTGTTGCACCTGTAACTATCAGGTATGGGGATCCAGCAAATATTGTGCTCGTTGGTGCTGGATCAACCAATATCCACAAAATACTTGCACTAAAATACCTTTTTGGTAATAAGTAAACATTCAGTTTATATAGGTTTTTATTAGTTGAGGCCAGCTAATCTAGAAAGAACCCTCCTATTACCAGAAGGCCGAATATTTAATTTATCTCGAGGCTTGAAGTGAATTGGATGAGAAATTTATTATAAGCCATATGAATCCAAATTAGGTAATATGGGCTGTTGGACTACTGGATTTTTTGAAAACTCGCTTAACTTTATGAAATGGCCGCTGGAGGGCGATGATAGGCAGTTTTGATCCATGAGGGAAGTCTTTAAAGTATTTTACCCAATCATTTGTTAGGAAAATATTTTCACATTTTTAGGATACTTCCATTCCTATAAAAGGGGAAGGTCTCCAGGGTGTGTATTGATTTGAATACTTTATAATATGGGAAGGGGCCTCTGATGGACTTTCTTGAATTCCCTGCACAGTTGGTACAGTCTGACTACTCAACTAGGTTAATTGCCCATGTTTTATTAATAAAAGTGTTACTATGGTTTTCAGGGTTCTACTGAAAAATGACCAGGGTCTTTTGGCCAGTATTGTCTTTAATTTCATCTTAAGTTTTATCAATATGATTTTTGGACTTATAATTGGCCAATTGTATTTGTTAAACTGTGATTATTCTATACAAAGCCATTATTTTGCTGTAGTCAAGATTGCAATTGTCTGACAGCAGAAACGGACTCATGATTACCAGCAACAAAGAACCACAGTAAATGAATATCCCATGCTGAAACTTATTTACTCAATTTACTCTCAGCAGATTTCAATTTAACCACATCTGCAGAGCTTAAACCGCCAGAGACAACCTTTCAAGGGGGTGAATTGCTGCCAACTTCTTCTGGCAGAGGCACCTGGCCGCCTCCACTCTCCCACCGTAAGTCCCAGGGAACGTCCTCTGAGCGTCAATCAGGCCATTTTACCATTCCTGAGCAAGAAGGTACTGAAGAGGATGTCCATACCCCTCGTTACTCAGGGTGATCTCGCTCATGTGGTAGACAAGCGCTGAGTAACAGCCCTTTCGCTTTGATCCCACTTCCAGTACCCACACTCTCCTTGGCAGAACTGTTACGAGGAATCAGTGGAATCTGCGTCAAGATCACCAAAATGAAATTGATTGCAACTAATTCGAGCGGTAATCAGCCTGATGCTCGGATTTTAAATGGTTAAAAAGTTATGAAGACTGATCTATTGGCTGGAATGCCCAACAGTTGCAATTCAGTTAACATGATGATCAGAAAAATCTTCCCCCTCCCAAATCCATCCGGCATCACCTCTGATGGGCAAGTAATAGCATTGGACACCATTGACAAGGTTTTGAAGCTTCCTGCTTGCAAATCGGGCGTTGTGCCTGATGCAATGCCACTGACCAAATGAATGGCCCAGCAACTGAGCATGGGCGGTTTGGGTGTCCCAAACCCGTTCCCAACCAAATGGGCCCACCCCTATGTGGGGTGGCCTTGGAGGATTCCCGCCGCTTGTCAGGCCAAATGCCATCACGCTAACCATTGGAAATGTAGTCAAGCCTTGGTTCAGACATCAAAGTCAAACTGGCAGCAACTCGGCCTACCACCAAATTTTTTGATGTCAGTTCCTAGGGAACCAACCCGCCCATTCCCAATTATTCTCCAGTTAGGTCAAACTTGTGGGACCTGATCACAACTTATTTTCCCTCCAAATTGATAACTATTTAATCAGTCACATTGCACTGAGAAATTGTTGGTTGATTTTTTTTTCTTTAAATTTTCCATTTAAAAAAACATTTCCAAAATTTAGTTTTTATATGTTGAAAATTAAGCCCTAATTCTGGCTCACTGGCAGATATTGGTGGAACTCCTTTCCAGTTTCATATTCGTCATATAAGCAGCAGTGCCTTGGGCATTCTGGTTTGCCTTTTAAGTGCTTTGGCACTCTGGCTGGCAGGCCAGTCTAATTCTTACTTGCTGTTTTCCTGACATAATTGACCAACCATTATTCTTAGCCATTTCCGCCTTTCTTGCATACATTGGTGGAGCAATGGTCCCTTCTTTCCAACTGAGTCATGTTGCAAAGAAGATTATCTCTTCCCACATTAGTCTGGTCCCACTCAAAACTCCAAACCCATACCCCATAGTTGCCCAGGCTATTTTGCCCATGTCAGTAGGGTCTGACATCTCAACTTGCAATGAGTTGGCTCCTCAATAAAGCCTAGTGGTTTTCCCTGACCCCACCACCATCTCTTCGGTATCACTGGAATCAATCACAACTACCAATAAAGAGAGCTCCGCTTACTTCTTAGTAACCATGAAGATTAGTGTTGGGTCCCATCACATCTCCTTTGAGGCCCTGCTGGACACTGGAGCCACGGGAAAATTTAGGAGTGTAGAACATCCCAGCAATTGGAACTTGCCATGGATGCAGGTTCTTTGGTGATGGTTGCATTTCCAGCCTCCCAAACCTCATACCTGGTACGTCGCCCAGTCACGTTTTTAATACACCAATTCAGCTTCTGTGATCACTTTTCGACCATGCCAAACTTGGTGTTTCTAGTGATCTTAGGAGTGGGATGGTGGCGCCAACATGTCAAAATCCACCTGGAGTCTAACACACTGTCGTTTGCTAATGATCAACTGGAGGGTGAATTCCCCCTAGTTGAAACTCTTAAGAAAGCTCAAAAATGCAGTTCTATAACGTCCCTCTTCTCCCCTACGGGCATACTATCCAATTTTCCAAAAAGTTTAATGCGCTATCAACGCATTTTCGATTCAGAAAAGGCGAATTGCTTGCCTCCCCACACTAGACTTGACTGTGGTTTTTGCATGACGGTGGAATTGGTGAATATCAAATGCCCGTTGTATCCCCACACAGCAGAGGAGGAGGCCGCCCTTAACACCTGGTTGGATGATATGTTGAGAAAAGGGTGGATGTTCAAGGAGACCTCGCCTGTCATATCTCCCATCATCTTCGCTAAAAAAGCTGATGGTTCTCTCCACCCCTATGTGGACTATGGACGTATTAATAAAATCACAGTTTCTTATCCCTACCCCCTGCCTTTAGAACTGACAATAAGCCAAGCAATCAACAAATCTCGTGTGTTTTCTAAGCTGTATCTCGTAAATGCATTTAACCAGATTTGGGTGATGGTAGGGCAAGAATGGTTAAAAGCAATCTGGATGAAGCGGGGCATTTTCCAATTCCGTGTGATGCCCTTTGGGCTGAAGAATGCTCCTGCTACATTTCAATGCATGATCAATAATGTACTGGGTGACCTCCAGTTTACCTGCGCAGTAGTATATATTAATGACATTATGGTTCACTCCCCCACTACCAAACAACACGCTAGTGATCTGGAAGCAGTTGTAACCGCCTTACATAAGGCAGGTTTGTTCGTCAAGCCATTCAAGTGTTTTCTATGAGGAAGAGGTTACGTTCCTCGGGAACCTTATCCTTAAAGATGGTTTCACAATCCCTCCAAATAAGTTGAATGCTATCCAGGAGTGGCCGACCCTGAAAACCCAGAAACAACTATGGAGTTTCTTGCTAACCATCATTTTCTTAAAAAAAGTTCTCCCCCATACTTTCACAGCTCGTCGCCCCACTCCACCCCCTTACTGGGAAAAACGTACCATTTTGCTGGACGTACAAATGCCAACAGGCGTTCAAATCAATTAGAGAGGTGCTCATATCCCCTCCCATTTGAAACATGCCAATACCACCAAGCCATATATTGTTGCATGTGACGTGTCAACAGTAGCTGTTGGAGCAGTGTTGCTCAAAGATCATGATGGCTTGGAACACCCAGTCGCCTAATTTTCCCGGAAAATTCAGCTCTATGGAGCAGTATTGGGCTATTTATGACAAGGAGTTGGCAGTCATTGCATAGGCCCTAACTCATTGGAGGTACCTGTTTTGGGGTGCCCGAAATGAACTAAAATTTTGCATGAATCACCAGGCCCTGTTGTACTTTCATAAACCCCAAAAATTGGTATATTGATAAGCCTGAACCTATTGGGACCTGTGCTGTTTCAACTTCAAATACAAATTTGTAAAATGTGCACTAAATGTACTTACCGATTCTCTCAGCCACAGCCCCACCCACAGTTCCGCAGATCTGGAAGAAGCGGATCTCATTACTGTGATTCCTACTACCCAAATCTTGTCAATTGTTCCCCCTGTCATTTCTTCTGCCGCTCTGGCCCCCGACGCTCCATTAGTTGCTCAGGTCTTAGCCAGTCAAATGGCCTGCCCTGAGTGCATGGAGTTGGTTGAGCAGTTATCTCACCAGAAGCATAAATACCCCTATACTCACTGAAGGAGGGTCTTATATATTTTAGATCTTGTGTTTGGGTTCACCCCTCCTTCTGATCTAATGTATTTCACGCACATCACAATCCCCCCATGGTTGGTCACCCTGGCTCTAAGAAATACATCAATTTGATCAAACGGACCTACAATTGGGCAGGTTTGACAAAAGAAGTTCTAGCCTGTATTGCCAATTGTGTTATATGCGCCAGGGCCAAGTCAGATTGTTCCGGCAAAAATGGCCTCCTGCACCTCTTACAGCAGGCAGAGGGCCCATGGACATCGGTGTCCAAGGACTTAATCGTTGAGCTCCTTTGTTCTAATGGGTTCAAAGCGGTGATGGTAGTGGTGGATCGCTTCAAAAAATTTTCCCTTTTTATACCTTGTACTTCCATGATTATGTCAGAAGAAACTGCCCACCTTTTTGTACGCCATATGTTTTCAATGTTTGGTCTCCCCCAGAAGATCATCAGTGACCGTGGCTTTCAGTTCACTGCGCGGTTTTATAGTGAACTCCTATCAATCCTGAAAATATCCCCCTGTTGCTCCATGGCGTATCATCCTCAGTCTGATGACCAGACTGAGTGGGTCATCAAGTTCTTGAACAGTACCTGCGTTGCTATGCTGCAGCTGCACAGGATACTTGGGCCAATGACCTCCCTCTTTTTTAATTCATTTACAATAATGGGACCCAAGCGTCAATGGGGTTTTCCCCTATGAAGCAACGTTGGCGATAATCCTTTATTTTCAGTCGGATCATGCTTGCAGCCTGAGGCTCAAGATACCGCGGACCACGCTGCTCATATTATATTGACTCAAGCCCTGGTGCAGGAACACCTCACCAAAGCATAGATGACTACAAGTGGTTCACATATGGAAAGCGTTTTCCAGGTCACGAGTTTATGGTAGGCTCCTACGTTATGCTTGACACCTGTCACTTAAAGATCCAGGCCCCTTCCCATAAATTCGCCAGTAAAAGCATGGGTCCCCATTTTGTGGAGGTATTTGGTAATGGGGCGTTCCAACTGAAGCTCCCTGTGCATTGGAAGCAGCATCCCGTATTCCATGTTTCCCAGCTGTCGCCCTTCAAGGGTGCAATTCCCATGGAACTGGAACCAATCATCATCAAAAATGGGGAAGAGGCTGAGGTAGAGGCTATCCTGGCATCCCAGAAATCGCGACGTTCCATCCAATATCTCATGTCCTGGAAAGGGTATCTGGCCTATGAGAACAGTTGGGTCAAGGCGCGCGATTGCGCAAATTGCATGGACCTGGTTGAAGCATTTCACATATCCCACCCCAAAGCTCCCTATTCCCCCCAAAAAAAAATCTGCAACGGTAATGGCAATCAAACTACCCAAGGCGCACAAGAATGTGGCTCTCATACAGTTTCCCAGTGGTGGGGCCCTTCCCTTGGAAAAAGGAAAGGGTAATGTAAGTCCCAGGGAACGTCCTCTGAGTGTCGATTGGGCCATTTTCCCAAACCTGAGCAAGAAGGTACCAAAGAGGATAGCCATACTCCTCGTTACTCAGGACGATCTTGCTCACATGGTAGATGGGCGCTGGGTAACAGCCCTTTCACTTCAGATCCCACTTCCAGTACCCACACTCTCCTTGGCAGAACTGCTACGAGAAATCAGTGGAATCTGCGTCAAGATCACCAAAATGAAATTGATTGCAACTAATTCGAGCGGTAATCAGCCTGATGCTCGGATTTTAAATGGTTAAAAAGGTATGAAGACTGATCTATTATCTGGAATGCCTGATGGTTGCAATTCAGTTAACATGATGATCAGAAAAATCTTCCCCCTCCCAAATCCATCCGGCATCACCTCTGATGGGCAAGTAATAGCATTGGACACCATTGATAAGGTTTTGAAGCTTCCTGCTGGCAAATCGGGCATTATGCCTGATGAAATGCCACTGACCAAATGAATGGCCCAGCAACCGAGCATGGGCGGGTTGGGTGTCCTAAACCCATTCCCAACCAAATGGGCCCACCCCTTTGTGGGGTGGCCTTGGAGGATTCACGCCGCTTGTCAGGCCAAATGCCATCACGCCAACCATTGGAAATGTAGTCAAGCCTTGGTTCAGATGGTTGAGGTCAAACTGACAGTGACTCAGCCAGCCGCCAAATTTTTTGATGTCAGTTCCTAGGGAACAACCTGCCCATTCCCAATTAATTCGCCGGTTAGGTTGAACTTGTGGGACTCGATCCTGGCTTGTTTTCCCTCCAAATTAATGACTATTTAATCAGTCGCATTGCACTGTGAAAATAGACGGTCAATTTTTCTTCTTTAAATTCTCCATTAAAAAAAACCTCCCCAAAAATTAGTTTTTATATGTTGAAAATTAAGCCACCTTATACCATCTAGTACTAAAAAAACTTAAGCCACCTTATCTGCTGACACTCTTGTATCACTCGGGGTTAACAGCCATGTGCATCTGGTACTTTATCTTGTGCCTATACAAAATTCTGGCTCACTGGCAGATATTGGTGAAACTCCTTTCCAGTTCCATATTCTTCATATCAGCAGCAGTGCCTTGGGCATTCTGGTTTGCCTTTTGGGTGCTCTGGCACTCTGGCTGGCAGGACAGTCTAATTCTTACTTGCTGTTCACCTGACACCTACACACAACCTGAATTCCCCAAGCCAAGTCATGGATGGTTTGCATGGGTGAACACGATGCAACCATTAATGGATTTTTCATCACCCACATTCTTTACCACTTGGGCTAAATTGCCCAAAGTGATGAGGGGACAGCTGCTATATTTTCCCATTTTTGAATCAAAAATGACGATATCTCTCAATCAAGCAACAGGGGTTGCTCCCTAAGACTTTAAGCTTGGCCTTCCAGAAGCCCTGAATTACCTGGGTCTCCCAAACCTCCTGATCCTCCTGGAGCATCTGGTTGCCCTGGCTTTAAGGGCAACCAATGTCCCTGGCCCCCATGGGCCTCATGGGCTTAATAATGGGTCAGAGTTTTCAGAAGACATTTTAACTTATTATTACAGTAGATAAAACTACTGATATCTAACTATGACGTGTACTATAGAGAGACTAACTCCCTTGGGATTGGGTGCCTCTACATGCTGAAGTCTCCCTAGGTACCCACCATGGTCAACTAAAAACCTTAGCCGCACTACCCTCCTAGGTAAGAGGTTAGAGCAACAAATTCTCTCCACTAAACAACACCACATGAGCTCCAGGACATAATTGATAGTTTAAAATATGAAGCAACCAATTGGCCCATCTCTTTGCCACTAAAAAGGACCTTTGTACTGCCCACAAAAAATTAACTTAGGTATTGACAACGGTAATTTTTATAGTCAAGAAGATGCCTCAATCCTAAAGAATATTCCTGAGGTAACATCTCCTTAGCTTAAAGATTATCATAATGTCCATTGATGTTTTCAATCCAACAAGCCCTCTAGACGACTCATTTAAGTCCTCTTTCAATATCATATATGTCATGAGGGGAAGGAAAAGTTTTTCCTTCTTTTACTGTTACATGAGTATAATGGAGATGACTACCAACAATTAATAACTCAAAGATAACTAACTTTTAGGATGAATATGTCATGGAAGTGTATGTAACTGTCTCATTCCCAGCGAGATGGTGCGGGATACGCAGCCACACCACAAGGGAACTACTCTCAATTAAGATTTATACAAGACACTGAAGAAGGTTCTGGAGCACAGGGGGGCCCAGTGACAGGGTGTACAGCACGGAATAAATGACTAGATAACCAATAAAAAACAGAATCTGGTTGGACCCCAAGGTGGAGTCCTATAAACAAAAAGCATATAGATGTTGGGATGCTTGGGTGCCTTATATGGAGGGGTCCAATACAGCCCAGTTGTGCATCAGATTCTGTCATTGATTTTTTAATATATGTCCTAGTTGTTGGAGACCATATTGAGGGGGTCCGCGCACTGTTCAGCACAAAGGGACCATGCAATAAACTTTAAAATAATTCGGTTTTTTAATAAACAAGTCTATTAACAAGGAAGGTTAATTTTGAAGAATTACTAAGAGATGGGGGAGAATCATCATTCAGCAGGAATGGTACTAAGTCTAGATGAACCAATAAGCGCACACTCCCATCAACCATGGTACTGTAGCTCAAGATAGTCCAAACTCAAGTTATTGATTGCAACTAAATTCTCCCCAGTTTAGCAATATTTAAATCAAATAAGGTTTAAAACCCTGTTCTCCAAGAAATCATAATGAACTGTCATTATTAGTAAAAAAGCTGATGTGTTTTAATGCCCTTAATTTAGGGCTGACTATCACGTGCACCCATTGACCTTCTTGGGTATATCTTGCCTGTACTCAGAGTATGTCCAGGGTATGCTTCAGGTCATGGATGCCTTCAAACTTAACCCTTTTGGCCTCCTCACGCCGAGCTTTGTTTCTAAAATCTGTACCCTTAGATATGTCGTGTAACTATAACAATACCCTCCCGTTCTGTTGGGGATCCACCCCCCTCCATGGGCTTCTGTCAGGAAGTTCTTGAGGGCAGGGGCCAGCTTTATGTCAGAGATAATTTGCTTTGAAGATGGTCCTGCTACCTCATGGAAACGCTCGTGGGAAACATCAATTTGGTCCTGGGCATGGGCACAATCGCACACTGGTACTCAACTGTTCTCCGTTGCATCAATTCCCTTCCAGGATACCAGGTACTCAAGCCTTTTCTTTACACAGCGAGAGGCTACAATTTTTATCTCCATCTCCCACTCTAGGATCCCATCAATGAAATAAGCCTCAGGAGTCTCTGGTGGGGGGCCCTCAAACAACGTTAGCTTACTTTCATGAAAGATGGCAAAGATCTGGAACTATGAGGGAAGATCCAACTGCTATGAGGCATGGACCACCTTTCTGACAATGTGATAAGGCTATCCTGTTTGGCCCCGGCTTTTTGCATGGCAGCTTAATTGGATCTTTCTAGCCTCAAGAATCATAAGATCCACTTTAAATACGCAGGACCTACCAATTAAATACCGTCAGCATTTTATAAGCTTGTATATCTGTATCCAAATTCGCCTTAACCCCCTGGTGTACTTTCTTGATAACCTTTGCAAAATCCACCACCGATTCCACTTTGGACGCAGCTAGGCTCCATGTTAAAAGCGGGGTTAAAACCATAGTTAGAGAAAAATGGGGAACAACTGACGGATGCATGATATGCGTTAATATAGCTAAACTTGGCCATGTGAAGATGGGAAACACAATTTGAATGGTCTGCGGCAGTGTAGCACCGCAAGAACTGTTCCAAGCACTGGTTCACTTGTTTAGTCTGCCCATCTGAATGAGGGTTATAGGAAGTAGAAGGGCAGGGGCGAATCCTGAGAGTTTTTCAAGACTCTTCCCAAGATACTGAAGTAAGCTGGGACCACAAGCTCAAATAATCTTCTGGGGCATCCCATTAAGGTAGAATACACGAGACAAGAGGGGCCTAATCATCTCAGCCATCGTTATTGTAGTTCTACAGGGAATAAAGTGGTCAAACTTTGTAAAACAGTCCACCATTACCACGATGACATTGTAGCCCTCAGATGCAGGTAACTCCACAATAAACCCACGGATAAGCTATTCTAAGGCCCTTTGGCCTTTTAAACTGGTATCAACAACCCCACTGATGGCTGTTAGTTTTGGTTTCATTTAGTTGCAGATCAGCATTCTTTACAATACCTTCTTAGCTTTGCGGCTAATCCCTTCCAATTATAAGTATGGCTTATTAGCTCCAGAGTCTTCGCCTTCCCAGGGCCTAATGGTGATACTAACTGTTATAAAATCAGAGTTAGGTGAGGGATACACCAAAGGGTTTTTGCACAAAGTTCAACCCACTGAGCAACTAGGATCAACGATGTGATGATGTTGCCCTGAAAATAAAATAATAGACTTTAAATATTGAGCACTCTCTCCAAAAACTCTTTTTTATTAATATATTTAATACAGCTAATTCTCGCTGTTCCACACTCTAAAACTACAAAAAGACCTCCCCTCCTTGATCATCTCATCATGCTTATATCATAGCAACTTCAGATGATACCACTTTCACGGCTTAGTAACTCAATTTTCCGTATCTCATTGGTTATGTTAATTCTTCATTTGTTAATCCCATGACACCTAATCTAAGGCCATTTTCCAACAACCCAATATCGCCTAATTCTGAGGCGTTCAAATTACCATTACTCATATCAATCTCAGTGGATCCATCTGTCCCACCATTATGACCTAGGGCTTATTGTCCAGTCATATTGGAATTGCGACATTACCCCCTCCTTGACTGGACAATAAGGATCCTATTTCTTATACGCCTGGAGGAACTTTGCATGCACTTGGTTGATGATCTGACCGCAAGTGGGGTCCTTGATAGTATATGCAACTATACCTGTCTTTTCAATGACTTTGAATGCACAAATCAGATACTGGCCAACTTGTGTTTCCGGCCAAACCCATGTTTATCATGGAATAGGACCATGTTTCCATCCTTGAACTGTGCTAGGCCACTCTGCCATACCTGATCGGCAGCCTGTCTTTTGATTCTCTTAGCTAAGCTGAATAAATATGCTTCAGTTTGTAATTTAATCAGCATATTCGTTAGAATGGTCAAATAAAGTTGCAGATCCATTCCACCAGTGTCCTCTACACAGGCATATGGGAGGGCGGGCAGTGAGGGGTGCCATCCATAAAGCAATTGGAATGGACTTTTTCCCGTGTCCAAATGGTAGCTAATGTTGTATGCGAACACTGCGGTAGAAAGGAGGGTACTCCAATCAGAGGTCCTGTCCGTGACCAACCTTCAAAGTATGTCACCAGGGTCCCATTAACCCGTTCAACCATTCCGTTGGACTCATGGTGATATGGAGTTGTTAGAACCCCATGGATGGCCATCGGCTCGTTAAGCTTAGGTAGAAGTGTGAACTTAAGTTCGTCCCATTGTCAGTAAGGATGAATAGGGGACAACTGTGTAGCTGAATTATACAATCCATAACAAACTTGGCCACCTTTAGTGCCCCCAAATCGCGTATTGGTCATGACTCAACACACCTGGTCAAGTGGTCAATTGCTACCAGGATGTATTTGGACCAGTTTGCCCCTGTTGGCAAGGGACCCACAACATCAATCAAAATGGTGTGCCAGGCAAAGTGCGGCTTCATTAACTTGTTTGAAGTCTTCTGGTGGAACGGCTTTTCCGCTTGGCACTGGCGACAGGAGGAGATAATATCAAGTACATCAAAGTTCATGCTTTCCCAGTAATACCTAGGCTGCAATAATTCCATTGTCTTAAAAACTCCACCATGTCCAACCGAACAGTGTGCGCTCATAATAATAGTTGGGCGGACAGAAGGTCTTGGGATATTCATGGTAGTTCCCCTATCCGCTTATATAATTCCCCATTTTTCTGAAATGTATTGGCCCTTATTCCATCAAATACCTTGATGACTGGGGGCGGTTCATCATCGTACTTGCCACTAAGTATCTTGTCAAACATGATATCACTCAGATCCGCCATAACTGCAATTGTAGGTAATCTTAATAAACAATCAGCATTCTGGTGTTTGCTCCAGGTCAGTGAAGAATTTCGAAATTGTATGCCTGCAATTTAAGAGCCCATTAGGCCAGACGTCCTTCCAGTTCTTTAAGATTTTGTAACCAGCGTAGCGAGGCATGATCCATTACAACTTTGAATTTCACCTCATGCAAATACACCCAAAATTGTTTATAGGCATAGATCACCGCCAAGCACTCCCGCTTAGTCATGGTGTAATTGCGCTCATGGCTGTTCAAACTATGACTACAGTATGCTACGGGGTGCTCTTCTCCTTCCTCATCTTGTGGGGTTATGACTGCCCCTACAACAGTAAGGGATGCATCCATCTGAATAATAAACTTTTTTTCAAAATTGGGATAGCATAACACTGGCGCACTGGGTAACGCCATTCAAGGCTTATCAAAAGTGCATTGCTTTTTTCCGTTTATTCAAACATAGTGTCCTTTCTTAATAAACTCAAATATTAGGCCCCAATACCGCTGAAGTTAGGGATGAAGCGCCGGTGATATCTGACCATTCCCAAAAAGACCTTTATATCCCACTTGCTTTTGGGTGGAGTCATTTTTCAAATAGCTTCCACTTTGGCTGGTTGAGGTCTCAGCCCTTTGGCATCAACCATAAACCTCAGGTACTCCAGCTAGTCCTTAAAGAAGTGTCATTTCCGGGGTTTAATCTTGATGTTGGCCTCAGAGAGCTGGCGGAATACAGCTTCTAGATCATCAAGGTGTTCAGGAAGGTTTGGGAGAAAACATTAATGTCATCAAGGTATACAAGGACGCATGACAATTTTAGGTTCCTGAGAATAGTGTCCAAGCCTGTTGAAATGTAGCCAGGGCATTACACAGCCCTTGTGGCATCCAGTTGGTTGTTAAAAGACCTTTAGATGTGATTACTGTGCACTCCTCCTGCTCTGCTGGTGGCAACTCAATTTGCCAATAGCCCGAGACCAGGTCCATAGCTGAGAAGAAACGAGCTCCCCCTAGTCAATCTAGAGCATCGTTATTCTGTGGTAAAGGATATGAGTCCTTTTTAGTGATTCTGTTAAGCTTCCAGTAGTCAATTACTATGCGGTTGGTGCCATCCTTTTTTTTAACAATCAGAATGGGTGAAGCCCATGGATTCTTTGGCTGTTCAAGCATCCCTTGTGCTAATAGCTTGTCGATAGCTTCAGTTACTACTTCTTCCACCACCCATGATTATCGGATCAGCCTTGACCTGATGGGAGGATGATCTCCAGTGTCCAGCCTATGAACCACCCCCCACGTGCATCCTAAATCATGGTTGACGATAGCAAAAATCTCTTTATATTTTTTGAATTAAAGTGATTGCCCTATTCTTCTGTGGTTCTGACAGCCCCATTAATTCATCACACGATACAAAGGCCATTACACTGAGCTTTGGTTTAAAAGGCAGACTAAGTTCCTCCAGTGACCCAAAGTCATTAACTGAAAGAACCTCCTCAATGGGGATTAAGTGTAAGTATGCCACTATTTGGTGGCGGCAGATTTCCAGTATACCATTTATAAATTTGCAAGAAAAACTTTGATCTCCCCCTGCCCTGGTAAAATAATGCCTGAGGCCACATGGGGCTCAAACCGTGATTGCTGATATGGCCCAATAACCTCCCCTAAAGTCCGTCTGGAATTTCAATCACCAAGTCAGTGTTAAATATAACTTGATGCCCAGATGGAATAGATATAGGTCTGACAGCTCTGAGCGTCAGCACTTGATATTCCTATATCTGTTGAGGAAGGGCCCAGGTTTTTCCCTTTAACTGATGGTAGCGCACTGGAATTACTCCATTGCTATAAGCTAGATTAATATTCCCCATATTCACTGGATCATTTGGTACTCCGTTAGAGGTGAAGTGGAATTCAATTTGCTGACCCAAAATTTAAAAAGTCTCTTTCGTCATATCAATAACAGCCCCATGGTGTCACAAAAAAGGCAGTTCCAATTAACAGATCGTAATTACTATTTGGTAACACTATAGCTGAAGCTACCACAACAAAAGAACCAAACCTCAGTGGAAGCGCACTGTTTGCTCCCTCAGAGACCATATTCTCCACCCCAGAAGTGCCATATACCATCCGGTGTTCCACATCCAGTTTTAATGCCAACCTGGCCACCAATTTGGTGGAGACTATGTTGATGGGGGCACCGGTATCTATGATGGCATGGACTTGGGTCTTAGCTACAACCAGATCAGTAAGTACATTTGGAGTAAGATGCATCTCAATTGTTATTAACATGGACATCTAAAGAATCCTTGTTTCCAAGGAAACACGCAATCCCCTCACCTTTTCTAGGGTATTGTTTTATAATAGTTTTGACTGGAAGAGCGACGCTTACTGCTTGCAAGAAAGGTGCATCCAAGGAGGGGTCTAACTTTTCAGGGGCTACTTTGTTGACGTTTGACAAGCATATGGCTTGACCTGCATCTGAGAAACCTTTTCTGCCATAGCCGCTGACTGTACTTGTGTCAAAAAATTCACCCCTTCAACTGGCTGCTGATATAAAACTGACTCATTGTGCAAGGAAACTTCCATGAATATTCTGATTTGGGTTCAGGTGAGACGTCATGGTTTGGTATAGCGGAGATAGAGAGTCCCTTCTCTACTCCGCTCTGACTATTCCCTGGCTGTACTGTTCCAGTTGTACATAAGAGACCAGTTGATTAGGGCACCATCGTGCCAGATGCCCCTGACGACTGAATTTGAAACATCTAACCCCATAGGGCCCACGTCCCTGACTAATATGATACAAACTACGTTGAGAGTTGGGCTTGAAGTGAGCAGCTATACAGGTCTAAGTCAATAGTTGGCCCATGGATGTTAGGCAGGAATGTGGTGGAAGTTTAACTGCTGATGATAACTTTGTGAAATCTGAACTCGACTGTTAAAGTTCCCCAAATATGATGTATCAGTAGTTATAGCAGAAGGATTCTGCTTGTCATTAGGTGGATAGAAGTTGGCTGATATACGGTGCAAAAACTGAACAAGTATAAGCAAAGGTACATATTCATCCAAAAGTGGGGCCATAACGTTATGTAACTCATGGTATGGCTTCAAAGCAGAAGTCATTGCAATACACACATATCTTCGGATAAAACTCTGGCCCCAATTAGCACGTGAGCTTCCACTGTAAATCACTCAGCAAACGTGGTGAGGGATTCATTCCGCTGATTCTTGATGGTTGAAAATTCAGCCTTCCACTGTGACATCTTTGCTGTTCCACCGAACAACTGCAGCACCTTATCTTGGAAATTTTTGGCATATAATGGAACTGCCTGAATGATAACTGACAACTTGATACGCACTTCTGACATCCAAGGAAGAAATCAACATTTTTGCTGTTCATCAATCCATGACTCCTTCAGTTGCAATCTCAAATCGCTTAAAGTACCCATAAATATTCCCTTTACAATCTAATGGGGACAGCTTATTGAAATAGACCTCCTGGAGCAGCTCATTTTTTAAGCACAGCATCCAACGCCAGTTTAAGCTCCGCATAGGCAACTGACCCAGAGTGTTGGGTAGGATATTTACTAAAACAACAATGATGCAACATAGCTGTAAGCTGATTTTTTATCATTTATAATTTATCAATGGACACCCTGTAGTGAGCACCACTGTTATAAAATTGGCAGTAGGTGAGGGATACACCAAAGGGTTTTTGCATAGGGTTCAACCCACTGAGCAACTAGGATCAATGATGTGATGATGTTGCCCTGAAAATAAAAGAATTACTTTAAAATAAATATGGAACACTCGCTCCCACAACTCTTCTTTATTAATATATTTAATACAGCTGATTCTCGCTGTTCCGCTGACTCTGAAGCTACAAAACGACCTCCCTCCTTGATCATCTCATCCCGCTTATATCTAGAAACTTTGGATGATACCACTTTCATGGCTTAGTAACTCAATTCGCCGTATCTCATTGGCTATGTAAATTCTTCATTCAATAATCTCACAATTCCTAATTTGAGGCGATTTTCCAACAACTCAATATCGCCTAATTTTGAGGCACTGTGAATTACCATTACTCATATCAATCTCGGCGGATCCATCTGTCCTGCCCTCACGACCTAGGGCATATTGTCTAGTCATATCAGAATTGTGAAACCATCATTAGATGCTGGATGATTTCCAGGCGAAGTGGCATGGCAAGAACCCATAGGCGTCACTGAAACCACACCATCTCATCCTTAACGTGATAACCCCTGGTAATATCCTCCTGTTTAAATTCGCTCTTGGAGAGGATCATAGGATACTCTTCTGACAAGGGCTGTGGAAGAACTACCTTTCTGAGTATAATATATTCCTCCACATTTTCTAGAGGAGCAATCGCTGACACGTGTGAAATGGGAGAGGCAGGTTGGGGTACTATCTTACCTTGCAGGATTATCAAATGGATTTTGTATACCTCTACCTCCTTATGATCTGGAGCTAACAGGGTTTTAGCTCAAAGCATCTACCAAACCATTCTCATTGCCCTTTGTAAACTCATAAGAGAACACAAATTTTGCCAGGGTCTTATACCAGTGGGTTTGATGGGGGTCAGTACATGCAGTTTGCGGTAGTACAACAAAGCCAAGTGATCATTACATACATAGAAAGGTAGGGATGTGTCATGCAAATGATGACGGCAATAAGTTAGCGCCTCAATCACCGCCAATAACTCTTTGCCATAAACGGCGTATTTTAACTCTGGTAAGGACAATTTTTCTGTTAAAATATCCAACTGGATGCTCTATTCCATCTCCACCTACTTGTATTAGAGAAGCCGCTATGGAGAAGTTGGAGGCATCAGTAGCCACAATAAGCTTCTTTTCTGACCTACATGTCTAAGGACAGACGTAGATAACAGGGTGCACTTTACCAATTGGAAGGCATCCTGAAAAACAGGAGACCACTGGAGTATTTTTTCCCACTCTCCTTATGCTGGGCGCCGCCACCTCAGAAAGATTTAGCTTGAATTTCTTAAGGAATATACTCGTCCAAAAAAACGCCTAATCACTTGACTAAATCTTGGGTGAGCCACTCACAATTCGCCTTCTCCTTGTCTGAAGTTATCATATGGCCTTAATCAAACATGATTTGCGCAGGAAAGTGACCTGGGACTTGAAGAACTCACACTTAATGATTTACAGTGTGAGGTTGGCTGCATTTAAGCTCTCCACTACTTGCCGCAGGTGTATTGCATGGGACTCTTATTCTGGGGAAAATACTAGAATATTATTCATTCAGGCCACCACGCACACGCCCATAAGGTCCCCAAGGCCACATCTATATGACGTTGGAAAATAAGAAGATGCATTTTTAAGCCCAAAAGGCATAGCTCAAACTGGAATATTCTTTCTCTAGTTTAGAAAAGCAGGTGAGCTACAACTGGCACCTCTTGATATAGATCTGATTGAGAGCGTTTAAGCAATCTAGTTTAGAGAGGAATCTAGCCTTCACTATATAGCGAGAAATCTGTGAGTTCACCGGGCTGGTATGCTAATCTGGGTCTGTGAAATTGTTTAGGTTCTCATAATCTAAGCATGGGCGTAAGGTACTATCATAATTCTCCACAAAAAGAAGTAGGAGAATACCAGAGATTTGCGCCGAAATACTGCGCCTTTAGCTAACCGCTCTTTAACCCACACATTCAAGGCTGCTTCCACACGTATAATCAAAGTGTAAATGGGAGAAGATATAAGCAGCAGATCAACTGTGAGTTTGAACTAACAATCAATCTCCAAATGAGATGTCAGTATAATAGCTGAAGCTTCATCAAAGGAAGATTCTCGCCCAAATCAGGAAAGTAAGGGCACCTCCAAAGTGGACTTCAGCAATGGAGCTAGCCTGAGTGTGCTGACCTTTTGTTATTGGGGCTTTTTCCCTGAGTGTTCTTTTAAAATATGGGGACAACTTATACTTGACCACTTTCAGTAAAAGTGAAAAGGTATCAGCTTTCAAGTTGATTCTGACATCAAAATTTCGCCACCACTCTACTCCCAAAATAATGGGGTACAAGAGGTTTTTTAAATGCTTGGAAGCAGTCAGCCAAATGAAATTTGCCAACTTGTAAGCCCATAACCCCAGAAACTTTATTGTGGAAATACTATGTGAAGCCCCTCACCTAATCATAACACATGACAGGTAATTCAACTCAAAGTATTCAGCTAGTTCTTGGTTAATAAAATTCTCAGAAACTCCTGTAAATACCAAAATAGTTGTGATGATTTTTCCTAAAGGGGAAGAAAGGATAGCAGACAACAAAAAAATCCATATTAATCTTTATTGATAGCTGATAATGCCAACACCTCCCCAGGATCACATCAGGTATACTTATGCCTCCAGGATATTTTTTTGCGTCATAAAATGAAAAGAGATTTTTGGTTACTCTCACTATTAAGGACACTAACACTACCACATCCTCAGCAATCTCAAAGACATCATCAAATTTCAAAAGTAACTCCTTCACTACCTCCTGGGCCATGGGATCATGGTATGGGTCAAGCGTGAGTTCTCTATGGTATCCTGATATACATAAATGGGTTCTGCGCTAGAGCCACTAGAGATAATACTAGGCTCATTTGATTTTACACAATTTGCATTATAAAACGCGTTTTTGGGCATCAACAACCTAATATCTGAACCGGATGGCCAGGTTTTCATTGTTATTCAGGGACATCACCACCAAGCCCTTCGTTGATGATCTGGCTGGCACCATAGAAACACGGTGCAAAAAATCATTTCAGTTAAACCATTTTTGTTAAATTAGGAACTTGAATCATCCAAACTTTCAAATTCCGCCAAAATGGGCAAGGGTTTGGTGGGGAACTCTTCTCCGTTCAAGGGAAAAACAATAGTCTTGAGCGCCATATTTATAGAATCCACCACAGGTGATATCGTCATGGCGGAATTGACTGAAACGTTTAATAAACCCTTGGAACTAGACCTTTGCTCGCCTTTAGGTTTTGATGAAAATGATATATAGAAGGATAAAAGTTTCTCATTTTTCAGAAGCGTTTGTGAGTTTCAGGGCTTATATTTATAGGTGCCACCCTGGGTGAAACCATGGCGACCAAATTACATTGCCCCTTCAAGGTTGGGTGGGGAAATCACTCAAAGAGCTTCAAACAGCTGGTTATTGTTGGGATTGGGCGATTGCCATACTGAGGGAGCTTCTTGCAGAAAATCCAAGGAGGAATGGAGAAACGCCGTTTTAACGACATCTGACAAGGGTAGGGCCTGTTCCTATTGCAAAATTCATTTAAATATAATTTCGCTGGATGGCCAACTTGGCTGCGAGCAAAAAAATTTGTAGAAGAATTAGCCAAAATGACACATCTTGGCGATGCTACTCCTAGAAATGCTCCAAAACCTCCACTGATTCTCAAAACAACGGCTGTGTACAGAACACTGAAAAAACCCCAATTTTTCGCCTCAGGAGATAGCCAATACAGAAAATTCACCCCATATGAGGGTGGATGGGAACCATTGAATTTGTTTTATAAAAAAGCCTCTGGTTTGAGGGAAGCAAGAGCCTGTTAAATTTCAAATTTTTCCTAAAATTTGGGAAATTTGGGGAATCCTGACAACAGGTTCATGATGTGTCCAAGTCCACAAAGAATGATCAGGAAGGGTGAGCGCTCCCAAGTTGGTGGTACTGAGAATAACGCCAACATGCACTAACAATAAGCAAAACAAGAAAACTGTGGTGAGCAACATAGAGACCTTGAAAGATGTCCAGTGCACCCAGTTCACACTCAAAGAAAGTCCCACATTGATAATTTTAAGGCAAGTATATTAAAAAGGTTGGTTGACTAATGTCATGAGAGTGTCTGTAACTCTCTCATTCCTAGCGAGGTGGTGTGGGATACACAACCACACCAAAGGAGACTAGTCTCTAGTAAGATTTTAAACAATACATCATGGAAGGTGTCAGAGCACAAGGGATCCAGGGTAGGATGTACAACACAGAAAAATGACTAGATATCCAATAAACAAAAGAACTTGGTTAGAACCCCAAAGGGAGTCCATAATCAAGTGCATATTGATGTTGTGATGCTTGGATGCATCGATCTGGAGAGGACCAGGAAAGCCCAGTTGTCATCAGATTCTGTCATTTTTTTATAATAAAATGTCCTAGTTGTTGGAGACCACGTTGAGGGGGTCCGCGCACTGTTCAGCACAAAGGGATCATGAATAAATGTTAAACTAATGGGGTTCCTTTATTAAACAAGTCTATTAACAACGAAGGTTGGTCTTGAGGGATCATTTATTAATAAATGAGGGGAGAATTATCAATCTGCAGGAATGGTACTAAGCCTAAATGAACCAATAAGAGCACACTCCCATCAGCCATGGTACTGTAGCTCAAGATAGTCCAAACTCAAGTTATTGATTGCAACTAAATTTTCCCCAGTTTAGCAATATTTAAATTAAATAGGGTTTAAAACCCTGTTCTCCAAGAAAATACAATGAATGTCATTATTAGTAACAAAGCTGATGTGTTTAAAAGCCCTCAATGTAATTCAAGGCTGCCTATCACGCGCTCCAGTACTAACTTGGGTTTATCTTTCCTGTACCCAGAGTTGGTCCAGGGTATTCTTCAGGTCAAAGAGGCTTTAAACTTAAAATTTTTTGGCCTCCTCACGCCCAGCATTGTTTCTACAATCCTTAAACACAATTATGTCATGTATTCATGACAGAATACATGCTAAGGAAAAACTGGCCTCTTAATGTGGTTGCTTCAGCAGCCACAACAGTAGGCACATACTACTCAGCTGCGTCTCATCAGAATTAAGAAAGTGAGATTGGGTGGGGTCCTTGCAATTATGCGATTGCAGCTTCCAATATATGGATTTGAAATAAACCTAATGGTTCCTCAATAATTTAAGACATTAAAATTGTAACCCTTGAGTGGCATCTTCTTTAATTGCACAAAAACTGCGGATTAAACATAAATTTTGACAAAATAAATACACCTTAAGATTTTTTGTATAATATAATTTCTATTAGAATAAATTAATACACAACTCCCTACTATAGGTAGGATTCTGTTTTTTAAGATAGGCTGGGGGAGTGTGAGGCTGGTAAACTGAACTACAGTTTGGGTACCAATATACAACCTTGAATTCATTAAACAACAATTTTGATCCCAATTTCCCCTTGTTTGTATTGGTCAAGGTCTTTAAACTACACTTAGGACTTTTTCCCAAATTCTATGTCTAAAGTCGCTTTTTTAGAATGGGGTTTCAGGTTTGATCCCCATTTTGACTATTTCTTTTAGACTTTTTATTAGAATTTGACTTGTTAGGTAAGTTTCCCTTGTCAGATTTACTTATGGATGAGACCCTTGTTATGGACAGGGAATGGGAACATGGTTGAGATCTTCTTAATTCAATCAATTTCTTTACAAATTTTCTTGATTTTCTTTAAATTATCTTTTTAGTTTTTGAAACTTGGATGGGTTTGAATTGATGAGTTGTTGGGTTTCATATGCCCACATAATCCAGCTTAATTACTTATGACACCATTTTTTTAATCTTCTAGGAGTTTCACCTTAGTGTATGTGAGTTATCATAAGAGATGATAACTATTGTTTGTATTTTTTCATGACGGAATATTAACTAAATCCGTTGGAATTTAGTTCTTCCAGATTACTAATATTTCATCAGGGACAAATTATGACGATTAACAAGTGATTTGATTTTCAAATTGATTATTGATAATTTAATAATATTTTTAGGATCTGATTGTAGTTTTTCACCAATTAACCAGGGACTTTTTATTAGTTTCTGGGCGTTGCAACGCTTCTGATAGCAATTTTTTAGTTAACATTTTATGTTACGCAACTTGATGCTATTGAGTAAATAGGTCCCATTACATAAGCAGGTCGCTAGCTAATAAGGGTAATACACTGGAGTTGTGCAAAGGCGATGGGATACAATCTTCAGTTTAGCCCAGAAGAGGTCAAATTTCTAGTCAGCGGCGAATCTGACCAGTCAGATTTAAGAAGATAATCATTGTGAATGACATAAGTGGACTAATCCATTGGCAACAGATGCTCTTTCCAGATGGGATGCCCACAGAAGAGTTTCGTGCCGTATTCATCTCAAAACCCTTAATTTTTATTAGATGAAGCAGATTAAAAGAAACTTACAGATTGATAAAGACTTATAATAGTTTAGACTGCCATACATTTATTTTATATTTTACTCTTGGATTAGAGTTGTTTTAAAAGATATCATAGTCTATTTTTGTTATCAAGATTTTAACGGGCTTTGGGACCATCTAGTACTAAAAAAAAGATCTTAACGGGCTCCTGCGTTAAGGGAGGAAGAGAGAACATCTAAACCTACTAATAGTTTAGGTTCCATCAATAGGAAGAGTCAGATGGAAAATTTAACTTGCTTTTCAGAGATACCTTCAAGTATTAATAGGGACAGCGTAGAACCAGTCTAGCGTTAGAGACAATACACAAGTTGGTTGTGAAAATCTCAACTAGGACAATAGTCTTAATACTAAAGTCATCAGTCGTTTATTATATCAACAATATGCCCTCAACTCACACAACAGTTTTTGTGAAGTATAAATGAGAGCTATAGATAGAAAGACAACTTCAAAAGTTTACTTTTGGTTCTCACTACAGGGGATAGTTGAGTTTTCAGCCTAAAATAAAGAATAAGTATCAGCACAATGTTGTACAAGAACATATACAGGAAGCTGTGGACAGAATTGGAAACAGTTAACACTAGTGCGCTGATCCCAGCGTCACAAGCTGATCTCAGTAATTTGAATGTGTGAGTGATGAATTAGAGGAAGAAATCAAACAGGTCAAGTAGTTCCATAAAAATTGATAGATTCTGAGAATTGCTTTCTTGAAAAAATATATCCTGAACATTCAATTAAAAATGAAATTCAGCCAAAATATCCTCGTTTTAGTCAGTGTCTTATGGTACTTGACTGTTCAGACGATCACTAAGCTAATTTGAATTATTATGACTCTTCTGGTCAATTTTGGGCTCAATTTTCCCTTTGTATTGGGAACTTCTACTAAGGAAGTTATAGGTACAAGCATTTATTTTGGCAATTACAGCTTGTTGATACTCTTTGAAAAAAACTTCTTGAAAAAATTAGTAAGAAATTAAATAAAATAAATCTTTACTTAGACTATGTTATTTGATGATTATTCATTAGGTCAGGTGCCGGTATTTATACCTCTATGGCATCTCTTGGCCACATATCAAGCACATAATTTCCACAGATTATTTTCCACCTCAGTATGGCCCTTGAACTGATACATCTATGATCTGTTGCTAGGTTTATTGGTGGCTAAATAATCTCAAATTCAGGAGGACTTAAGGGACAAAATTCGCAATAAGAACGTGCAAAATTGTCCTAAGATCCACTCAATTTTAGTTTCATCAGAATGCTGACAAAATACATCTTATGTGAAATTTTGGCATCGATTAAGATAAATGATGCACCCACAATATGGATGTTGGCAGGCCTCTCATGATAGCACTAGGCTCTCCAATTTGAGTGGTCCATGTGCAAGTTTTTAATGCCTGTTACGAGGATTGACATATGAATTTCACCATATGGCAGAAATTGATTACAATTTACTACTGTCTATTAGTCCATGAGGCTTTTATGTTATCTTTGGGCCAATCTTCAGCCAATTTCTTATGCTGAATAGTTGATGTTGTTCCTGATTAGTCAGGATCAATTGCCAAGTTTTGTTGCATGTATAATTGTCCTTATTGTGCGAGGATATTTGGCCTGAGCTTTTGATAAAATAAATGAATTTAATTGATGTTGAGATAATTGGCCTGAGCCGTACAGTTGCAATGGGCTTTAAGTTGAGAAAAAGAACATTAGCTTGAGTTTTGGGAGGATAAGTGGCCTTATCTGTTGCTTGTCAAAAATGGTTTATTTTTAGGTCAACCACCATAATCTAACATTTCCCATATTTGACTTAAACAAAATCTTAGATTCCCATTTAGCCTTCATTGATCTTCATCACATTTTTTAACCCAAATTTCCAATATAGTAGGCCAACTGTATAGCCTTAACTTTAGCCTTAATTGCCGATGAATCTGGAGTTTGATCCTCTCCCCATCCTTGAGTGCAAACTAAAGTATTAATTAGGTTAGAATTATTATTAATTATTTTTTTCTTTTTTTATCTATTTAACCAAGGCAAGCCGACCAGGGGACGGACAATAATAATATATGTGGTGGTATAGGGGGAGGTGAAATATAGCAAGGATTAGGAATAATTAGACACCACAGAATAGATGAGCTACCCCTGTTGTCAGCTGGTACCACCAGGTGTAAGGGGAGGTGGATGCCATACTCTGAAGGGGTATCCCCTGTTATGGAGCAGGTGTGGAGGAATGGGTCTGTATGCAGAAACCAGAATGGGAACCGTGACTCAACAAGTTGTTGTTGCTTTATTCTCATGTATCAGTAAAGCCAGTCTTGAAAGCGTTCCAGTAGGTGTAGATGTTATCTACTGATTGTCTCATAGATGGTGGGCATGGTCCCCCTTTAAGCATTCAGTGCAAAGTGGATTGTCCACATTGCAATGGCGACTATCATGGAATGGAGTGTGGGTAGTAGTGGGGATCTAAGTTGGAGTGCGAGGAGGCTCTAGGATATTGACAACTCATGGGTGGTGGGTTCTTAACAGACGCGCAACTTCCCACCATATGGCTCTAGATGGGGGGCATGCTTCTAGGCAGTGGTGCAGGGTGCCATCCCCTCCGCATACTACACACGTTTCATGGAGGGAGTTGGTGTGATCTGCTGTTATATAGGATTTTCTGAGGCAGCGCCAAGTGATAGCTCTTACCCTTGGCTGGTGGTGCGGATGATGCGTTATCTTCCATATTGCTTTCTGTGTTTCAAGGTCGTAGGGGATGTCCAAAGCATCTAGGTAGTCAATTATTGCAATTGCTGGGGTCACAGCATGTATGTCCCTCTGGGGGTGGTCTTTTGGTTTCCTTAGCATGAAGTGAGCTCTGGGCCTTCCCCTTTCCTGACTTGTGCTAGTGATAGTGACGGTCCACCCCATGTGCCAAATGGTGTGGAGGAGGCGTTTAAAGTGAGGGGTTTCATGTGGGCCTGCTGCATTGGGGCGGTTTGCAAGTTATGTGAGCAGGATGAATGGGTTGTGTGGGTTGGGTATTTTGAGCGCCTGTGCAAAGCTGGCCCTCGCTGCTCTAGACCAGTGTTGTTTTGGGAGGACTGAGTCTAGGAATTTCTCTATCCAGGTGCCCAATATACAGTTGGCATGGACCTCGAAGTCTATTAAGCCCATTTCTCTGCTGGAGCATGGTTAAAGAATGTTTCCACCCGTACAAGTGGCTGGGATCCAGGCCACAACCATTCCTGGGTAAGTGCGCGGACTGAGAATGTGAATGTAGGCGAAAAGGAGATTGCATGTGCAGGGAACCACATAATTTCGAAGATGAGTGAGTTGGCTACTGTTACTCACCCATTAGTCCTGGGGATTTTCCTTTGAGGGCTGCAATGCGATTGGATACCCACTGTAGTAGATTGTTCTTAATAGTTCATTGGCATACCCCTTGTTTCCAGCCATATCCCTAGGTGGTGGACACGGTGGTTGTAGGAGATGATGCAAAGGCTAGGATGAGTGGGTTGTTTCTTGATGGGGAGATGTTGGTTTTGGGTATTTGGCCCAGTTATTAATGTATTTGCCTAGGAGGATTATTTTCATTTTCCTTTTGTTGAGCGATGTGTTGCTCACAATTGAGTATTCCTCTAGGGTGCATTCCAGCTGTTGGGAATCTTTGTTGTTAGCTATGCCTGTCATGCAGTCATCCACAAAGGCTAGTATCTTAACTGGTGGCTGGCCTTGTGCAGCTATGCCCATGAGACGTGAGTCAGCGACGCGAATGAGTGGATCAAAGCTGAAGTTGTATAGCAGTGGGCTGGGGGGTCCCCTTGTTTGATCCCTCTGCATGGTGTGATCTTGTTGGTTAAAGAGCCAGGGCTGCACACAGCCATGGATGTGAATTCTGTGAGGAGCATCGCCCAGTTTATGAACTTGGGTGGGAGTTTGAAGGCGTTTAGGCATTCCTTCAGGTATGGCCAACTAACGCGGTCATATGCCCTCTCCTGGTCTAGTAATACCAGGGCTTCAGCTGCTTTGGACTGGCATAAGTTGGCGACGGATTGTATATTGGTCCAGATTTAACGCCCCAGTTTGAACTCAAACTTATTGGGTGACGGAATTTTGGAGGCTATTGTGCCTAATCTGGTTGCTAAAAATTTTGTAAGTAGTTTTGTGTCAGTGTTTAAGAGTGAAATTGGCCGCCAGTTGGCCAGGTCCAGTTTGTAGCCCTTTTTTAAAAAAAAGGTATGACATAGGAGTCCTGGCCACCAGGAAGGAGGCGTGTCTCCAGTAGGCACTGGTTCTTTGATACTAAGAGGAGGGGGCGATTTTTTTGAAGTATTTTTTTGTAAAATTCATAGGGCATCCCATCAGGGCTTGGGTATTTCCTATGATGTGCACCGCGGACTGTGTCCCTGAGATCCTCCTGCATTATTAGGTTTAGGAGGTTATAGTCCAGTAGTGCACTTTGTATTCTGGAAGTGTGTATAATTTTTTATTTTTGGGGGGTCAGATGGGATGTTGCAATATAGTTCAGTGTAATAGTGGTGTACTTCCATCTTGACCTCTTATGGGTCAGTTTCCATGGTGCTATTGGCTTTATGGACCTGTGTGCAAACAGGCTGGTTGCCTCAGGAGTGGGATTTTTGTAAGAAATATGCTGAACAGGTTTCACCTTTTATTAACTTGACTTTTTCTAGATACTTTGATTATGTACTGGTGTTTGTGGATGAGGGCGTTTAGGCAGGCGGATATTTCCGCCCATTTGCACAACCTGTTGGGGATATAGCCAGACTTTGGGGTGTTGTTCTTGAGGTGGTCAAGTTATGCCAAGGTGCGCCTGATTGTGGCTGTATTGGTGGTGTACTTGCGTGAGGTGAAATTGCGAGTTTTATTTATTAGTTCAGTTTTTAATTTTGCCCAGATTTCAATGGGATCTGATATAAATGGGGCTGCAAATTCTAAAACGTGGACTAGTGTTTGACCCAGTCAGATATTTAAGGTATTTTTATGTTCTCCGGTTATAGCTTCCTCCAGGTTGACATTATGTGTGAGATCAGGTTGGCAAGAGCTGCACCAAAATGAGTCAGTGGTCAGAGAAACTGATCTTTTTTGTTGTGAAGTTGGAGATGGTTAAGTGGTGTGTTTTTGGTGTGAGGATGCAGTTGATGCAGCTCGTTGAGATGAGCGTTCCCTCGCGTATGTTGTGGCAGGTCATGTGGGGAAGGAGTGGAGACCCAGAGGATAGGGTGTCATACAGGCCAAGGGATGCCTTCATTGCATGGAACTTGATGTTCCCCAATGGGTATCCCCTGGGGTTAGGCCATTGGTCCATGTTGGGGTTATCCCAGCAGTAGAAATCTCCCAACAGAATGGTATCTGGTGGGAGGTTGAGTGCTGGGATGGCTTTAAGGAATTGTTTTTCTCTTGGCTGCGGTGCACAGTACATAGATAAATGCTATTGAAATTGTGTCCTCTTGGTTTGCAATCATTGCGGCCAGGATGAGGCCATGCAGATATGAAGAGGATTTAGAGATTTTTAATTTTTTGTTATTTCAGATGACTACCCCACAGTGGGACGACCATACTGACTGGGATGGTAAGACTCTGGCTGACCAGGATACCTCTTCCCCCTTTAGACAGTGGGTTTCTTGGATGGCCAAAATGTCTACACTGGATTTTTGCAGGAAGTCCAGCTTTTGGCTTTGGATGCTTGAGACCTGGCTTCCACGATGTTTAGCACCCCTATTGACACTGAGGTGACCGTGGTGCCTCAGAAGCAGTGGGGAGGGCCATCTGGCCCTAGCCCATCATTCATTGCCTTGAACTTGCTCCGTATGATTGGGCCAGTCCACTCTGAGTCACTGTCCAATTACTTACCTTGTGTTGATTTTGTGCAGGTCTTGCAGTTTTAGGGTTTGCGTTAGGTTTTTCCACTCATGGCTTAATGTGATTTGGTGCAGTGCGCTGATTGAATTCAATGGTTTTGGGGTTTGACTTTGAAGAATTGGTCCCAAATTTTCGTCCATAGTGAAGCTGAATTGTTCTGATAAGTTTTCTTAATTGAAATCACATTGTGATTCAGTCAAATTGCTGGGAAAATTTTTAGCTTGGGCTTTCTGCTCTGATTGGGTGGATTGGTAATTTCCTCCATGGCCTCCTTAGCTTGGGCATTTTGTTCTGCTTGGTTGGCTCGCCTGATTTCCTCTATGTCCTCCTGGATTTGGCTGGGGTCAATAGAGGAGGCCGTAAGTGATTCAGCCTTAGCCGCTGCCCAATTGCAGGCCTTCTGTACCTGTTTGCGTAGTTTGGGTGATACTGGGTCTATGAGGATGTAGTGCCCATCCTCTCCCCAGAGGAAGGTGTGGCTGGTATCTATTATTTTGCTGAAGGTTTCTTCATCTTCATCCATGGCGTCATTGTAGAAGTCTGGGGCCAAGATGCCCTCCTTCCCAGGGCATGCGTGTTCCTTGTGCCCCAATGTGGTGCAATGGTTGCAGATAGGCTGTGCGCGTTCTGGTGTGACGCATAATGGCTTTGACACTCCCCCATCTAGGAGGTGAAGCACCGCTGTGCGTGGGATTTTTGTAAGGTCCACGGCCACATCAGGAATCGGGTTGATCATGGAGATCACCTTTCTTGTGCACAGGTTCAGCATCAGGTGGAATTGCTGTATTTCTAGTTATTTTATTTCTCCATAGCTTTGGAGGCAAATCTGGAGTTCCTCCTTGATTAGCTTGTGGGGAAGGTTGGTAGGGAGCGAGTTGAAGGAAATGAACAAAGTGTTCAGTTTGTTTCATCTGGTGAGTGTGGTGCGCACAATTCGTTTGCCCTTGGGAAAGCAATATCTACGCAGACTATAGCAGCGGCTGTCTGCATCTTCTGCGGTTTCAAAACCTTTATTGATCCAGATGCAGTGGATGATATGGGTGGTAACATGCACTGCATGGGGAAAAAGGGAGGTCTGTGACTTGCCCACCTTCTCCCATAGAGTTGAGGACTCAACCCCTAAGAAAAGTCGGAGCCTGTGCCCCACCTTTGATAGGGGTTGGGCATATTTGATTTCCATGTATTGGTTTTGTTTCATGGTAATATCCACAAACCTGGGTGGTGTTAGTGGTTTTTTGGTGGCATTGGTTCTTGGTCCCCCTCCAGGGCATTTTCTGCCCTTTGGCACACCGTTATGTCCATTGACTGGTATGGCTTTCGCCCAGTTTAATTGGGATTTTGTTGAAATCGCCCATCTCACCTGTGTGATTATCAAAAATTTCTGTTAAAATCAAATTGTAGTATCTAATGTTATTGTTACAGGAAAAAAGACTATTTTTTGTTATCCTTTATTATTTTTAATTATTATTATTTTTCCTTTTTTAATTTTAATAATTGACAGTATATTGAACTTTTTAGAATTTTTGCATGAACTCATTTGTATAAATGGCTAGTCCTAATATCCTTAAATGTGTTTATATAAACTGATATGTCATCTCTATCATTTTTAATGGCCCTACCCAGATACAATCTAACAATTGCAATCAGCCCAATCTTTGAGTTTTGCAAAGTAGAACCACATCATTAACTTCAACTTTGGCCTGTTTGTAGTGATTTTTCAAAATCTTTTTGATGTTGGGCCTTTTTCACAGCAAAACTATTGTCAAAGGCTTGATCTTGCAATTTGATTAAATTATCTGTAAGCTTCTTGACATATTAAAAATAAGTGTTTTTGCCATGACCTTATAAGACTGAATAAAGTAGCGTTGGTAGGGTTGGATGTTTTTCATATTATTCTTGAAAAAAGGACATCCTTAATGCCAGATTTTAGGAGATGTTGTAGGCAAATACTGATAAACTCAAGAAAATTACTCTCTTTGGATGGTTTGGCCAAAGTTAATTTTTGGATAATGTTCACTGACGTCCCATTTACACGCTCAACTGTACCATTAGTTTCGGGATGATAGTGAGCAGAAAGCACACCTCATATCCCATTAATTGGTTAAGCTTGGCAATTACATTGGCAGTAAAATTCGTTCCATTATCAGTAAGAATAACCTGGGGACATCCATGTTTGTGGATGATGTTTTCAAGTACAAATTAGGCGGCAGTTGCTGCCCCAGCTTCCTGAATGGCCTTGGCTTTGACCCATTTGGTCAAGTGGTCAATGGCTAAAATAATTTACTTGGTCTTCATATTGCTTATTGGAAGTGGGCCAACAACGTTGATAGATACAGTGTTCCAGGTGAACTTGGGCCAAACAAGCTGATAAGATGTGCTTTTTTAGAACAGCTTTTCATCTTGGCACTCTGAACAGCATTCTAACATTCCTTGGATGTCAAAATGCATTGACTCCCAATAGTAGAATTGCTTCAGATACTCTTTCGTTTTTTGGATCCACTATACTTATGGCCTTATGGGAAGCCAAAATGATGTCTATTTGGGCTGATGGTCTTATAAAAATATACTTCTTGCCCTAAACGATCTTGTAAAGTGTCCCATTTTTGACAGTTGTATTTTTTGTAAATCTGATAATAGCTTTTTGACGTTTTCAGGATCCTCTTGTTACTATCTGCTGATCATTTTTTAACAGCTCAATGGCAGCCTGATTAAATGTTGCAATGGTGGGCAGTCAGGATAGGCAATCAGCATTTTAATTTTTGTCCCATCTCAATGCTCAAATTTGTAGTCATTATTCTTGAAGCTTTATGCCCAGTGGGCTAATCGGCCTCAGGTTCTCTTAAGTTGTTCTGTCATCTTAGGGAAGCATGATCTGTAACAAATTTGAATTGAGTGCCATGAAGGTAAACACAAATCTGCTTGCAAGCATATATAACAGCTAAGCATTCTTGTTCTGTCACCGTAAAAATTATCTCATGAATTTTTAAGGTCTGACTAGTAAAAACAACTGGATGTTCTTCACTGTCTTCCACAACTTGAGATAATATGGCCCCCACTGCTGTTAGAGATGCATCAGTTTGGACAATAAATTCACGATCAAAGTCTAGATATTGAAGATCAGGAATGACCAATAGTATCAATAAGTTTTAGTCAAATGCATTTTAGCAAGCTGGAGTCCAGTCAAATGGGACCTTATCCTTATGTAGATATATATAGCTCTTCAAGTTGTGCAAAGTCAGCAATAAATTGGTAATAGTACCCAATTATGGCTAGGAATACTTGGATATCTGCATAGATTTGGGCTGTTTCATTTTGGAATGGCGTCTAACTTAGAGGGTTGGGGATGAAGACCCACTTTGTCAATTACAAATCCAAGATATTCCAGCGGGTTTTGAATAACTAGCATTTTTAGGCATTATTTTAAGTTTGTAGCTTCTAGCCTTCTGAAAACCTCCTCTAAATGTTCCAGGTGGTCGTCAAAAGTTGGCTGAAAATGTTGAATTCATCAAGGTACACTAGTATATATGATACCTCTAAAACTCCCAGGATTGTGCCCAAGGCTTTCTGGAATGTAGCTGGGGCACTGCAGAGCCCTTTAAGCGTTCTCATCTGTCAGTAATTTGCCCTCCCAGCTGCAAAAAAAGAAAGTGTTGGGTCAAAATCATCCATGAGGGGAAATGTCAGCCATTTTCAAATTTATGATTCTAAAAATGAAGGATTTAAATGACATTAACGATTATATCAGTCAAAATACCTTGGCTGATTCTCGGTGGAACCCCACAAATTGGGGTAACACGATCTCAAACACATTATAGGTAATTGAATAAGATCAAGAAGTCAGATTACTAAATCCATGCAGCAGACCCTGGGGTGTCCATCGGATGGTACTCCCCCTGCTGAAACCAGATTCATTCAGGCACTGATGCAGGGAAAACCCCTTTTATAGGCATGGTGGGGGTTACCCAAGGTAAAATAATTTTCTTAGATGAGGATTGGCTGAAGTAGAATAAATCATTACCTCACAGGTACGTATTACCAAAAGCTAATTCCCATTCATTTTTCAGACAAAGTGAAGCAAGTGTTCTGAGCTTCAATAGGTTATATGCGCATATTTCCTTATTTGGACTACAATAAGCCATTCCAAGCTTAGTATTGAATCCCTTTGACCCTTGATACAGTTTAAATAAAGATCAGTCAGATATTGAGGGGTATTGTTTTCCTTTCTTTCCCCACGCTGCTAATAAAAATTCATAAAAACCAAGTTTTTTAGTAGTGCTTTTTTTAATTTTAATTAACCTTTGTGGAATTCAGTGGTGAAAAACACCAGTGAGAAGAAATCAGCTGGATTCTTACAAAATGGTGCTCGCTACAGGGGACACCTGAACTCCAAGAATAATTGCTCTTAGAAAGCAACTAGCAAGTGCTTTATCCCGCCATAAAGAGCTTGAGAAGCACCCTTACAAAATCCTACTTAAAGAGAAAGTTCACCACTGCTGAAAGGAGCATATCTTCTTTTTGTATGTCTATGAAGCTGTAATGAAAGACTCATCAGACAAGCAAAAGATTAAACACATCCCTTGCTTATGTAGTCTAGCACAAGAAATTATAATCCCATACGTGGACAATATGCATACCTGAGAAGAGATGAAAGAGGCTCTCTTAGCTGACTTTGGTTCAAAGCAGAGTCTTAACAGGGTTAAGCAGGCCTTTATGAGCCTAAGCATGTATGAGGGAGAAACAACAGCAGCTTTTGCTGAGCTATTTTACCTCGCTGCTCAAAGGTTGTCAATGTCTAACATGCTAACCCTGTATGATGCTGTCGCTGCCATGTTAGCTGGGTTAACTTCTCAACCCTCTTTAGCCAGGCATATCATTTCAGTGAAACGTTACTTCAAAAACCACGACATAAAGGAGGCTCTGTTAGACGTTGCAGATTTTCTTTTCTGTTCAACATATATGAAGCAGAGGTGGAACCTGCAGTTCAATCAATTGAGGAGTTCTTTCCTGTAGACCAGTTGGAGGTGAGCACACCATTACCTATCCTCCCTGTGAAACCTGCTTCCTCAGTGCGACTCAAAAAAGATATCACTACCTCCTATAAATCAGGGACCTGTAAGGTAGTTGATATCTTACTTCTGCACAAGCTCAATAAAGCTTCTGTGCCTTCCCCTACAGCTAAGCTGGTAAATGCGCGCCCTAAGGCTATTTAATCTCCTGTAGTCGTCTCCCCTACCTCTATTGCAGCCTTGCCAGTTGGTGAGAATACCCTTGGGGACGAATCTGAGGGGAATGACAATGATGTAGGCTACTATTCATTGGAGCTCCTGCATGTGAAGGTCAAGGCGCTGCCTGACCGCCATATAGCCCTGACCCCCTAAGGCAGGGATCGCAGCTAGTAGTATCATACACAATATAAATAAAAATGTAGGGCTCGAGGGCAATGACCCTTGAAAATGGCATTCCGTCAAATCAGATGCCATAAAATTGACAAAAAATTTGAGACAAAGGTGGCAAAGGTCGATGTAAATGGCGACTGGGCCAATCAGAGGCCGCCAACCTGAATTCTGAGGACCTATGCATAGAGATTGGCAATGGCAAAGAGCAGCCCAGCGAATCAGGGGCTGCCAGGCTGAATTATGCCAAAAATGGAAGTGGCAAGAATCACAGCATCTGGCAGCTCCGAAATTTTAGAGCTGCCAAGCCAAATAACACCAAAAGAGGAAATGGTGGCATCAGGCAGCTCAGCGAATCAGGAGCTGCCAAGCTAAATTCACCACTCATCAAAAGTATTCAGAGCCACATTGAAGGGCAGCTCAGCGAATTAGGGGCTGCCAGGTCAAATTATCCCAAAAATGGGAATTTTGGTGATAGGGTCAAGATGAGCTCTGATTTGTCCTCAACAAACAAAATAAATGTATAAAAGTTTCCATAATTCCACGGGTACTCAACTTATAGTCTATAATGGGCCTAGATGGGAATATCAGAGGCTGAGATTTTCAAAATAGGCCCACGAATAACCTGCCATCCGGGACCATCTAGTACTAAAAAAAATAGCCTGCCATCCGCGGACTCCGCGGGGTCCAATTTCCCCATATCCCCCATTCCACAATATAAAAACCAACCAAGCGAAGGTGTTTAAGACAACTTCGTCTTCTAATATATTAAATAAAAACCTTAAAAATCAAAAATAATATTTTGAGATTTTAAAATCATTTATTGAGATTTTGAAGGAAAACCAGGGATTTTGAGCGAAGCAAATGTACCATTTCTCAGATTTTGATAGAGCTGTCGCCTCTCTGTATGCTCTCTCTGGGGGTCAAACTTCCCTCCTCAGTGTGAGCATCATCCTCACAGTGTTTCAGGGATATCTAAACCGCTCATCAAGCCAACAAACAAGAGACCCTAACCACAGCGGCCCTCTCTTGCCTATGGGCCCTCACATGGGCCCTCTTGCCCAACTGCTTTGTGGCAATGTGGAGAGACCCCGTTTGTCACACTGCAGAAGTAGAGGTCCCTGATCAATTAAACGCTGAAGGAGTAGGGCAAACCACCATACCTGAAGAAACGTACCTCAGCCAAGTTCTAGGGTGCCCAAGGTTTATTTAAACTACCAGCAACGGTGGTGAGTTCTTTATATGGTTTGCTTTGACCTCTTTGGCGGGTCCATACCATTAAATCCATCTTGGATAAATACCATGATACTGCTCGTAAATTAACCTTCTTTTTCCAGCTCAAGAAGGTCTTGACCTTGTCTCCTAACTTTGGAGGAACACTCACCAAAGTTAAAGTGGTTGTTTAAAAAGCCTGGGTAATGGCCATCCTGGATAATGACTCCCTGGTTTTTGTGATCTCTACTAAGCTCACATAAAACATAAAGCTGGCGCTCAACTTGGAGTATAACCAATAGTTTATAACTGCAGGCCCATAATAATACTCGTGCCATTGGGGTAAATTATTTTCTTCCCATTCTATTGGGAAACTCATTTTATCAGCCCCTGCACTGGCTTTGGACAACAAAGCCCATGATATGCTCATAGGTGCCCAATTTATGCTCGAGTACATGAAAATTATCAACATAAAGCAAGGTTTTCTCTCATCACTCAACTACAAAGTCCCTTTAGTCTTATCCGATAAAGATCCTGGCAATAACAAATACTCTTGCCTGGTTGAATATCCTTTTTCAGCCATGAATGTATATAAACCTCTGGGAGCAACACAAAGAAATTGCCCAATTTATTGGATACTAGGAATGGAAACCCTTTCTATGCGGCAGACGAGGTCTTGATTAAGCCTGGTGAACAACGAGTGATTGAAACAAAATCACGCTCCAAATCTGACACCAATTTTTGTTGTACATCATAAGTATCGATTGCTTTAGTCCTTTGAGCCTCAGGTGTTGTCTGGCGTTCTTGACCCAGCTTACATAGGCCTATTAAACTTCCTTTTGAACCTCAACGCAAAGGACATAGTTGTAAGAAAACACCAGGAGATTGGCAGAGGCTTGTTAGTCCCTGTGGAGGACATTGAACAATTTCACTCCCTTGTCTCTACGTTGTATATGGACCTGCCAACGGTTAACCTGGTATGTACTTTAACAATGTCCATATTTTGGATGAGCTGACCCCAGATGAACTTGCCTAAGTATACAATCTATTGGATGAATCTAGTGAAATATTCTCCAAATCAGATAATGACTATGGCCACATGAAGGGCTGGTTCCAATCCATTGATGTGGGTGATGCCCATCCCATTTGATCAAAACCTTACCACAAACTAAAGGTAAAATAACAGCAGATGAGAACGGAGCTCAAGAAGCTACTAGACGCAGGGTTACTAGTTACTTCACAAAGCCCTAGGTCTTCCACCCTTTTGTTAATCAAAAAGAAAAATGGAGTTCATTGGATAGTAATGGACTACCACAAATTAAAAACTCACGAAAATTGATAGCTATCCTATCCCCTGCATTGATGACGCCCTGATTCAATTCTCTGACTCTGACTTCTTCTCCACCATGTACTTGGCCAGTGTCTATTAGCAAATAACCTTTCTCCTCAGGATCAGGAGAAATGCGCCCTTATCTGTAGTGAAGGTCTCTTCCAACCCACACGATTACCTCAAGGGTGGTGCAATGCACCTGCCTCTTACCAGCGTGCGATGGATCATATTATGCAGGACTTGAAGTTAACTTGTGTCAGCGTCTACCTTGATGACATTACGGTGTTCTCAAAAACCTCAACGAGCATCTTGATTACCAGAAGGAGGTGCTTCAACGTTTACTTAAGTCAAATATTAAGTTGAAACCCTCAAAGTGTACATTCTTTAAAAGGAATTGAATTTTCCTTAGCCACTCCATTTCCCCAGAAGGAATTCAACCTATACAGGACAAGGTCGAAGCAATCTCAAAAATGCCTTATAAAAATTTATGGGATGATCAGGTATTTCTGGGACTGATGGGGTATTACCACCAATTCCCTAAGTTCGCCCAACTCAGAGAGCCTCTTGTCCTCCTATTATCCAAAAATACTCCTTTTCGATGAGGTGCTTAACAGAAGGCCGCTATTGAGACGTTGAAGCAGATTTTACAATAACGTCCTACCATGAGGCACCCCAATTATAATAAAATCAATAATCTTGTTTACTGATACCCTGGACTACGCCTTTGGGCCATCTTAGTCCAATTGGATGAAAATGGTGTTATCATCTGGTATCCTAGTTTAGTAAAGTGCTTTCAAAAGCAGAGCGCAACTAAAGCTTTACAGAAAAGGAGTGCTTTGTCGTTCTATTAGCTTTAAAGCACTGCCGTCCTTTCCTATATGGGACCACCTTCACTGTAGTTACAGACCACGCTTCATTTAAGTGGCTACAGAATATGAAGGATCCTACTGGCAGGTTAGCTCGCTGGGCTCTAAAGCTCCAGCATTACGACATAAAGATTGAACACTGTGCTGGGACCCGTCAAATGAATGTTGATGGGTTGAATCAGCTACCATTCCTTCACTTGGATAATAGTGAGTCGGAGAGGTTACATGACCTCTTATGACCCCCAATAAATGGGAAGATGAGGATGAGCCAGTACAGAAAATGTTAGCCCAGCACTACCATAACACCAAAGTGGGTAATGGGAAGTTGTTTGATCAGGTGAGGGCAAAATGGCTGCCTTACCTTCAGCCCTGATACCGTATACCTGCTATCATAGAAGCTCACTCCACTTTAGGGCATTGAGGGGCAAAGAAAACTTATGATTGGATTAAAGATCGGTTTAATTAAATGGAATTATGGAACGTATTGTTGACGTCTTGGAAGCCTGCCTTACATGTAAGAAGCAATCTAATTTCAAGAATAGTTAGAAGTACAAACCAATTACCCCCTAACAGCCATTCCACTCCATCAGTCGGATGTAGTAGGTCCCATCCTCAGACTACTAGTGGAAACCAATTTATCCTCATAGCCATTGACCACTTCACTAAGTGGGTTGAAGACATGGCTATCCCGGACCAAACGGCCAAGGCCACAGACACATTTCTACATCAAAGTATCTTCACTCAACTTGGCTGTCCTCAATTACTACTCTGCGACAATGGTAAGAACTTTACCTCCAGAGTAGTCAAAATCCTGGCTACTTCCATGAGAGCCCAACAAACTTTTCTCAGCTCTGTATAATCCCTCTACCAAAGGGACCATGGAAAAAGCAAATTGAACCTTAATTTCCATTCTACAAAAAATGGCCTCCTCTGATCCTATTCACTGGGATCAATACCTACCCAGTGCTCTTATGGAATACCGGATTAGCTATCACCAGATTTTAAAAAATGTCCCCAATCTGTGTCCTGTATGGGCGGTAACAAGGATACCTTCCCTCTTAGCTAAAGATGCATTCTTCTCTAGAGTTGAGGAGCCTGAGTAAGTCATGAGAAGATTGGATCAGCGCATCCTACAACTCCAATATATAGCTATGACCAACAAAGCAAAAACGGTGACAAAAGAAGGGGAGGCTG
This sequence comes from Massospora cicadina, assembly GCA_022478985.1. Classification (NCBI taxonomy): domain Eukaryota; kingdom Fungi; phylum Entomophthoromycota; class Entomophthoromycetes; order Entomophthorales; family Entomophthoraceae; genus Massospora; species Massospora cicadina. The sequence continues at coordinate 157,401 of JAKSZP010009288.1, forward strand.
CCAATGAGCTAAACTCCTTTACTCACATTCCAAGTGTCTAACCTGGTATTATAATACCATAACTGCATCACTCCTTGGAGCTGTAAGCTTGGATAAATTTGGGGTTTGTTCTTTCGCCATCACCTACAAATGAGGTAATGAGTATTCCATAATCCTTAGCTACTGGGATTACTATCAAACGGTTAAATGGCCAATTCCTACAGCCCTATTCTCCCCCCCCAAAATTCTTTAGGGGGTGATGTTGGACATTTGCCTCCCAGCTGCAAAATAAGAATGTGTTGGGTCAAAATCATCCATGAGGGGAAATGTCAGCCATTTGCATGTTTACGATTTCAAAATGAAGGATTTAAATGATATAGTGATTATATCAGCCAAAAGGCCTGGCTGATTCTCGGTGGAACCCCACAAATTGGGGTAACACAATTTCAAATACATTATGGGCAATAAAAAAGAGATCAAGATGTTGGAATACTCTGAACACATGGCAGACCCTGGGGTGTCCATCAGATGGTACTCCCTCAGCTAAAACCAGGTCCATTCAAGCACCAACGTGGGGACAACCCCCTATTATAGGCATGGTGGGGGTTACCCAAGGTAAAATAATTTTCTTAGATGAGGATTGGCTGAAGTAGATTAAATCATTACCTCACAGGTACGTATTACCAAAAGTTAATTCCCCATTCATCGTTCAGCCATAGTGAAGCAAGTATTCTGAGCTTCAATAGGTTGAATGCGCATATTTACTTATTTAACTGCAACAAGCTGTTCTGAGTTTAGTATTGAATCCTTTCAACCCTTGATACAGTTAAATATACTGATTAGTCAGATTTTGAGGGGGATCGTTTTCCTTTCTTTTCTTGGACTGCTAATAAAATTCATAAAACCTAGTTCTTTAGTAGTGCTTTATTTCTAATTTTAAATAAACCTTTGGGGAATCCAGCGGCATAAAGCACCAGCGAGCAGAAATCAGCTGGATTCCTATATTATCAGCTGGCTTTGGCCCTTTTGGGTTATAATTGCACAATTATCATAATCCTTTTTGGGAAACTTTATTTGCCAGTACCCGCTGATAAGTTCCATCGCCAAGAAAAACATTATGCCCCCTAGCCTATCCAAGGCATCATCAATTTGTGGCAGAGGGTATGAGTACTTCTTTGTGATGTTGTTTAACTTCTGGCAATCAATGACTACTTGGTTTCTTCCAACTTATTCTTAAAAACTAAAAAATTAGTACCACCCATGGACTTTCTAAAGCCACTAAAATGCCACTATTCAGGAGTTCCTTAACCTCTTTAGATACATAATCTTCTGATAATTTCAAGCATCTAATTTGGTGCAATCTGAATTGGTTTATGATCTCCAGTATCGATATTGTGGATGACACCCTTAGCACATTCCAAGTCAAAATCTTGTGCAAATATTTCCCAATAATTAGGATTAACTCCTGAGCTTGAATTTCTCAGAGTTGGTCAGTATGCTTAAATCGGCCCTAGGGACAACATTATTGATGCGGAGTAAGTCCTTATCAGGAAGCCTTAATTTGACAAAAGTTACAAACTCATGGAACAAGTGAATTTCCGAGTTAGGGAATTGATAAAGAAATGCAATTGTTTGATGTCGCTTGATGGAGAAGGGCTGATTTTGCAGTTTTTCACACAAGATGTGTATTTCTCCATGGCCAGGAATGATAATATATGGGTTAATGTTTGTCTCAAATTGAGATTTAGACCATGATTGATATATTTCACCACAAAATCCTTCTGGGGTATTATTTGTCAGTCATGTTAGGACGATTACTTGATCTCTGGATAGTATAGTAATGTGCTGATTTTACTGAAGTGGAATATTCTTTGACTAATTGATCTGGGAGGTTAGTGATTTTTGTCTTTGGCCGCACTTTGACATGCTCAATCAGAACTATTCAATCTTTGTAGGCCAGAATTATGAATAGGCTGGGTTTCTTTTACTCAACTGCCCCATCCCTGTAATACTTTATTTTGAGGTAAGCTGACCAGGGGATGGACATTACCAAAACTAAAAATTAAAACATAAAACTAAAATAAGTAATTGGTTCAGAAAACATCCACCTGAGTGGATTGAATGAAACACTTCAAACAAAAACAACTAACCAGGTGGGCATCAGAAACCGCTTATCCCTCCATGGTGGAAGGGGGGATCAGGGGGCTCATCTTCAACAGCAGCTTCCTCCTCCCAGAGTAGGGTACGTGTCAAGGCGGACAGTAATGACATTGAGGCATTGGCAGAATGTGGTACAATATCACTAATGATTGGTATTTCATGAAAATTTTCAGTTAGGAAATTGGCACTGATATATTCAGATAAAGCTTTTTTTGGCTTTAATGTGGGCGTCTAGGTGTTTAAAAAACGTGGCAATATTAGTTTGGGTAACCTTAGCTTTATGATTCCATGCTACAGTTTTCACATTATGGATAACTTTGTTGACATTTTTGTGTAAATGTGCCCCATCCCAGTTATAGTAAAGTGGGATATACTGTCCAAGAGTGGTGATAACATTGTCCTTATTTTGGTAGCAACTCCATATCTCCTTAGGAAATTGCCCTGATTAGAATATCATGGTTCATATTTGGCAACACTATAGTAGGTGCTGTCATTACAATAGATCAAAATCTGAGAGGTATGATACTGTATGCGCCTAGTGATCTAGTTGTATGCGCCCAAGCTGTACCTTATCCTGACAGTGGGAAGCATTGGCGCAATTTTCAACTTTTTAACCAACTCTGTGCTGACTATATTGATAGGAGTACCAATATAAACGATGGCCTGAACTTGCACCTTGCTTGCTGCTATATCCACATAAGTACAATTGGAGTTGTTTTCAGATGTATTTACTGTTTAAATGGTGTGACTGCTGCCCGATTCCAGGTGTGATTTCAGGCTTGAGCAAATATCTGGGAAGTTATCTGCTAAGGTCTTCATGGGAATGGCTACTTGTACATTTTTAAGCCAAGGTTGGTCGGTAAAACATCCAGGTTGGAGGTACAAACCCTAATCAATAATCTGTTTTGCGTAAGGTTTTGATACCTCTGCTCAGGCTTCTTTGGTAGTTTTCAAGGGTTTAGTTGCTTTTTCTGTGGCCCAAGTAGTGACCATCAGGATATTATTAGCCACAAAAAGGTGGAGGTTATCTTCTGTGACATCTTTGGCCCTAAAGAGCTCATCAGGGTCAGGTGGAATGGTTTGGTGAACATTAGTGGAGTTAGAACATTCCGCCTCTACTCTACAGCTCTTTTCACACCTCTCTGTCACTGTTGCTTTCTAGAGTAACGTTGACCCCAGGATTTTTGTCAGAATGTCTGTAGCATTGGCTAGCAAAATGCCCCCTTTGGCCACAGTTGTTGCATGTAATCGGTACTCTTTGCTGTATTTGCTCAATTTTTGGTTCAAAGTTAAGGGAATTTCCCTTGGTTGGACATAGTGTTACTTTTTTACCCAAAAATCGTATTTTTTTCTGGTCCTTGGGCCAATTAGGGGTATCAAAACTGTGGGCACAGCTTAAGTAATTGGTAAGCTCTTGTGTCTCCATTTCTCCATTGAATTCAGGTATCACAACCTGATGCAATTTACAGTAGTGCATGACTGCATGTTCCATTGCAATCTTAGCGTCAAACTTATTATTGCATTACACCCAAGCAAGACTTGTGCCTCATCAAGAAAATTTATGCAAAGTTCTTAATATTCACATTCTGCTTGATTTAATATTAAAAAGCTCTCTTTTTAGGCTTCTAATTTCAAGGCCCTCCAAATTGTTTTGTCACCACAATTTTGACACCCATATAGGACCAATCGTCACCCAAATAGGGCATAATGAGGTCACAGCTTTGGGCATCAAGTGAGTTGATCAGTGCTGCAGCCCTTTGCATGGTCTGATGCTCCCTGCATTGCTTCTTCAAATAGCTTGAGAAAAAACTGAACGTTCCCATCCTTATCAAACTTTGGTAAGTTCAATGGTTTAAAGTCATCTGGCCCTGTTTTGTGCATAGGCGTTGTACTTCTTCTTGAAAGTCTTGGTGTATCATCATTTAGTATCGCCTTCTTTACCATTGGGGAGTTCTGGAGTCAGGATTGATGCCGGAACTATAGGCATAGGACGAATGTTTGAAAAATCAGCTTCTGCTTTTTGTGTCAATGATGATGATTCAATTTCATGATATTGCTCTGACTACTTGATTCTGATGCTTGAATTCATCCCTTAGTTGTTTCGCAAATTGGTTTTTGGCCAAATAGGCAGAACTCTTTCCCCTTTCTCTTTTTTAAGGCTGGGTGAGAACTGGCAGTTTTGCTTTTTGAGGGATTCAAATTTTATAAGGTTGTCATATTCCTTTTTAAATAAAGCATAATTGGACGTTATGCTTTTAATATCTTTAGTCATACTGACTACTCAGGACTTTGCAGTTATTGATTGCATTATAAGTTCCTAATTCTCCTGAGTAATTTCAGTATTTAAGCCTGAAATCTTGAAACAACCGTCCAATATTTTGAAAATTCCTTTTTAATTTGGGCATCCTCTCCATCCCTATTTGGGACGGCTGGTTTCGCTGCAAGGTCTTTGATGTTTTTGTTCAAAGTATCCATCTTGGCCCAACATAATTAAAAAAAACTTCTTGCTTTGAATTTAAGTCCAGATGATTCATTTGGCCTGAAGTGGCATATATGGTGAGTTGTTCCATCTGAGATAATAGTAGATCAAAATGAGCATCCAGTTTTTGACAGTAAGTATTCGTGTTTTGTTTCCATTCATGCGATAGCCCATGGTGAGCAGCTACTTCAGTGGCTATCTTTGGAAATAAATCATTTTTGTAGCTCCTCAAGTGTATTTAATCTTCCATGAGCTTCATTGACAAGTCCTATATTATCCACAATTGCTTTTTGGACTTCAGTAGAACTGAAATTTTAATTTTCCAGTAGAGCATTTTAAGAAAGATTGTTCCTGCCCTTGCACGCGGTAGATTTCCATGAGTTCCAGATTTTGTCTAGCAAGGATTCGCTGGGTATGCTTGATTGAGGGTTGGACAAAGTTAACCAGGAAATTCTTTAGTTGCTTAACTGTCTGTGAGACATTTGGCAAGAGATGCATGGTTGCATTGTGGTACTTCATGTATATCTCTATCCTGAGCACCTGATCCTTAAGTTAATAGAACAGGCTGAAGGAGGGATCAATTTGTGAAGTACCAATCCTAAAACCCTGATATAGACTTTTCAGCGTAGCTTTTATGCTTTCAGATGTAAGATCAATTGGGCTTGTTGTATCTACATGAGCTCCTCCCACTGTGATAAGATCCAGGGAGTATGAGGTACCCACATCAGAGCCTTGGCGGCTGAGATTAAAATAATCTGAGGTTTCCTTATCACTAGTTTCCATCTCATTGTCTAACTTGTCTAGCTGAATCTGCCAGTAACTGGTTGTGTGGGTCCATTTCAGAGAGTGTCACTGATTTTGAGTGTGCACCAGTTGTTAGATTCTGAGCATTGCTTGATTGAAAAAATAGATCCTGCACACTTAATTAGAAATGAATTAAAGCCAAAAAATCCTCGTTTTAGCCAGTGACATAAGGTACTTTGACGTTGGGAATCTCATAAAGCTTATCTGAATTACTACAACTCTTCTGGTCAATTTTGGGCTCGATTTTCCCTTTGTATTTAGGAACTTCTACCAAGGAAGGTAGAGGTACAAGCTTTGGATTTGGCAATTCCAGATTGTTAAACTCTTAAAAGGACTTCTGAAAAAAACCAGTAAGATATTAATATAAAATTATCTTTACTTAGACTATGTTATTTGATGATTATATTCTGGACCAGGTGCCAGTATTTATACCTTTAGAGCATCTCCTGGCCACAAATTAAGCAAATGATTTCCACGTTTTACTTCTCACCTAAGTTCGGTTTATGAACTGATACATCTATGACCTATTGCTAGGTTTGTTGGTGGCAATAAACTCTCATATTTGGAAGGATTTCAGGGACAAAAATCGCAATAACAACGTGTAAAATTGTCCTAAAATCATCTTGATTTGAGTTTTATCATACTGCTGACAAAATAAAGTTTCTGTAAAATTTTGTCACAAATTGAAGTAAATGATGCACCCTTAATATGGATGTTGGTAGGCCTCTCATGATAGCACTAGGTACTCCAATTTGAGTGGTCCACGTGCAAGTGTTATTGTGCTGATTATGAGGATTGACATGCGAATTTCACCATAGGGGAAAAATTGATTACGATTTACTGCTGTCTATTAGTTCATGAGACTTTTATATATTATCTTTGGGTTAATCTTCAAACGATTTCTTATGCTGAATAGTAATATTGTTCCTGATTAGTCAGGATCAATTGCCAAGTTTTGTTGCATGTATAATTGTCCTGATTGTGCGAGAATATTTGGGCTGCGCTTTTGATAAACTAATTGGATTTAATTGACGTTAAGATAATTAGCCTAAGCTGTATAGTTGCAATGGACTTTAAGATGAGAAAAAGGATATTAGCTTGAGTTTTGGGAGGATAATTGGCCTTATCTGTTGCTTGTCAAAGGGTTTATTTTTAGGTCAACCACCATAATCTGATAATGATCTTTATGGAAAGGTCACCGCATTGAAAAAAGGATACTGAATTTACCAAGTTGTTAATATATCAGAAAACTGAGTGAGAAGGGGATATAGAACGCTTCCACAGATTCAGGAACTCTAGCATAGATGCTAAAATCGCTTAGAAGAACTATAAAACATAAATGTGATTTCACCCAGATGGGGGCAAATAATCCAGAGCAATATTAATGAAAGTTAATTTTGGGAAAGTAAAACCCTGAAGAATATCCCGGAGTTTTTTCTGCACTTTTAAAGATGACTGCTGAAATACAAATATCAACAGTTGGGTTGCCAAGCAGGAATCTTCTGCCACAGTTGCAATGAAACAATTTTGGAGTGCACTAAAGTTACCTATATTTTACCAGTATAACTCACAAGAATTTTCCGCCTATTCAAAACAATGATGTTTGGATATGGCAACCAACAGAAAGCAGTAAATGTGATGAAAAGCTTAGAAACGGACTTTTAAAGTCTGGTGTTTCCCCATCTCAATGAAGATAACTGGACATACAGCTATGCTAAAGAAGCAAAATGACTGAGTTTGATAATCTTAACCTGATGACCAACCTTCAACAGGAGTTTTTGGGAATCCAATATAAAGAGTAAAAAACATTAACATCATTCTGCTGTACAACTTTACCAAGAATCATGAATCTGTCTGGTGCAAAAGTTCTATCAGATTTTTATGCATGCATAGCAATGCAAAAGGCGCTTCAGCTCTACAGAGATTTTCATCACACTATGGTGTCAGTGCTGGAAAACAAACTATCACATTTAAGATGGTAGATTACTTAAAATTCTAGGAGCCACATTTGAAGCACTGGATTAGACCTTCAAAGCGATTCCTGCTGAACTCAGAACACTAAAATTCGCTGAGTTTAAAAAAGAACATCTTAATTGTTTATTTATGGGGAACAAGCCTAAAGGACCAAAAGGAGTGGAAAAAACTAAAATCTGCTGCCATCAATGTGGAAAACCAGATCATGTATTCACTTAATGTTTATAAGCAGCTTAAAGCATATGGTACTCTGATGCAGGCTAAAGGACAGGAAAATGGTCAAGATTTGAGAAAAAATACCAGTAGTCTTGATAAGGAAAAACAGTACTGTGATAAAATATGTTCTCACGATATATCTAACAATGACCTGATCATTTCTAATTTATTTTCAGACAAAGACACTTCTGATCCGCTCTACTAGGTTTTTGATCTAAATGTGAATGCAATTACCTAAGCAAAGGTGAAGAGGTTAGACCCCAAAAATCATGAAAGAAGTTTCTAAGCCATATGCTCATCAGTTTACAGAAAATATAAGAACCGCCAAAAGCATGAAAAACTGATCAAGACGAGACTTGATGAAGTTAACGTTTCTTTCTCTATTAGCATAGTCTAAAATCCTTCCCTGGTTTGTCTGCGCAATTAATTTATACTTCCTATATTGTAAATAATCCTGCAATTCACTCAATAAACACTTTATTACAATACTCTGAGTGGACCTTTTCTTTCCAATTACTATCACTTATTAGTAAAGAATTTGATTCAAACAGAACAATTTAATAATCAATACCAGGTGAGATGAGCAAGTTTAATAAACAAGGTCAGAATTGGGCAAACACAGTAAAGGGAAGCGAACCTGGATCTGCACCCCCAAAGGCACCAAGCGCACAAGAGTAAACGAAAACCAAAGCAAAAAAACCCAAGGTGGTGCACCCCACGGGTTTTGTGGAATTTGTAGTAAAATACTACAGCTATATGGAAGTGACCTACTCTCAACTGCTGTCATCAGTTGAACACAGGGTCCATGTGTTTTTGGGCACAGAAGCACCAGCAATGTGGGAAAAGTTTGGAGAAGCTCAACCAATATTATTCCCGTGAGCTGTGTACATGACAATGCATACTATCTGCTATGGTTGGGTGGATCTTGGGCTCAAGACATCGGAGGAAGCAAATGAAGCCTTGAAGATCAGAGTAGTGATCAACCTTCATGATGTCCAATGTTTGGTATCAACTGTATGCACACGTTGGACAGAAGATAAAGATATTTTTATAATTTACACCTACCTTCCAACTACACAGGCATGCACAGTAGTTGAACAACTCTCTAAGAAGGCCTGGAATTCTACAGAAAAATCAGACAATTTTAATGCAAAGATTCAAACTAATGCCAAAACTTAGCACAGGGAAGGCAATTGCAAAAATTTATTCAAACCTGGAGGTAGCGGAGGATTTCATGAAATTCCCCTACATCGCCTCTATTAAAATTGATGGAAAAAATCCCAATTATCCCATGCAATTGTGAGAGTGCGCCACCTATATGCAACCACTGTCAGGCCTTTAGTCACAAGATTTATGCTTGTCCCATAAAAGAAGATTTAAAAGAAATGGAATTCTGTAAGGGAATAAATGGGCGAAGATAACTCAAAGTATGCTAAAATCACTGATACCACACAAGCATTCAACTGGGAAGAAATCGGATAATATAAAATTATCAACCCAATTTCCCTAAAGGAATGGAAAATGGCCAAACAGGCTTGCAAGTCGGCTGCGGCCAAGGCAAAGATGTCAGCGGAATCATCTATCTCACCTGAAAAGATTTAGGAAGACATGGAAGAACTAGTAACAATGAGCCAATAAAATCCACAGAAAACCAAGCAATCAACTAAAACAAAAAGGTTTCAGTGGAACCCAATTTGGAAACAATTTTGTTAGCGCAGGGGCTCAACACATCTCCCAACACTATAAATTGCAACCTAAATGGTGTTGGAAATCAACAATTGAATGCTTCAGACAAAACTGTTCCCAATGCGAACACACATTTGCACTGTAATGATAAATTGAAAGCAAACTAAGGCAAGAAGCAAACTAAAACAGCAATAGTGAAAGAGGCAGAGTATACTCCAATACCTACTCATCATTATGGCACCTGCAGTAAGGACGCAAAGGTGAACAAAGGGATAGAGGGAGTAGGGCCGGGGGCCCTGCTAACTGCTTCTGAGGCGCACAAGCATCTCAATAGAGATAAGGAAGTTGAACATAGCGGGACTCAAGGCCTCAACGTACCAGGACAAGAAGTTGAGTCTCCTGCAAAACCCACCTTTGGATATTCTGGCGGTGCAGGAAACCCACTGTCCACAGGGGAAGGAGGAGGCATGGTAAAACATGCTCCTCCCAACAATATCATTTTGGTTACAACACTGTCAGGTGATATTACGTGTGAACCAAAATTTTAAATTCATTAATTAAATATTTCTGGACAGTTGTGTAATAGCCATAACTTATTATGGTATGAAGAGGTACACACAATAGCCAGTGTGTACACACCAAACAGTAAAAAGGAGCATTGAAAGTTTCTATCAGCTTTGACACACCTCCATCTTCCAGCAAACACTTTTGTTATGGGAGACATGAACTGCTGGATAACCCAAACACCAATCGATGTCCACATACAATGGAGACACCACAAGGGATGTGGAACTTCGCGTGTTAAAAGCCACCTTAGTCTTATATGAACCTCTACCTAAACGGTTGCCACTCCTGCAAAACATGACACGCCCACATGTGCACAATGGTAAACTTATTTTCATGTTCCAAATAGACCTACTGCTCACACACCTAATTTTATGACACCAAAGTTATAAATTCAAAAATAAAAAAATTAAACTCTCAGACCATTGACTAGTTTTGGTGCCATTCACACCGGCAAAAAGAATTATCCAAGAACCATATGGTGCAGAATACGCCCAGAAAATTAAATTTAAATTTTAATTTATTGTGGGGAAGGCCGACCATGGGATGGACACTTCCGCATATGACTCAGGAAAGATAAACTTAGTACCAGGGGGGGCACCCCAGAGAAGCAATGCTATCTCTTGTTGCCGGCGGGAACGCCACTTATGGGGAGGGGAGGGAACGTGTGAAGGGGCCGTAGCCACTATTGAGCACGTGTGGAGGAAGAGTCTGATTTGATGAACCAGACTGGGAACCAGGAGGAGACCAGCTGTTGGCGACGCGGTGGGAGATATCCAAACATCCACGCTTGAAAGTGGTCCACCAAATGAGACCGGAATCTGTGGACAGCTTCTGGGAGGGTGGCGATGGAGCCAGCGATGGCATCCAAGACAATCGTGTGGATAGTCCACATGGCGATTGCAACCACCAGAGCACGGAGGGAGGGTGGAAGGGGGAGGCCATTGATGAAGCAAACATATCTCTTGACAGACTGAAGGATGCGTTTGATCCTGGCCTAGCAGACGTTGGACTTCGCGCCATATCACTTTAGAAGTGGGGCACTTCTCCAGGCGGTGGAACAGCGTTCCATACTGGCCACACACGACACAGGATGAGTGTAAAGCGTTAGAGCACTCAGCTGTACGATACACCCACCTCAGGCAGCACCACACATGGGAGCGGACTTGGGGCTGCAACAGAGGATGGTGTGCGTATTTCCAGATAGTCTTTTGGGTCTCAGTGAATAAGGGATGTCCATCATGTCCAGGTAGTCCACCCTGGATAGGACTTGGGGTCGAATGGGGATCACGCCATCATGGATGGGTAGCCCCTGTACCTCTTGTGTGAACTGAGGAGAGGGGCGGCCTCTTCGGGTTGTATGTCCACTGATATGATTTCTCCACTCTGCGCTTCGCATGGAGAGTAGGATTCGTTTGTAGTGGGTTTTAGTCCCGTGAGGACCTGTGGCCGATGTGTGTGATGCGAGGTATTTCATCAGGGAGTGGGGGTTTGATGGATTGTTGAGGCCCAAGGCTCGGGAGAAGTTGGAGCAGGCCGCGCGGGACCAGTGTTGGGATGGGATTGTAGGAGCGGTGATGGCCGCGATCCAGATGCCCAGGATCTTGGCAGCATGGGCTTTGAAGTCAAGCGGGCCCATGCCACCTTGATGATGAGGGCCAAACATGACCTCTAGCCATACTGGTGGAGGGCGGCCTGACCAAAGCCATCCTTGCAGCAAAGCATACAGGGATTTGAAGAAGCTTGGGGATAAGGGGATGGTGTGGGCTTTGAACCAGACTTTGGATAGGAGCATAGAGTTGGCAAGAACAACCCTGCCAGTGAGGGTAGTAGGGTGGGCTCTGAGAGAGGCGATTCGCTTCATCACGTTGTCCAGTATATGGCACTCCACTACTGCTGACGCGTATCCGCCTGCCTCCATCCACACGCCCAGATGGCGCACCAGTCCTATGGTAGGACGTAGCACAAAGGGGAGCACCAGTGGAGCAGTGTGTGTTGAGTTAGTAAGGCGTGGACATGGGCGAGCAGATGGGCCGAGTTGGGAACTACTTGCTGGGGCCCAGCAGTTCTGAAACTGACCAAGGAGGATGAGTTCGGTTTTGGAGTCGTTCAGTGCCGCGTTGCTTACCCGGGAATATTCCTGGATGAGGGCTTCAAGAGCGCGTGCATCTTTGTTATTAGACACCCCCACCACGCAATCATCTGCAAATGCCATCATCTTGACTGGGGTTTGGCCTGGCACATGGACCCCAGTGAGGTGGGCATTCACATTTCGCAGTAGTGGGTCAAGGCTGAAGTTGTATAAGAGTGGGCTGAGGGGTCCCCTTGTCGCAGGCCCCTTTGAGGGCGGACTACTTCTGTTAGGAAGCCTGGGCCACGCACTGCCATTGTCGCAGATTCCATGAGCAGCATCACCCAGTTTATGAAGCGGGGGGGGGGGGGGGGTAGGCGGAATTGATGGAGGCAGGCCCTTAAGTATTCCCAGTTTACTCTATCATAGGCCTTTTGTTGGTCCAAGAATACAATTGCCCCAGAGGCTGTGGACTGACACACTAGCCATAGAGTGCACGTTATCCCATTTGACCTTCTGGGGATGAAACTGAATTGTTCTGGGGAGATGGTGGCAAATGCTACAGTCCCTAAACGGTTAGCCATGATTTTGGTTAAAATTTTGTTGTCTGTGTTTGTTAGAGAAATGGGGCGCCAGTTGGATAAGTCAAGCCTATCCCCTTTCTTGAAGAGTGTGACATTAAAGGCCTCATGTCCTCCTGGTAGGAGGCGCGTTTCCAACAGGCTTTAGTTGAGTGAGGCTAGTAGCAATGGGGATATACATTTAAAATATTTTTTTAGAACTCATATGAAATGCCATCTGGGCCTGGGCATTTTCAGTTTGGTGCACCATGAATGGCTGTCCATAATTTGTTTGGAGTAATCAAATTCATTATTTCCAGGTATTGAAAAATGGTGCAGATATAAGCTCGGTCAAGAAATTCCACCATTTTGGACAGCTGATTTGTTTCAGCTCAGTATAACTCGGAGTAATATCTTTACATTTTGATTGCCACTTCAGCCAGTGTGTCCGCAATGGAATTATCAGATCTTCGCACCTGTGTGCAGGCCACACTCTGGCGTGGTGCAAAATTTTTTAAAGAAGTATGTGGTGCACTTGTCACCTTTAGTGATGCATGTGGCCCTGTATTGGACACAAACCCGATGTTTGTGTTGCCTTTCGAGTGCATTGAGGTGAATAGCTGCCTCCGCCCACTTCTGGCCCCATGCAGGGCTATATCCTGTGGCTGGAATGTTGGACTCCAAGTGGGCCAATTCCGCCAGCACATGCGAGATAACCGCTGATGTGGCTTGTGAGCATCTGGAGGAGAGATGGCGATAGTGGCGGATGGTGTCTTCTTTGAAAGTTGCCCATGTGGAAATGGGGTCCGCACAAAATGGTGCAACAAATGATTTCGCCAAAGTTGCCTCTTCCACCCATGTGGAAAATCCTGGTGACGCGAGCTCGGGGGGCGGATTTTGCACTAATGTGGGGCCTTTGCAACTGTGACGGGTAAGTGGTATGTTATCAAGACCAGTCAGTGGTCAGAGAATTCCATTTTTCGTTGTTTTGAAGTAGTAGATGTGGGGTTGGAATTTCGCTGGTGTTAGAGTGGTCAATGTGGGTCATGGACCTTAATTGGCCATTGTGGATGTGGGGATGCATCATGTTTTCGAGCAGTGGGGCATGTCATGGCAGTGCATCCATTAACCCAAGGGTGGCTTTTAGAATGCGTAGTTCTACATGACCCTGTGGGGCATGGGGTGAGGGTGGCCACTGGTCCGTTGGTGAGGTTAGCCAACAGTTCATGTCACCAACTAGGAAAGAATCGGGGGGTAACAGGAGGGATTTGACCTGACGAGAAAAATTTCTGACGCTCATGTGCACCGTTTGGGGCATAAATGTTGATGATTGTGTGTGCAACGTCAGCCCACGAGAAGGTGACAACGAGCACTCAGCTATTTAGGAATGTTTCTGAGGATGTAAATTTGAAAAAATCTTTTTTCTGAATTAGCACCCCACAGTGCTTCGACCAAAAGGATAGGGATGGGAGGAGCATTGTTTTCCAAGCTTCCTCAGAACCTCGTGGACAGTGGGACTCCTGGATGGCCAGGATATCCACGGGTAAATTGTTTTGTAAAAAACTCAGTTTCTTAGCCCAGGACAGGGAGGCCTTGAGTCCAGCGATATTCAGCGTCCCTAGAGTGAAGGTTTCCCCCATTGCACCTTAGGCGCGAGGGGTGGGCCCCCAGGCCCACCAGCCTCTTCAAGGTCCCCACAGGATTTCACAGAAGTGCAGGTGTTAGCAGCAACCCTATCAGGCTTTTTGTTAATTTTTGCAGAAAGAGTCACATTGGCTTTGGCCTTCACTTTTTGTTTTCCCAACATCGGACGAATTTTTTGCAGTGCGGATAAGTTCAGTGCACCATCAAGTGGGGAAAAAATTTTTTTTAGTTGGGATAGGTCCCAAGTTGGTTTTGACCGGAGCTTGGGTGCAGCGATTGGGTGAGATTAAATCTCCCATTAGATCTCAGATTGAGTGGCCCGCTCAGCATGGGCCTCCCAATCTGATTGGGTGATGGATTCCCAAGTCACTTCTGCCGTGAAGGTCTCCATGTCCTCCTGGCATTTGTGAGTGTGGGATGGTGGTGGTGGCCTTGGCCGCTTCCTTGGCCGCGGCCCTATGGGCCTGCTTGGCCTTCTTCCGCTCCTGCAGGGAGATGGGCTTTACCAATAGGTAGCAGCCTTGTGCTCCCCACGGGAAAGCCTCCTTGGTGCTTGCAGTTGGTTTGTAGTGTGCCTCTCCGCTGGCCATGGCCACTGAGGGGTGCTCTTGGAATGTGATGCCCTCCTTGATGGGGCATGCGTGCGCCTTATGGCCAAACGTTTCACAGTGGGTGCAAATGGGGGGCGCGCTGTCCACGGTTACCCGGAATGGGTGGGTGGTATGCCCTGCGATGTCAATAAAGGTGAAGTGCAGGATCTGGGTTAGGTCCTTCGCAATCTCCTCAGTTGGGGTCAGAACTATGATGGCTTTGCCGGTGCACAGGTGTGGCATCAGTGTGAAACGTTGCATTTTGAAAAATTGCATTTCGGCATATATGGCGAGACCATCTTTCAGGTGTTGCTCCAAAATGTCACGTTTTACCAAAGTAGGCAAAAAGTCAAATGTGAGGAAAATTTGGTTTGATTTCATCCATCTGGTGCATTTGGTTTTGAACCCATTGCCCTTTGGGTAGGTTGACCACTATGCACACCACTGCAGCCTCATCTGCTGCTATTTTGCTTTTGAAACCTAGGTCCAGCCAACCGCGTGACATGGAGTGAGGTGCAACATACACTGCGGTCAGGAGAATTTTGTGTACATCTTCACAAAATTTTTCCCATAAGGCCATTTTTTGGATGTCCAGATATACATGGACTCCGAATTCCACCAATGAAAGTGGCTGGGAGTGTGGCGTGTTGATGTACTGGTTGCATCGTGCTTGCCACATGAGTATCTCCGGGAAATTGTGACCGCCAGTTTTTTGAGATTCTTTTCTATTCTGCCAGATTCTCTGGGGCGTTTTCAAACGTTAGAGGCCGCGGGCCTTCCGCCTGCTCCTCTTGCCTTGCTTGCCCAACTGCTCCCAGACATGGGCGCAGACTAATCTCCTCTGTGAGATTATCAAACTAGATTTAGTCTTGAATTGAATAGGTTGCAATTTGTTTGCAACGAGAAAGAAAAGTACGCCCAGAAAATTAAGCCAAGTCAGAATTTTAATCCTGGGTGGAGGAAATATTTTCAACAAGGGTTTTTAAACACCTTTTTGCTCAGACTCACTAATCACTTGGGAAAATTTCAAAAATTAAAAATACAATAAGTTAAACACACAGCATCAAGAAAATACAGGGCAGCTTCAGCCATTATTAAAAACACTTTGGCTGAAATGATGACCTGGAAAATAATGTCCCACGCACAGGATACATCCCTGGATGGGGATGCAAATAGGCAGAGGTTTATGCATAGTTAATCACCTTGATATGTGAACACCCTCACATGTTGATGTTCAATACAGAGCAAAAAAACATAGATGACGGAAAAACTTGTTCAAGTTATTTTTTCGAGGGATTTTGCGCCCAAAAGAACATGTTAGCCTGCACACAGGTATGACGACCTAAAAATCCAATGTGGAAACACCCAAGGGAGTTGTGACTAAAGTACACAGGTTTTATACAAATTTATATATATCTGATCTGAGAAAATCAGAAAAAAATAGAAAAATCTCACGATAATGTACATATTGGCAACGTGACTCAAACTAATAACTTAAAAAATTTAATAACACATGAAGAAAAACTTTTCTCTCTCTTTGCAATCACTTTTGCAACTTATTCAATTCAAGTCTGATTCTATTTTGATAATCTCACAGAGGAGATTAGTCTGCGCCCATGTCAGGGAGAAGTAGGGCAAGTAAGGTAAGAGGAGCAGGTGGTAGGCCCACGGCCTCAAAAAGTTTGAAAACACCCCGGAGAAACTGGCAGAATAGAAAAAAATAAAAAAAACTGGCGGTCACTATTTTCCCCGAAATCCTCACTTGGCAAGTGCAATGCAACCAGTACATCAACACGCCACACTCCCAACCACTCTCGTTGGTGGATTATGGAGTCCGTGTGTTTCTGGAAACCAACAAACAGCTCTATGGGAAAAATTTTGTGGGGATGTGCACACTTTTTTCCTGACTGTGGTGTACATCGCACCTCACTCCATGTCACATGGTTGGCTGGACCTCAGTTTCAAAAACAAGGAGGCAGCAGATGAAGCTGCTCTGGTGCGCGTAGTGATCAACCTCTCTGAAGGGCAATGGGTCATCAAAACCAAACACACCAGATGGACAAAATCCAACCAAAGTTTCCTATGTTTGACTTTTTGCCTACTACGGTAAAACGTGCCATTCTGGAGCAGCACCTGAAAGATGGTCTCACCGTTTATGGCGAAATACAATCTTTTGAGATGCAACGCTTTACGCTGATGCCACATCTGTGCACTGGCAAAGCCATCGCAGTTCTGACCCCAACTGAGGAGATTGCGAAGGACCTAACCCAGATCCTGCACTCCACATATATCAATATTGAAGGGCTTGCCACCCATTCTTTCCGGGTAACCGTGGACAGCGCGCCCCCTCTGCACCCACTGTAACGCATTTGGCCATAAGGCACATGCATGCGCCACCAAGAAGGGCATCACATTCCAAGAGCACCCCTCGGCAGCCATGGCCAGTGGAGAGGCGCACTATGAACCAACTGCAAGCACCAAAGAGGATTTCCCGTGGGAGCACAAGGATGCTACCTACTGGTAAAACCTATTTCCCCGCAAGAGTGGAAAAGGCCAAGCAGGCCTGCAGGGCCGCGGCCAAGGAAGCGGCCAAAGTCACCACAGCTATCCCACACTCCCAACGACAAGAGGACATTGAAACCTTCACAGCGGAAGCAACTTGGGAATCCATCAACCAATCATATTGGGAAGCCCATGCTGATTAGGCCACCCAATCTGAGGATCTGATGGGTGACTCGATTTTACCCTATCTTTGCAACCAAGCTTTGGTTGAAACTTACTTGGGGTCCAACCTACCTGAAAATTTTTTTTGACATGATTGATGGTGCACTGAACTCATCCACACCGCAAAAAATTCGCTTGACATCAAGGAAACAAAAGGCGAAGGCAAAAGCCAGTGCAAACCTTTCTGCTAAAATCAACAAAATTACTGATAGCGTTGCTGCAAACACCTGCACTGCTGTGAAGGCCTGTAGGGATCTAGAGGAGGCTAGTGGGCCCAGGTTCCCACCCCTTGCACCTGAGGTGCGATGGGGGAACCTTCACTATAGGGACGTTGAATATCGCCAGACTCAAGGCCTCGCCATCCGGGCTAGGAAACTGAGTTTCTTACAAAAAATTTACCTGTGGATATCTTGGCCATCCAGGAGTCCCACTGTCTGCGAGGTTCCGAGAATGCTTGGAAAACCATGCTCCTCCCATCCCTATCTTTTTGGTCAGAGCATTGTGGGGTACTAGTTTGGAAAAACAATTTTTAAAATTTTTATCATCGGAATCCTTCCTCAATGGCTGAGTCCTCATTGTCACTTTCTCGTGGGCTGATGTGGCACATGCTATCATCAACATATATGCCCCAACCTGTGCATGAGAACGTCGGGAATTTTTCTCATCAGTCAAATCCCTCCTGTTACCCCCAGATCCTTTCATAGTCAGAGATATGAACTGTTGGCTAAACACACCAACGGACTGTTGGCCTTCCTCCTCCCACGCCCCCCAGGGTCACAAACAACTTCGTGTTCTAAAGGCCACCCTTGGGTTAATGGATGTGATGCCATGGCAAGCCCCGCTGCTCGAAAACATGACGCGACCCCACGTCCACAACGGCCAATTAAGGTCCATGACCCGCATAGACCTTATCCTTACACTGGCGATATTCCAACCTCACATTTACCACTTCCAAACAACGAAAATTGAATTCTCTGACCACTGGCTGGTCTCAATAACCTACCACCTACCTGTCACAGCTGCTAAGGCCCCACATTGGTGCAAACTCCGCCCTCCCAAACTTGCATCGCCAGGATTTTCCACTTGGGTGGAATCAGAAACTTTGGCAAAGAGTTTGTTACGCCGTTTTGCATGGACCCCATCTCCACATGGGCAGCCTTCAAAGAGGATACCATCTGCCACTCTCGCCACTTCTCCTCCCAACGCTCATGAGCCACATCAGCCATCATCTAGCGCGCTCTGGCATAGTTGGCACACCTGGAATCCAACATCCCAGCCACAGAATACAGCCCTTCATGGGGCTGGAAGTGGGCGGAGGCAGCCGCCCACCTCAACACACTCAAAAGGCAACACAAACATCGGGTTTGTGTTTAGTACAGGGCCAAATGCATCACAAAAGGTGACAAGTGCACCGCATATTTTTTTGAAAATTTGCACCACGCCAGAGCGTGACCTGCACACAGGTGTGAATATTGGATGATTCCATCACGTATACACCAGCTGAAGTGGCAATTGAAACACAAAAGTATTACTCTAAGTTATACCGATCCAATCCAATTCAGCAAGCTGAAGTGGCAGAATTTTTAACTGAACCCACATCCGCACCATTTCCTGATACCCATATTTAATGAATTTGATTACTCCAAATGAATTGTAGACAGCCATCCGCGGTGCACCAAACCGGAAATGCCCAGGCCCAGATGGCATTCCATATGAATTCTATAAAAAGTACTTCAAATATATATCCCCACTACTGCTTGCCTCACTTAACTAGAGCCTTCTGGAAACGCGCCTCCTACCAGGAGGACAAGAGGCCTTTACCATTAAACTCTTCAAGAAAGGGAACAAGCTAGACTTAGCCAACTGGCGCCCCATTTCTTTAAATAACATGGATACAAAAATTTTAACAAAAATCATGGCTAACCGTTTAGGGATTGTAGCATCTGCCATCATCTCCCCAAAACAATTCGGTTTCATACCCAGAAGGTCGATTTGGGACAACGTGCACAATGTGGCTAATGCATGCCAGTCCACAGCCTCTGGGGCACTTGTATTCTTGGACCAACAGAAGGCCTATGATAGAGTAAACTAGGAATACCTCAGGGCCTGCCTCCATCAATTCCGCTTACCCCCTTGCTTCATCAACTGGGTGATGCTGCTCACGGAATCTGCAACAATGGCAGTATGTGGCCCTGGCTTCCTAATGGAAGTAGTCCGCCCTCAAAGGGGCTTGCGACAAGGGGACCCCTCAGCCCACTCTTATAAAACTTCAGCCTTGTCCCACTACTTTGAAATGTGAATGCCCAACTCACTGGGTCCATGTGCCAGGCCAAGCCCCAGTCAAGATGATGGCGTTTGCAGATGACTGTGTGGTTGGGGTGTCTAATAATAAAGATGCACGCGCACTTGAAGCTCTCATCCAGGAGTATTCCTGGTAAGTAATGCTGCACTGAACGCTTCCAAAATTGAAATCATCCTCCTTGGTTGGTATCAAACCTGCTGGGCCCCAGCGACCAGTGCCCAGCCCAGCCCATCTGCTCGCACACGTGCTCGCCCTCCCAGCTCACCCCACACCACCCCACTGGTGCTCCCCTTCGTGCCACGCCCTACCATAGGGCTGGTCCACCATCTGGGCGTGTGGGTGGAGGCAGGTGGGTACGCATCAGCAGTAAGGAGAGTCATATTCTAGACAACGTGACAAAGCGCATCGCCTCCCTCAGAGCCCACCCTACTTCCCTTGCTGGCAGGGTTGTTTTAGCCAACTCTATGCTCCACTCCAAAGTCTGGTTTGGAGCCCACGCCATCCTCTTCTCCCCAAGCTTTTTCAAATCCTTGTATGCCCTGCTGCAAGGATGGCTTTGGTCAGGCCGCCCACCACCAGTACAGCTTGAGTTTTGTTTGGCTCTCATCATCATGGAGGCATAGGCCTGCTTGACTTCAAAGCCCATGCTGCCAAGATCCTGGGCACCTGGATTGCGGCCGTCACTGCCCCTATGCTCCCCTCCCAACACTGGTCCCGCGCGGCCCGCTCCAACTTCTCCCGCGCCTTAGGCCTTAACAATCCATCAAACCCTCACTCCCTGATGAAATATCTGGCTTCACACCCATCAGCCACAGGTCCTCACGGGACTAAAACCCACTATAAACGAATCCTCCTCTCCATGCGGAGCGCCGAGTGAAGAATTCGTTCAAGCAGACACACAGCCCAGAGAGGCCGCCCCTCTCCTCAATCCACACAAGAGGTACAGGGGCTACCCATCCAAGATGGCGTGATCCCCACACGGCCCTATGTCCTATCCAGGGTGGACTACCTGAACATGATGGACATCCCTTACTCAATTGAGACCCAAAAACCTATCTGGAAATACCACACCATCCTCTGTTGCAGCCTCAAATCCGTTCTCATGTGTGGCGCTGCCTGAGGCGGGTGTACCATATGGCTGAGCGCTCTAACGCTTTACACTCATCCTGCATCGTGTGTGGCCAATATGGAACGCTGTTCCACCACCTGGAGAAGTGTTCAACCTCTAAAGTGATATGGCGCGAAATTCAGCGTCTGCTGGGCCAGGATCAAACACATCCCTTCAGTCTGTCAAGAGATATGTTTGCTATATCCATGGTCTCCTCCCTTCCACCCTCCCTCCATGCTCTGGTGGTCGCAATCGCAATGTGGACTATCCACATGATTGTCTTGGATGCCATCGCAGGCTCCACCCCCACCCTCCCAGAAGCTGTCCACAGATTCCGGTCACATTTGGTGGACCACTTTCAGGCGTGGATGTTTGGATACCTCCCACTGCGTCACCGACAGCTGGTCTACTCCTGGTTCCCTGTTTGGTTCATCAAATCAGACCCTTTCCTCCACAAGTGTTCAATTGTGGCTACGGCCCCTTCACACGTTCCCTCCCCCTCCCCATAAGTGGAGTTCCCGCTGGCAACAAGAGATAGCATCGCTTCTCTGGGGTGCCTTCCCTGTTACTAAGTTTTGTCTCTTTTGGGTCAAATTCAGAAGTGTCCATCCCATGGTCAGCCTTCCTCGCAATAAATTGAAATAACACATGAAGAACTATGGGAATTGGTACGTGGTGCACTATGAGGGAAATGCCCTGGACCTTATGGACTTCCCTATGAATTTTATAAAGAATATTTCACTAAAGTATCTAATATTCTTTTATCTCTCATGAATAAGAGCATTATGGAAGCATGCCTCCTACCTGGAGGCAAAGAAGCATACATTGTCACTCTATATAAAAAAGGGAGATAAGTTAAATCTATCCAATCAGCGCCCAATATCAATAACTAATACTGACACTAAACTTTTCACAAAAATTATGGCAAAACGCTTAGAGAAAATTGCAATTGAAGTGATATCCCCATCACAATATGCAATTGTCCAAGAAGATCCATATGTGACAATAATTACACAGTTGCAAATGTCATCCAATTTAAAACTTCTGGAGCACTTGTCTTTTTAGATCAACAGAAAGCATACGATAGGGTGAATTGGACTTACCTTAGGTCCTGCCTCCAAAAAATCAAAGTCTCAAATAGGTTTATAAACTGGGTCATGCTGTTTACTGAGTCACCTATCATGGATGTGCGTGAAAAAGTTTTTAACTACCTCATTTTTTTCACAGAGGGGACTCAAACAAGGAGACCCTCTAAGCCCTCTATTATACAGTTTTAGTTTGGATCCCCTAATCTCAAATAAAATGTACTCATCAATGGTATCAATGTCTATGTCCAGTCATCAGGCAATTTGATGGCTTATTCTGACAACTGTGTGGTGGGAATATCCAGCAACAAGGATTCCGCATACTTGAGAAAATGATACAAGAATCCTCATCCATTAGCAACTCATCACTGAATGCTGAGAAAACGGAAATTATACACTTGGGGAAATATTAGACTCAGTAGATGCCATCTACCCTGGGTCAACATACCAACACAACATTAAGCCTCCTCACTGAACATAGGAGGCGAAGACCAGCAATTACTCCACTAGAGCTTCCATTCACTTCCAAGCTTGCAGCTGGACCTTTCCATCACTTGGAGGTATGGGTAGAGACAGGAGTTATGTCAATGCCAAGATGGAAAATCAACTCTTAGATTAAATAACAAAATGTATTGCCTCCTTGTATGGTCATCATACAGATTAACTGGACGAGTTGCAATAGCCAATTCCATGATACTATAAATCATATGGTTTATGGCTCATGCAATTGCTTTTTCACCGTCTTTTTTTAACATTACATGGATTTTTACAGGGATGGATTTGGTCTGACCATAAAGCCCCTGTAAGCCTTGAAACTTTATTTGGCTCTAGGAGGGATGGAGGTATGGGGCTAACTAATTATGTAGAGCAAGCGACCCATATACTAGGATCCTGGATAGTTCAGGTGGATAATCCAGACCTTCCAGACATATATTGAGCTAGAGCTTCAAGATCTAACTTTGCACGAGCGCACAGATTAAGAAAACCAGATCATCCTAGTTCCCTATTATCTATTTGGCATCCATCCAACTACTACAGGACCACATGGAACTTCGATACACTTTAAACGAATACTTTTAGCCATTAGAAGAGCAGAGTGAAAAATTCAAATAAGCGGCCATACCAGTCACCAAGGTCGCTCAAGGCTAACTCATAGACAAGAAGTTAATGGCCAAGTATTTACAGACAACATAATAAAGCGAAACCCTAGCACCATAGCCAGGATTGACTACCTGGATTGAATGGATATACCATACAGCTTGGGACCCAAAGAAAGGTTTGGAAATACACACACCACCCATTACTACAACCCAGGATATGGGCACATATATGGAGATGCATGCGGAGAGTGTATTGCATGGCAGAACAGTTAAACGCAGCCTACTCTTTATGCACGATATGTGGCCAATATGGAAGTTTAGTACACCGCCTGTAACAATGTCCAACGCTGGTAGCTATTTGGAAAGAAGTCATGTGCTTATTCCGTCAAGGCAATGGACAATCTTTCAGTTTAGTTAGGAACATGTTTGCTTTCAACATGGAATTATCAATTCATCTCTCATTACGGGCATTAATAGTAGCAATAGCACTATGGACAATCCATACCATAGTATTGGATTCATTCACAAAAACAACGCCTACTCTCCAAAAAGCCATTAATCATTTTCCATTACCATATATAGTAACATTTTCAAGTATGGTTATTTGTAAATATGACTCCACGCAATAAAAGGATAATAAATTCATGGTTCCCCATATGGTTCCTAAATATTGACTCATTCCTTCACTTATTCTGCATCCAACTATAAGGCAGCATAAATCCCCCTTTATCGTCTTAGACTGGTAGTCCTGGCGACAACAGGAAGGGCTATGAACCCTCTGGGATGTCCTTTTATTTTAGTCATATTTTTATTATCATTATTACATCAAAAATGCATGTCCCCTGGTCGACCTTTCCCAAATAAAGAAAAAACAATACTTTGAGTGCACATATGTGGACATTATATTCAATTGAGTAAAGTATGAGCAATAATTGACAGTGGGTGCGCCCATTAATATCATTTTGACCAAACTGGTGAAGTGAATGAAGATTTTACTAGATTTAGAGAACAGGAAAGAACATGTAATTACTGGGCTGAGAACCACAACATCTTGTGGAGCATATAGTGCACTACCACTTCAGTTTAGATTTATGGTGGTATCAGATCCCACCATAGTTTTGGCAAATCTAAAGTATGACATCCTCATTGGGATGGAATTCCTGAGATAGTATGGGTCAAATGAAAATTTGAAGAGAATACTCTAGCAATCTTTTGGGCAAACCCTGACATTGGTATATCTTCAGAGAGGATAAACTCCCCTGACAAAGAAGAATAATTTGTACATTTAATTTACAAAAATGGCATAATTCCCATCCAGTACAAGTTAGTTGGACGAAAAAGCAGGGAAATTCCGAAAGATTTTCTCAAAAACTGTGGGATACCATTAAGGATGAAAATGATAGATACCTTTCCACTAGGAATGCAAAACATAGTTTACATAGGGTTAACGCTAGAAATCCTCAAACAATGTATAGAGAAGTTATTTCCCCATAGAGTAAATCAAATCTGGAGCCTTGGGTAGCACTGGGGATTAAAATACTAGGCCACTGTGAAAAATGAGTACTATTGGTCAGCCTAAGTGAAAATCTGATGAACGTGAATAAAAATCAAGTTATTGCATTTACGCATTTAATCCCAACAGCAGATTTAGAGATTTCTATGACTTTGGAATGTTACAGAGATGAGATTACTGGAATATGCTGCCAACAGTGCTATATAATGGTCAATTGTGAGTAAATGTAAGAGTTATCAAAAAGAAAGTAAGAAGAAACGCAACTACTCAAGAAATATCACATGCTATTTGCCCTGTACAACCATGACCTTGGATGCGCTAAAAATGTAATTCAAAAGGTCAACAATGGGGAATTACCACTGATACAAATGCACCTGTCCGCCATTTCAAGGCTTCTGAAAGTGGTAGTCAATTAAGAGATCAGCAAGATGATTGATGTAAAAATTTACTGGATGTTTATTATTGGTAAACAACCCCAGTAACCTTTTTACTGCACAGGTTCAGTTTCTTGAGCACTTTGTCTGCGTTGTATAGTATGTCAGATTATTATTTGATAATAGTACGATGACTATTATCCATAGTTAAATGTAAATTCTTATATCTCGTCCCAACGCTCAGCCAGTATTCCCAATTAAATACTTGAGATGCCATGATCTAGGGATTCGTTCCCTCGTTCTTTCCAACCTGACCTTCTCTGAGATGCCCTGGTGACAGTCACTTCAGTCCAACACACAGCCAGCAGCAATCCTCAATTGTTTCTCCTTCTTCTCTAGATCCCACTCAGAACTTATACTCTTTTCTCTAAGAGTCTTCCAATTATTTCACACAGCAATAATATTCTTGAGAATAAGTATCAATTGAAAGCTGATAATAGTTTACTACTTAAACTATATACTGGATGAAAACCTTAGAACTTCTTTACTAAATGCTGTTCTCATAAATACTGTTTTCTGTTTTTTATTAGAAGTGAATTCTAGGGAATTTAGTGGAGATTTGGTTGTCTAACCCTCAATGACACCTCTTTGATGAAATGGCAGCCGTTGCCATTGAATCACCCATCCTCATCACAGCAGCAATGGTCTTCCCCATCCTGGCTAGGTTTCCATCATTGGACATCCATAAGACCTAAACGGAAAGAGTCAGAAAGCGTGTCCCTAACGTTTTTCTCTTGATCCAAGCGAACCAACCATATTTGGCTAGTGACCTGCTTAGGTAATGGGACTTAATTACCCATTAAGGCAGGTCATGCACCAACTGTTCAATTTTCTAGTTTCAGGTGGCATTACTCACCTCGCAACTTGCTATTCATTCCTAATCAGTTGGTGATGAAACCCAACTGATCCCAATTGGTACATCTGATAGTTAATCACTATCAGATGCCCCTATTTCGTTGGCAACTCCACCCAACAAGATCTTAAGTATTCATACAGATCATTCCCCGATGGATACAACCATGCAAATAAACTAAAATCCCCCAAACTTAGTTACTCCAAAACTTGGACCAAATTTTCCATTCACTTCGCCTTAGGGAATTATCCCGTAGCAATTCCTGGTAATATAGCCGGCTAGGAATATGGGCAAAAATCCAAACACATCCCCCCTATTGCCTAAATTTCCAGCAATAAAAGGACTGGGGCATATGAACACCGCTTTGGACTCTCAGTCAAATACTTCTTTGGTTCAAGAGGAGTACAATTATCAGTACTCAATGCTGCTCAGAATGACCTTCATCATGCGGCGCTCTTCCTCTTCCTTTTTGCTACTGCCTACTCAGAGCGCGGTTCCCATGATCTACTGTCATGCCAGGCTGATTGATTTACTTTTGATGATATTAGTCCTGGGATCCAGTTCCCCCGATCAGGGCATATGACCCGCTGACATATTCAGGATTCTTAGTCTGGTATCCTTGATATCCTGATTTTCTCCTCGTCCCAGACAGGAGACTCTTGTTGACAATAGTCATTATGTGGCTCAATTAAGAATACTTATTTTTATTCGTCCTTGGATTTCTCTCATAACCTCTTGGCTCAAATAATCTCTAATACTTCTCTTGGAGAGCTTATCCCATTAATTCTGAGATTAATTTATCTGAAATTGAAGATTAATGGATTGTAGAGTGCATAATATCGACTTCCATATAAGTCTGACATCCCCCTCTCATCCAAATCATATGTCAAATTCCAAGTCATGATACCAGCAGCTTTTAAATAGTTTGTCTGATCGAGATCTTTAGCTCTTCCAGATGATGAGTCAGGATGCATGATGGAACCTCTTCTATGGTCCTTCCAGGACTCATACGCCTAGTCTGGCGCCAGCGGCTAGTCCTTCCATCAAATTACCAGAAACAGTAACCAATCACTCCAAAACCAGGCTTGCAATCATTTTTAACAACTATTGGCTGATTCTTCCTCTATCATCAATTCCAGAGTTGGTTTTTAAACCTCTCCTGGATTTGGCTCCTTTTGCAGATGCACTGACCTTCATCATGGATGCTCCAGAGATTATGCCTTCTGCTCTTGATCGCTCTTTTCTTGCTGGGTCAGACCTGCTTCTGAGTTCCTCTTCTGACTCAGACAATATTACAACCCTGCTTTCCTGGCTACTGAACTCACCATCAGTAACAGTATTGATTTGAGCTCCCTTATGCCTAACTCTAGGCCCAATTCACTGAGGCTTTGTCCCTACCGCTGAATCCCTCTGATCTTAAGAACATCCTAGATCAGGATACCGCTGCTTACGCTCTTTTCTTTACCATCTAAGTTCTTTGAAGTTGGTCCATGAAGCTTCCAGCCTCTCCCAGGTTTCACCGCTCCTTCAGCTTCAGCTTCCAAGAAGCCTGTAGTCATCTCTTATATGATGCCATTCGCTCCCAGAATGACTATCTCTTTGCCGGCGCTTCCCATCAGTATCTTCTACTGATGGCGTTAGTAGGGGGCATGATTTGGCAACCCCCATCAAGCATCCCTTATTCACTGCCAGCCCATATGTCCAAAGTTCTTAATGAAGCCCATTGTCAGGTACTCAAGACTAATCTTCCAGCTCTGGTACCATATTGGGATTACTCAGGGTTATTTGCTGACTGCCTCTTCTTATAATGTTGCTTTCCTCCCCCTCTGGGGTTTCACAATTGGCTTCTTCCAACAATTTAATTTCCCTTCCCCTAGCCACTTTCTCACAGGGCTCTGCGTCCTCTCAAAGAACGTGGTTTTGTGTAGGTATAGCCCTCGCTAGCATCCAATCTCACATCAATTTTGATGGGCTGTTCATTCCTACCGCGATCCATCCTCCCTCCCCCAAGAGTGACATAGGCCGAATCATCCCTATACCGAGGACAATTAATAAAAATAAAACTTATAAAACTATATCAGTTTTTTCTATGCAGTTTATAATATTTTTTCAAATATCTTTTGTCATTTTTTTATTTTTATTCTTCTTTTTTCATGGGACTTGACCTTGTTTCGGTTCAGAGGTCCATCTTTTTATTTTCCCCCAAATTGGGTACTTAAACCTGCCAGGTTTCTATAGTTCAGAGAACCTTTTTTTCAGACTTAACCATATAGAATGGTTCATAGATCTTTTTCTCGGACTTGGCCTAATCATCAGGGCATGACCAACTTAATGTTTCATTGATCCTTCAGGAACTCTTTTTGATTTTTTCATCAATCCATTGCTTCAGCTACTTAGCATTGACTTGATTTATAACTCTTCCATCCAAGAGATTCATGATGGAGTAAGCATCAGTCGCCAGCTTGGCAATAACTTCAAACGGACCCAACCACAACACATCTAGTTTGTTTCTTCTTAAAATCCATGCATATCGCAATAGGCTACTCATTTGCCTATTTGGTATTCTGCTAAGGTGGTCAGTTCTTATCATCCATTGATTTCGCCCATATCCTTCTCTTCAATGTAGTATTGAATGCTTGTGATTGCATATTGATCAGGATATTCATCAGTCAGTTCAAGTACTGTTTAGTGCTTATCCCCAATGTTGGTTCTACCATCAAGTATAAAATTGGTGGCAACGCAGCCTTCTTTCGTATAACAATCCAAACGGCATTTTTCCCGTCGTGGTATGATAACTGATATTGTAGGCAAACGTCACCAAACTTAGGTACATTCCCCACGCAGAAGTTCTTCCTGTGACCAGCTTCCTCAGCATAGCAGCCAGCGTTCCATTCCTCATTCTACCAGTCCGTTTGTCTCCGGCCAGTAGGCTACTGACACAACTCCTCTGATCCCAATTATCTCATTTAATCTTGGGATCACATGAGACGTGAAGTTTGTACCATTATTGCTAAGCAGGACCTGCGGACATCCATGTATATATACTACTTGATCTAGGATGAACCTCGTGGTGCTGGTAGCATATACTTTCATTAGGGCTTTCATCTATACCCATCTCATCAGATGGTCAATGGCAACTATTATGTACTTGACTCCCCCTGTGCTCATCATCAACGGTCCCATCACATTGATGGACACCATGTGCCAGGCAAATCCAGAGCGGACCAGTCGGTATCCAGTTGTATTCTTATGTGGTTTGTGCAGCTGGCACTCCCTGCAACAAGCTAGATAATCTGCGACATCATAATTGATGGTCTCCCAGTAGTACTGTCAAATTTGATCAGTTGTTTTTTCTCAGGCCTCCTCGCCTGGCAACCTTATGAGTGGCTTGAACAATAGCTGTTCTTTCCAACTGATTTGGGAATACTAACTGCTTCCCTTTAATCATCTTAAACACTTGTCCATCCATGGTCTTGGTGTTTTTCATCGCTTTCTGAAGTGCCCTTGGATTTCTTTGGGCTCATTCCCAATTTCACCGTTGACCATTCTCTGGAATAGCTCATCCGCCTGCGGGTATACCATCTGAACCATTGGTAACCAAAAGGAAGCCATCCTCATTCTGGTGAGAAGCCCCTGCTTGGTGGACAATCTCATAATCATAAGCCTGTAGCTTAAGTGCCCATCAGCCAGTCGTCCTTCTGGCTCCTCTCTCTTAAATTGTGGAGCAAACGCAACAAAGAGTGGTCTGTCACCACTTTATAGTGCGTTCTGTGGATGTACACCTGAAACTGCTTACATGCGTAAATGACTACAAGGCATTCATGCTCAGTTACAGTTTTGTTTCCTCTTAGTGGCTGAGAGTGTCCGGCTCACATACTCCACCAGATGTTTGTCCCCAAGTTCATCTACTTGGCTTAGTATGGCGCCAATTGCCATCAATGAAGCATCAGTTTGTATATTAAACTCTTAATCAAAATTCGGAGGTTTTGAATTGTAGAATCTATTAAATACTGGCGTAGCTCATTTAAGGATTCCTGGGCTTCTTCATTCCATATGAATCCTTTTTTAGGATCCTTCAACAGATGAAATAAGGGCTCAGCTATTCAGGTGAAGTCCTAAATAAATCTTTTGTAGTATCCAACCATCCCAAGTAATACTTGGATGTCTTGGACACTCTTTGGCACATCCATCAGTTCTATGGCTTCTATCTTTTGGGCTTGCAGCGGCAATCCACTAGATTTTATCAAGGATCCCAGATATTTCAACTCTTTTTTGAAGAAGTGACACTTCCTCGGCTTAATCTTCAGGTTAGCCGTGGACAGTTGCTTGAAAACTTCTTTCAAGTGGTTTAGGTGATCAGTAAACGTCCTACTGAACACATTTCATATTGTCCAGGTATACCAGTATGCATGACAACTTAAAGTCGCTAAGTATTGCGTCCATGGCCCTCTGGTACATTGTAGGCGCATTACATAGACCCTGGGGCATCCTTATCAGTTGGTATAGCCCCTGCGCAGTAATAATTGCGCAATTTTCCTGTTCTTCTTTTGGAAAGTCGATTTGCCAATATCCCAAGATCATATCCATAGCGGAGAAATACTTTGCTTCTCCCAATCGATCTAGCACATTGTCAATTCTTGGTAGGGGATATGAATCCTTCTTTGTAATTTTATTCAGCTTCCAGTAGTTGATCACCACCCAGTTGGAGCCATCTTTTTTCTTCACGATTAGAATTGGACTCACCAGGAACTCAATGATGGAACTAAAATCCCATGCTTCTCTAGTTTTCTGATTTTATCTTCCACTACTGCTTCAGCAGCTTTCAATCATTATATTGATCTCATCCTGATTGGCAAATTTTTCGGTGTCAACCTTGTGGATCACATCTCATGCACATCCCAAATTGTGGTCATCATGAGCGTATACTTCCCAATACTTTTTGAATAATTTGAGCACCTCCTCTTGCTGGCCTTCCAACAGATCAGCGAGTTGCTCTTGATCAACCAATAGGTTAATGTTCTCAGTTACCCCTGCCAGTAATCCCATCTCATTAAGAGTGGAATTTCCTCCATTTGGCTGTCAGGATTTCTTGTCACTTCTTAGGTACAAAACTCATAGACCATAAAATTGATCTTTTATTTCTTTTATATATTTTATATATTTTTTGTGTTGTTCTTTTGCAATAAGACTTGAAACCTACTTCAAGGTTCAGAGGTCCTTATTTCCCCTTAATCCAAACTGGATCCTAGGTACTTAAACCTACCAGTTATCATGGTTCAAAATCTTATCCTCTTAAGATTTAACCACCCATTTGGTTAAGTGATCCTCTTCTAGGACTTGGTTAAAATCTCAGAACATAACCACTTAATGGCTTAAAGGTCCGCTGGGAACATTGCAACTATTTTCTCTTAGGCTCAATACTTCTGATTAGTATTGACCTTCCTTCGCTATACGACCAGCAGCACTGTCTCTTCATGTATAGGATACTATTGCTGACTTTTGGTTGTACTCTTGAATATATTAGGCCTTTGATTCTGACTGATTATTCGTCCAACGGGTCCTAATTTCATCTCATATTTTGGCAACTGATGCTTGGATCCTCATATCTCATTATCCAACAGTTCCGTCTTCTTGTTCAGATCGTTTTTCTCCTGAAAACGATTTTTTGACCTTCATGGCCATCCTTAATTACACAGGTCGTTCTGACCTTGTTAGCTTCATCCAATTTCTCCTTAATTGATGAACTCGTCTCCAGTAACTTCTGATCATTGGTTGAGTATTATTAAGTCAAACAATTTTCTCCACTATCTTGGATCAATCATTTCCTGTTTTGTCTTCATATCTTCATTGATATGGCAGCCCAATTCTCCGGATTGATTGCTTCCTATTTCATCCAATGTCTCATCTAAACACTCACTCCTCAGCGCTATTTCAGGAGGACCCAATTTCAACCTGAGTTGATCCTGCTGTTCCTCAAGACTATTTCCAGAGGACCCAATTTCAGCCCAAGTTGGCCCTTCTGATACTCTTCATCTCAAGTAGATGTCCGGTGGAACAGGTTTCCTAGCAGCACTAGATAGTTTTTATATCTAGGCTGCAAGTTCTTTTCCATGGTAATGAGTATCTTCCATTTGCTTCACTCGGAGCTCCACTTCTGAGCTGAGTGAGCGCCAATGAAAATATACCCACTTCACGTTCTATCTAAATTAAAGTTACTTTCTTTAGTAACTTATTTCCAGAATTAGAAACATCCTAATAGGACATCATGTTCTAAGTTCTTCCACTCAACTACACCCCTGTAGTGTGCACCAAATTGTAAAAAATTTACTTGAGTGTTATTATTGGCAAACGACCCCAGTAACCTTTTTACTGCACAGGCTCAGTTTCTTGTGCACTTCATCTGCGTTGTAAAGTATATTAGATTATCAGTTGATAACAGTATGATGACTATTATCCGTAGTTGAGTGTGAATCCTTAAATATCAGCCCAACGCTCAGCCAGTATTCCAAATTAAATACTTGAGATGTCATGATCTAGGTATTTGTTCCCTTGTTCTGTCCAACCCAATCTTCTCTGAGATTCCCTGGTAACAGTCTCTTCAGTCCAAAGAACTTTCAGCAGCAATCTTTGATTGTTTCACTCTCTCTAGATCCCCGCTTAGATCTTTTACTCTTTATCCTAAGAGTCTTCCATTTATCGCACACAGCAATTATATCATTGAAAAATAGAACAATTGAAAGATGATAATAGTTTACTACTTAAACTATATACTGGATGAAAACTATAAAACTTCTTTACTAAATGTTGTTCTAGTAAATACTGTTTTCTGTTTTTTTATCAGGAGTGAGTTCTAGGGAATTTATAGTGGGGATTTGGTCGTCTAGCCCTCAGTTGACACCTCTTTGATGAAACTGCAGCCGTTGCCATTGAATCACCCATCCTTATCTCAGCATTGATGGTCTTCCCCATTCTGGCTAGGATTCCATTGTTGGACATCCTTGAGACCTAAAATGGAAAGAGTCAGAATATGTGTCTCTAACATTTTCCTCTTGATCCTAGTGAACCAACCATATTTAGCTAGCGACCTGCTTAGGTAATGGAACTTATTACCCATTAAGACAGGTCATGCACCAACTGTTCAATTTTCTAGTTGCAGGTGGCATTACTCACCTCGCAACTTGCTATTTATTCCCAATCAGTTGGTAATGAAACCTGACTGATCTATCAGTACACCTGATAGTTAATCACTATCAGATGCCCCTATTTCATCAGCAACTCCACCCAATGAGATCTTAAGTATTCATCCAGATCAATCCCTGATGGATATGACCAGGCGAATATCCCAAAATCCCTCAAATGTAGTTACTCCAAAACTCAGGCTAACTAATTCCAATTCACTTCGCCTTAGGGAATTATCTTCTAGCGATTCCTGGTAATCTAGAAGGCTGGGAATATGGAAAAAAATTCCAAACAATTGAGCATGGACTCCTCATACCATTATCAAGTACAAGAGCGAGTCTGATCCTTAATGTGACAAAAAAGGATGGATAAAATTGAGAGGTGATTGATTACCACTGGTTAAATAAAATCATCAAAAAGGATATATATCTGCTGCCAAGGGTTGATGATTTGCATGATCGCCTAGGGGTATCCAAGTTCTTTTTGGAGATGGATTTGATATTGGAAATTAGAAGATAGACTTTCCAAAAGAAGATCAAGAGAAATGCGTGATAATTACCACATAAAGATATAATAACTGATGAGAATGCCCCATGGACTGTGTTATTTTCTGAAACTTTTCAAAAGGCAATGTATTCTAATTTAAGAGATTTAAAGTTGTCTTGCTTTTAGTGTACATAGATAGCATCAACTTTTAAAAGAACATTCACTGATCACCTGGAGCACTTTGAGGAAGTGTTTAAGCGCCTAGCAACAGCGAATTTAAAGATCAAGCTGGGAAAAAAGCCATTTCTGAAAATAGCTTGAATATTTTAAGTTTGTGATAAATTTCAGCAAATTGCAACCACATCTGCAGAAGATAATGGCTATTGAATGGATGTCAATCCTGAAGAACGTCCAGGACATACATGTCTTTCTTGGGATGGTTGGCTACTATTTCTGACTTATCAAAGATTTTTTTAGAATCACCAAATCATTATTTCAACTGTTAAAAATCCAAAAAAGTATTCATGTGGAATGAGGAGGCCAATTTGCGTTTGATGAGCTAAGAAAATACCTTATGACTAGACATGTTCTGAAATAGAAAAATTTGATTGGGAATTTTTTTAATCAGACTTATGCCTCGTTAATGTAATTGGCGCCATTTTAAGTAAAGTAGACAACAACAGGGAAGATCATACAGTGGCTTGTCTGAGTAGGACATTAACACCAACAGACAGGAACTACACTGTGATGGAAAGAAAGTGCCAAATGGTGTGTATATGCCTACAATCAATTTTGAGTGCATTTACACGGGCACACATCAAATTTGTGACTGACCACTCTTTTTATGCTGGTTACATATTTTTAAGGAACCAGAAGGGCTACTGGCATGATGGTCTCTATAACTTCAAGCCTATAATTCAAAGACTATAAACCAGCAGGAGCAGCACATCAAAATGCTGACAGATTATATAGATTTCCTGCGACTAAAGGCATGTACCATCAAGTGGGTAAATTATTCCAACGGATTATTAAATAGAATTATTGGGGATGAACCTCAGGAGATTAAAATTGCGCTGAAGAAGGAATATTGTTGTGGATGAGGCTTCAACTGGTACTGAAGATCATTTTCAACCAGTGGAATGCATGAAAGCAACATCCAAACTGGTGGAGGTACAGGCTACCAGCTCACTGTGAATGGGGGTGATGAAGCCCTTTTATAGGTGAGGGCTAAGCAAAGAATTTTTTATCAAAATCAGGATGACGTCATGAGCAAAATTTCTAAGAGAACAAGGTGATGTCATGAAGAATTTTTTGTCCTGACAAATTAGAAGATTTAATTTATGATAATGATGTCACCGCCAAAATTCATATAGAAATTTGCTTCCTTATATACCTTTGGGGTCCAAAATAGTTTACATTCCACCAGTGACAAAACAATGAGTGAACTAATTTATGCTAATGCATGCACCTGAGTTTTGGTGGTTAATATTATCAAATTGAGCGACCATCCAATTTCAAGAGTTGTTCAAAGCCATAATGCAAGGAAAATCATAGGAGTGCCATCACACAAGCCCAAAGTCAATAATGATATTACTAAACTTATTTTTCAAACAATATTGCAAGAAGGTATAATGTCCAACACCGAGAAGTGGGACCTAGTATGATGGCCCCTGAACATCCAGGCTCAGGAAAACCACTGTAAGACAGAGCTCACTGCTACGGAATTATCAAAAATTGATGAGGTGAACAAAGCAGAAGTCAGACGCTGTCTAACCAGAGGATCATGAAAAAGCCTTATATCAAAACCTCAACTTCCAAATACTTTCCAATATTCATTTATTTTTAAATATTGAATATCCATTAAAGTATATATACACTTCTAATATTATCTTAGTTAGAAACCTTTCTACAAAATTTCAAGTTTATCCTTTTGTTTGCACTTTCATTGCATTAAGTGTAGTAATATCCAGTAATCAGCCTAGGATTAACCAGATACTCTGTTTCCAATAATCAGTCTGAGACCTGCCCTGTTCAAATTTTAAATATTAAATTTATTGCGAGGAAGGCCGACCATGGGATGGACACTTTTAAATTTGACCCAAAAGAGACAAAACTTAGTAACAAGGAAGGCACCCCAGAGAAGCGATGCTATCTCTTGTTGCCAGCGGGAACTCCACTTATGGGGAGGGGGAGGGAACGTGTGAAGGGGCCGTAGCCACAATTGAACACTTGTGGAGGAAAGGGTCTGATTTGATGAACCAAACTGGGAACCAGGAGTAGACCAGCTGTCAGTGACGCAGTGGGAGGTATCCAAACATCCACGCCTTAAAGTGGTCCACCAAATGTGACCGGAATCTGTGGACAGCTTCTGGGAGGGTGGGGGTGGAGCCTGTGATGGCATCCAAGACAATTGTGTGTATAGTAACTATGGCGATTGCAACCACCAGAGCATGGAGGGAGGGTGGAAGGGGGAGGTCATTGATAAAGCAAACATATCTCTTGACAGACTGAAGGGATGTGTTTGATCCTGGCCCAGCAGACGTTGAACTTCGCGCCATATCACTTTAGAGGTAGAACACTTCTCCAGGCGGTGGAACAGCGTTCCATATTGGCCACACATGACGCAGGCTGAGTGTAAAGCGTTAGAGCGCTCAGCCATACAGTACACCCACATCAGGCAGCGCCACACATGGGAACGGATTTGAGGCTGCAACAGAGGATGGGTGTGCGTATTTCCAGATAGTTTTATAGGTCTCAATGGAGTAAGGGATGTCCATCATGTTCAGGTAGTCCACCCTGGATAGGACATGGGGCCGTGTGGGGATCACGCCATCTTGGATGGGTAGCCCCTGTACCTCTTGTGTGGACTGAGGAGAGGGGCGGCCTCTCTGGGCTGTGTGTCTGCTAATACGAATTCTCCACTCAGCGCTCCGCATGGAGAGGAGGATTCGTTTATAGTGGGTTTTAGTCCCGTGAGGACCTGTGGCTGATGGGTGTGAAGCCAGATATTTCATCAGGGAGTGAGGGTTTGATGGATTGTTAAGGCCTAAGGCGCGGGAGAAGTTGGAGCGGGCCGCGCGGGACCTTTATTGGGAGGGGAGTGTAAGGGCGGTGACAGCTGCAATCCAGGTGCCCAGGATCTTGGCAGTATGGGCTTTGAAGTCAAGCAGGCCCATGCCTCCATGATGATGAGGGCCAAACATGACCTCCAGTCGTACTGGTGGTGGGCGGCCTGACCAAAGCCATCCTTTCAGCAGGGCATACAAGGATTTGAAAAAGCTTGGGGAGAAGGGGATGGCGTGGGCTCCAAACCAGACTTTGGAGAGGAGCATTGAGCTGGCTAAAACAACCCTGCCAGTAAGGGAAATAGGGTGGGCTCTGAGGGAGGTGATGCGCTTTGTCACGTTGTCTAGAATATGACTCTCCTTACTGCTGATGCGTACCCACCTGCCTCCACCCACACGCCCAGATGGCGGACCAGCCCTATGGTAGGGCGTGGCATGAAGGGGAGCACCAGTGAGGTGGTGTGGGGTGAGCTGGGAGGGCGAGCACGTGTGCGTGCAGATGGGCCAGGCTGGGCACTGTTCGCTGGGGCCCAGCAGGTTTTATACCGACCAAGGAGGATGATTTCAGTTTTAGGAGTGTTCAGTGCAGCATTACTTACCCGGGAATACTCCTGGATGAGAGCTTCAAGTGCGCGTGCATCTTTATTATTAGATACCCCAACCACACAG
Source organism: Massospora cicadina (assembly GCA_022478985.1). NCBI lineage: Eukaryota > Fungi > Entomophthoromycota > Entomophthoromycetes > Entomophthorales > Entomophthoraceae > Massospora > Massospora cicadina. The sequence continues at coordinate 194,646 of JAKSZP010009288.1, forward strand.
TCATCTGCAAACGCCATCATCTTGACTGGGGCTTGGCCTGGCACATGGACCCAGTGAGTTGGGCATTCACATTTCGAAGTAGTGGGACAAGGCTGAAGTTTTATAAGAGTGGGCTAAGGGGGTCCCCTTGTCGTAAGCCCCTTTGAGGGCGGACTACTTCCATTAGGAAGCCAGGGACATGTAATGCCATTGTTGCAGATTCTGTGAGCAGCATCACCCAGTTGATGAAGCAAGGGGGTAAGCGGAATTGATGGAGGCAGGCCCTGAGGTATTCCTAGTTTACTCTATCATAGGCCTTCTGTTGGTCCAAGAATACAAGTGCCCAGGGGCTGTGGACTGGCATGCATTAGCCACAGAGTGCACGTTGTCCCAAATCGACCTTCTGGGTATGAAACCGAATTGTTTTGGGGAGATGGTGGCAGATGCTATAATCCCTAAACGGTTAGCCATGATTTTTGTTAAAATTTTTGTATCCATGTTATTTAAAGAAATGGGGCGCCAGTTGGCTAAGTCTAGCTTGTTCCCTTTCTTGAAGAGTTTAATGGTAAAGGCCTCTTGTCCTCCTGGTAGGAGGCGCGTTTCCAGAAGGCTCTAGTTAAGTGAGGCAAGCAGTAGTGGGGATATATATTTGAAGTACTTTTTATAGAATTCATATGATATGCCATCTGGGCCTGGGCATTTCCGGTTTGGTGCACCGCGGATGGCTGTCTACAATTCATTTGGAGTAATCAAATTCATTAAATCTGGGTATCAGGAAATGGTGCGGATGTGGGTTCAGTTAAAAATTCTGCCACTTCAGCTTGCTGAATTGGATTGGATCGGTATAACTTAGAGTAATACTTTTGTGTTTCAATTGCCACTTCAGCTGGTGTATACGTGATGGAATCATCCAATATTCACACCTGTGTGCAGGTCACGCTCTGGCGTGGTGCAAAATTTTTTTAAAAAATATGCGGTGCACTTGTCACCCTCTTTAATGCATTTGGCCCTGTACTAAACACAAACCCGATGTTTGTGTTGCCTTTTGAGTGTGTTGAGGTGGGCGGCTGCCTCCGCCCACTTCCAGCCCCATGAAGGGCTGTATCCTGTGGCTGGGATGTTGGATTCCAGGTGTGCCAACTCTGCCAGAGCGCGCGAGATGATGGCTGATGTGGCTCATGAGCGTTGGGAGGAGAAGTGGCGAGAGTGGCAGATGGTATCCTCTTTGAAGGCTGCCCATGTGGAGATGGGGTCCATGCAAAACGGCGTAACAAACTCTTTTGCCAAAGTTTCTGATTCCACCCAAGTGGAAAATCCTGGCGATGCAAGTTTGGGAGGGCGGAGTTTGCACCAATGTGGGGCCTTAGCAGCTGTGACAGGTAGGTGGTAGGTTATTGAGACCAGCCAGTGGTCAGAGAATTCAATTTTCGTTGTTTGGAAGTGGTAAATGTGAGGTTGGAATATCGCCAGTGTAAGGATAAGGTCTATGCGGGTCATGGACCTTAATTGGCCGTTGTGGACGTGGGGTCGCGTCATGTTTTCGAGCAGCGGGGCTTGCCATGGCATCAAATCTATTAACCCAAGGGTGGCCTTTAGAACACGAAGTTCTTTGTGACCCTGGGGGGCGTGGGAGGAGGAAGGCCAACAGTCCGTTGGTGTGTTTAGCCAACAGTTCATATCTCTGACTATGAAAGGATCTGGGGGTAACAGGAGGTACTTAACCGATGATAAAAATTACTGACGTTCTCATGCACAGGTTGGGGCATATATGTTGATGATAGCATGTGCCACATCAGCCCACGAGAAAGTGACAATGAGGACTCAGCCATTGAGGAAGGATTCCGATGATTAAAATTTAAAAAAAAATTGTTTTTCCAAACTAGAACCCCACAGTGCTCTGACCAAAAAGATAGGGATGGGAGGAGCATGGTTTTCCAAGCATCCTCGGAACCTCATGGACAGTGGGACTCCTGGATGGCCAGGATATATTTTGGTAAATTTTTTTGTAAAAAACTCAGTTTCCTAGCCTGGGACCGTGAGGCCTTGAGTCCGGCGATATTTAACGTCCCTAAAGTGAAGGTTTCCTCCATCGCACCTTAGGTGCAAGGGGTGGGAACCTGGGCCCACTAGCCTCCTCTAGATCCCCATGGGCCTTCACGGCAGCATGGGTGTTTGCAGCAACACTATTGGTAGTTTTGTTGATTTTAGCAGAAAGGTTTGCGTTGGCTTTTGCCTTTGCCTTTTGTTTCCCCAATGGTGAACATATTTTTTGTGGTGTGGATGAGTTTGGTGCACCATCAATTGGGTCAAAAAAATTTTCAGGTAGGTTGGACCCCAATTCAGTTTCAACCAGAGCTTGGTTGCAAAGATAGGGTAAAATCGAGTCACCCATCAGATCCTCAGATTGGGTGGCCTAATCAGCATGGGCTTCCCAATATGTTTGGTTGATGGATTCCCAAGTTGCTTCCGCTGTGAAGGTTTCAATGTCCTCTTGTCGTTGGGAGTGTGGGATAGCTGTGGTGACTTTGGCCGCTTCCTTGGCCGCGGCCCTGAAGGCCTGCTTGGCCTTCTTCCACTCTTGCGGGGAAATAGGTTTTACCAGTAGGTAGCATCCTTGTGCTCCCCATGTGAAATCCTCTTTGGTGCTTGCAGTTGGTTCATAGTGCGCCTCTCCACTGGCCATGGCTGCCGAGGGGTGCTCTTGGAATGTGATGCCCTCCTTGGTGGCGCATGCATGTGCCTTATGGCTGAACGCATCACAGTGGGTGCAGATGGGGGGCGCGCTGTCCACAGTTACCTGGAAAGGGTGGGTGGTATGCCCTTCAATATTGATGTGTGTGGAGTGCGGGATCTGGGTTAGGTCCTTCACAATCTCCTCAGTTGGGGTCAGAACTGCGATGGCTTTTCCGGTGCACAGGTGTGGCATCAGCATAAAGCATTGCATCTCAAAAGATTGTATTTCGCCATTAACGGTGAGACCATCTTTCAGGTGCTGCTCCAGAATGGCATGTTTTACCATAGTAGGCAAAAAGTCAAACATGAGGAAAATTTGGTTGAATTTGTCCATCTGGTTTGTTTGGTTTTGATGACCCATTGCCCTTTGGGGAGGTCAATCACTATGTGCACTGCAGCAGCTTCATCTGCTGCCTCCTTGTTTTTGAAACTGAGGTCCAGCCAACCATGTGACATGGAGTGAGGTGCGATGTACACCACAGTCAGGAAAAAAGTGTGCACATCCCCACAAACTTTTTCCCATAAAACTGTTTGTTGGATGTCCAGAAACACATAGACTCCATATTCCACCGATGAGAGTGGTTGGGAGTGCGGCGTGTTGATGTACTGGTTGCATCGCGCTTGACAAGTGAGTATTTCTGGGGGAATAGTGACCACCAGTTTTTTTATTTTTTTCTATTCTGCTAGTTTCTCCGGGGTGTTTTTAAACGTTTGAGGCCACGGGCTTACCATCTGCTCCTCTTACCTTACTTGCCCAACTGCTCCCTGACATGAGCGCAGACTAATATCCTCTGTGAGATTATCAAACTAGAATCAGACTTGAATTAAATAAGTTGCAAAAGTGATTGCAATGAGAATGAAAAGTTTTGAGACCTGCCCTGTTTGGAAGAAGACACTCTCTGTTCTGGGTACCTTGGTGCTGATAAGTCCAAGGGAGAGTTTAAAAAGGTTTTCGTTGAATCCTGAGGGCCAACATATGTTGTAATTTTCTAAGAGTTTCAAGAAGTTCCCCATGGGCGCGGACAATTTATACAGATAATTGATGCTACAAGAGGTATCATCAAAGGAGATTTTCTTAGTGAGAGCAATTGTGGTGTTAAAAAAAGAATGTCTGGTTTCTAATCTGCACTGAGTAGTTTCTCAAGCAGTGAGTCATCATTTAAAATTAAGTGAGCCAAGATTGGCATACTAAATGCAATAAAGAATACTTGAATGGAGAATGGAAAGCTTAAGAAGTTGATTGATGGAAAATGGCATTTATTCTTTAAAACTTTCAGAACAATCAGAAATTAAACAAGCCACATACAAAGTCGTAGGGACTGGTGGCATAAGAAAAACCAAGGACCATTTACACAGTACTATTAATGGAAATTGACCAGTTTTATAATGTATCAGATTATCTAACCAGTTGTGTAGAATATCAACTCCACAAGCCCCACAAGTATATGATGGGATACTTTCTCAACGCTCTGGGTTCTCTTGGCACATGGTGTGATTAGACAAGTTGAGACTCTTGAGTGTTAGTACTGTGGTGTAAAGTACATCATAGTCACAATAGATCATCAGACTAAATGGGTCAAGAAAAAGGCCTTGAGCAGAGTAGATACTACAAGCGTGGCAAGATTTATACTGGATCAAGTAGTGTACCAGCATGGACGCCCACATTTACTATTTAGAAATAACAAAACCAACTTTACGTCTTATGTGATCCTTTGATTGAAAAAAATAATGGGAATCTGAGAAATGGTGTCCTTTCCCTACCTCCCAAAGATTAATGAAATGGTAGAAAGATTTAAACATAATTCTAGTTGCAATGCTGTAAAGGTTGTTTGTGAAAAACCCCCATTTGGGGATCATTTGTGAGTTCAGTTATCTTCACATATGATATATGCATCATACAGCAACAGAAAAAACGACGTTCAAACTCTTATATGGATGAAGAGCCTCACTAATGCCAAATTTGTATTTAGAGGTGGAACCAGCTTTGGGTATGCGTGCAGATTAATAATTAACCTAACTGGCGAATATTTATGGTCAGGATGAAATCACAGGCATTTGAGATGACGTTGAAGAGAAGTAAAATAGTAAAGAAGATGTACAATAAAAATTGATCAGCGCTGATAGAGTACCATATGGGAGATAGGGTAGCCTATTGTGATACCCATGGATTTGGGAGAAGAAACATATTGAACGCCCTAAGATTAGGTCCATTTGGGACTGCTACTAAGAAGGTGACAGACTCATATATGATAAAAAATTTGATGGTAATATAGTGAGCAGGGTACTTACCAAATACTTAAAGTATTGGATATATGAGAAATGATTGTGACTTTTCTGTGGGACAGCTGAGCCTACTAACAAAGTTATATTTCATTTTGCTGTTCAAGTCTCAATAAAAGACCTCTGAACCATAAATTTCTGGTTAAGTTTGAAAGGAAGGACCTTTGAGCTAGAATAGTTGGAAAGAAGGTGGACTTTGAACCTATAGATAATAGGTTAAGTCCCATTGCAAAAAGTTTATACCTCTACAAAAAATATATATGATAAAAAGGAAGGATCTAAAAATCTAAATATTATTTCTTGATGTGTGGCTGTTCCTCCTTTTGGTTGGGAATCACTAGTGCTAAAATAATAAAAAAATATACAATTTTTTTATTTGGGGAAGGCTGACCATGAGAAGGACACTTCTGATATGTAAAAATAATCAAGCACTAATATATGCTAGAGGCATGCCAGAGAAGCTAATGCTTTCTCCTGTTTCCAGTGGGAACGCTAATTAAAGGAAGAGGGGTATCGTGAGTAGAGGCTTGCACCAATATTGAGCATGTATGAAGGAAATGGTCTGAAGTGATGAACCATACCAGAAACCAGGATGAGACCAACTGTCATTGACAGGATGGTAGATAACCAAACAACCATGCTTGAAAGTGGTCCATGAGGTGTGACTGGAATTGGCGTAAAGCTTCCTGGAGGGTGGGAGTATAGCTTGAAATGGCATCCAAGACAACCTTTTGGATGTCCACAAAGCAATTGCCACCACTAAGGCTCAGAGGTAAGGTTGTGTAGGGGAATTTAAGAACAAGGAGAAGATGTTCTTAGAGAGGCTGAAGGTCTGTGTTTGCTCTTGTAAAAAGAGATGCTGATCCTTGTTCTAGATCTCTTTTGAAAGTGGGCACACTTCCAAGTGGTGTACCAAAGTACCATACTGGTCACACACAACACATGAGGAGTGTGATGCATTGGATCACTCTGAAGTACGTTATACCCGTTATAAGCAGCGCCACACATGGGAACGAACTTGTGGCTCTAAAAAAGGGTGATGGGTAAACTTCCAGATGGCTTTCTTAGCTTCTAGGGTGTATGGGATTTCCAACATGTCCAGATAATCCACTCTGGCCATGGTAGGGGACCTCCTGGGTATCAAATTGTTCAGCAAGGCTTGTCATTGTATTTCCTGTTTGAATTGGGGAGTAGGACGACCCCTCTGCGAGGTATACCCGATGATACTAATCCTCCATTATGCACTCCTCATATTAAGTAGAATCCTTTTAAAATGGGTGGTGGTCCTGTGCGGGCCTGCAGCAGATGCGTGAGTTGCCATGTATGTAAGAAGAGAGCTAAGGTATTGGGGTTATGGAGGCCAAGGGCGTGGGCAAAGTTGGATCATGCCGTGCATGACCAGCGTTGGGTTGAGATTGTGGGGTTAGTGACTGAAGCGATCCAGGTGCCAAGTATTTTGACGGCATGGGTATCAAAGTTGAGCAGATCATACCACCACTATGGCGAAGTCCAAACATGACGTCCAGGCGCACTGGCAGTGGGCGGCATAACCAAAGCCAACCTTGTAGGTTGGCGTATAAAGATGTGTAAAAGAAGGAAAAAAGGTGATAGCATGGGCCACAAACCAGACTTTGGACAGGAGCATAGAGTTGGCAAGCAAAACCCGGACTGGGGGGTAATTTGGTGGGCTCTGAGGGAAGCGATGCGCTTTGCAACATTGTCTAGGATGAGGTGCTCCATTACCAATGACGTGTATTCTCCCACCTCCAGCTACACACCCAAATGGTGTAATGGACCATCAGTGGGTCTTGTCACAAAAGGGAGCACACGCGGGACAGTATTGGGTGGGTGGGGCAAGCAAACCTGTGAGCTAGCTGCTGAAGCAGGGAGGTAACGGGGTGCTGGTAACCATCGGTCATGGTACCAGCTGAGTAGAATAATTTTGGTTTTGGAGGTGTTAAGTACGGCGTAACTTACTCTGTAGTAATCCTGGATTATAGCATCCAGCAAGAGTGCAGCTTGGTTGTTAGACACCCCAATCACACAATCATCAGCAAATGCCAACATCTTAACCAGTGCTTGGCCTTTAACATGGACACCAGTAAGGCGGGCATTCACAATGCATAAAAGTGTGTCAAGTCTGAAGTTATATAAGAATGGGATCAAAGGGTTCTCTTGGCGGAGGCCCCTTTGAGGGCGAACTACGTCAGTGAGGAAGCCAGGTCCACGCACAGCCATTGTGGCAGAATCTATAAGCAGCACCACCTAATTAATGAACTTATGGGGGAGGTGAAACTTGTGGAGGCAGTCTCTGAGGTAATCCAAGTTGACTCTATAATAAGCCTTTTGCTGGTCGACAAAACAAGTGCCCCAGTAGCCGTGGACTTGCAGACGTTGGCTACAGTGTGTATTTTGTCCCATATATGCCTATTAGGAATGAACCAAATTTAAAGATGAGAGATTTTTAGAGGCAATTAACCTTAGGCGGTTGGCCAAAATTTTAGTAAATAACTTAATGTCTATATTAATAAGTGAAATGTAGAACCAGTTGGCCAAGTCCAGCTTATCCCCTTTTTTATACAGCGTTATTAAACACATCCTGGCCCATGAAGGAGGCGCGTTTCTAACAAACACTGGTTCATTGAGGCAAGCAACAAAGATGAGAAAAAATTAAAATATCTTTTAGAACTCATAAGGAATCACGTCTGGACCTGGGAATTCCTGTGCGCTGCACCACAAATGGGATGCCAGAGTTCATCCTGAGAAATTAAATTTATCAACTCTGGATAATGGAAAATGGTGTGGATATGTGCACTTTTAAGTAATTTGTCAACATTGGCCAGTTCAACTGGATCAGAGCAATACAATCAATAGTAGTATTTTTTAGCTTTGATTGCCACTTTAGCTGGAGTATCTGCGACGGAAAGGTCCAGCTGCTCCTGTGTTCAGGCCAAGCTCTGTCACAGTGCAAAGAATTTTTGGAAAAAATAGGCAGAGCATGTGTTGCCAACTGTTATATTTTTGCCTTATACTGAACACAAACGTAATTTTTGTGTTGTATTACCAGTGCGTTGAGATGAGCAGACACTTATGTCCACTTATGACCCCAAGCCGGGCTGTATCCTGAATCTGGGACGTTAGAATCCAGGTGGTCTAATTCTGCAAGTGTGCACTTAATGACTGCTGATGCAGCCCGAGAGCAATGTGTTGAGAGGTGGCATGCCTGGCAGATGGTGTTTGCTTTGAAGGTTGACCAGGTAGTAAGTGGGTCCACACAGAACGGTGTGGCGAACTCCAGAGCCAAAGTTTTGGTGTCCACCCATGAGGAAAACCTGGGTGAAGTGATCTTGGATGGGCAAAGTTTGCACCACATTGGCGCCTGTGCCACTGGGTGCAACAAATAAAAGGAAATCAACACCAACTGTGGTCAGATAAAATGATTTTCTATCATAAAGTGTGCAACCTGATACCAAAAGTTCAACGGGGCAAGAATATGGTCAATGAAGGACATAGACCTCAGCTTACCATTGTGCACATAGAGACTGGACATGTTGGGGAGCAGCGGTGCATGTTTAGGTAGGGTATCAAACAGCACCAAAGTGACTTTTAGAATTTGAAGTTCTATGTGCCCCTACAGGGGGCAGGCGCAGAAGTCCAGCAGTCAGTGGCTGGGTTGGCCCAACAGTTCATGTCACCCACCACAAATGGGTCAGGGGGAAGCGGGAGGGAAGTAACAGCTAAGAGAATTACCGGCAAGCCTGTGCACAGGTTAGGGCATAAATAATAATGATAGCGTGCACTTTGTCATCCCACAAAAAGGACACTGCAAGCACATGACCATTGAAGTATGAATTTTTAGAAATAAACTTAAAAGTATGGTCGCACATATAAGCACTCCACAGTGTGGCGACCAAAATAAAGAAGAGGAGCATGGTTGCCCATGTTTCCACAGCACCATGTGGACAGTGGGTTTCCTGAATGTCCAAAATGTCCACAGGTAAATTATCTTTAAAAAATTCAGTTCCCAGCCCTGGACTGCGAGGCCTTGAGTCAAGAAACGTTCAACATCCCTATTGTGAAGGCTCCCCCATCACAGCTTAGGTACTATGGGAGGGGCTCCATTTCCCTTCCTTTGACACTTTCTCAGCAGCTGTAGCTAGACCTCATTCTTGATCCATCATATGAGGGCTTAAGGGAGTCCATCACTTTGAATGTAGTTGCAGTTTTGGTGTTTTTTGTTTTGTTTTGAATTTTTGAGTTGCTGTGCTCCTGCATTGCATCAGTGGAGGCCAACAAAAATTCAGGAGTGAAATGAGCGTTAGAATTGGTTTCATCAAGGCTTGGTAATTTTGCTTAGATAAATCTGACTCAACCATAGGGTCCTCAGGTTGGGTGGCCCAATCTGATTGGTGAATTGATTCACGATTAACTTCAAAAGCGAAGGACTCAATGTCTTCCTGGTCTGGTCAGGTGGGATCACGGATGCAACCATGGCCGCTGCCTTGGCCACTGCTCTATGGGCCAGCTTTAGCTTTTTTTGATCATATGGAGACTCAGGTTTGACCTAAACGTAACACCCTGGCACACCCCATGGGAAGGCGGCATCAGTTTCTATGTGTGGTTCTTAATGGGAGTCTGCACTGTCCATTGCGTTGGGGAGGATTTCGTTTTGTGTGATGCCCTCCTTGTCAGGGAAGGTTTAGGACTTGTGGTCAGGCACAACAAAAGGTGCAGATAGGAGCGTGCTATCCACTGTGATGCGGAACAGACGGGATTCCTGCCCATAAACAAACACAACTGCGGTGTGGAGGATTTGACTCAAATCTTCCACAATGAATGTAGACGTGGTGATCACAGCAATTGTTTTGACCAACACAGATCTGGCATAAGCGTAAAGAATTGCATTTTGAAGAAAGAATTTCCCCATAGCTTTTAAGCCCATCCATGAGGTGATGCTCCAGCACTGTGCACCTTATTGTTGTGGGGAGAAATTTGAAGGCTACAAAAAATTTGTCTGACTTTGTCCGCCAAGTGTGCTTTGTCTTGACTACACATTGCCCATCTGGGAGGTTTACCACCACACGCACCTGTGAAGCTTCGTCTACTGCTTTTTTATTTTCAAATTAAAGATCCGAATAACTACAGGTCATGGAGCGTTGTGCTACATATACTGCGGCTAGGAAATGGTTGTGTACATCTCCACAGAACTTTTCCCAAAGTGACGTTTGATAATATCCAGGAAAACTTAATCCCATGCTCCATTGATGACAGGGGCTGGTAATGTAGAGTATTGATGAACTGGTTGCATTTCACTTGCCAGGCTAACATCTCCAGGGAATTATTCACTGCAGGTTTTTTATTTCTATCTAGGCTGCTGGTTTCATCAAGCGTTTACAAACTTTAAACAGTGTAGAGCCCAATAGAGTACCATTTACTTTGCTAGCTCAACTGCTACCCAACATTGGTTGCACACTAATCCCCTCAAACAGATTATCAAACTTACCTAGTCTTGAATTAAATTTGTTGCAATTAATGATTGCAACGAGTGAGAAAAGTTTTTAAAGAATATTAGATAATATCAGTTTTTATTGCCATGATCAAAAGTATCCGGCAGTGTTTCTTATTTACCATTGTCAAGCAACGAGAAAGGAGACGAGTTATATTGGAAGTAAATAATAAGTTCTCTGATAAAAAATGTAGAGACCATCCTGGGGGAGTATAGGAATCAAGGAATCAGTGAAGATGACTGAGTTTATTCCCTAAATGACTTTGAGTCATAAAGATTAACCTTAAGAAAAGCAGGTTAACTGGGCATTTTATTGGCAAAAATAGCTGAAATAGTCATGTATGGCATTGGGCCATTAACCTCGCTCTGAGGAAGCGGCAGCTCTAAGGAAATGGAGATGAAATGCACAGAGGAGAAAGACTATGCAGAGATGCATCAAACCATGAAAAGAAGATGGACTATGCGAAGTTGAATTTAAACCAGCTGTTGAACTCAGGCTGGGAACAAAGCAGCGTCTGCCTCCAATAAACCCATCATTGCTGGATAATCTGGTGTTAAAAATCTTAGGGTCTTCACTTCTCATTTAAGAATACTAACCCCTAAATTTTATAACTTGCACAGGTTCAGTTTTGTGCAATAATCGCATTGTCTGATGATATATATGATTGATGATAGTATGAATACTATTATCTGTAGTTGAATAGATCACTAGTGTTAGGTCCAACGCTTGACCAGTATTCCTCCTCAAAATACTCAAGATGTCCTCTCTTTGGTATTTATTCTCAGATTCAGCCTAACTTGATCCATGCTCAGATCCTAGTTTATGGCCTTTCCTCTGGTGACACACAGTTGGTAGCAATTCCCTTCTTGGCTCAGCTTCTCTTCTCAGGATACTTAATCCTTACTTTTATCCTAAATAATCTCCAATTAAAGCACACAGCAATAATTTCCTTGAAGATTAATAGAACTAATAATGAATTCTGCTAAAGTAAATTTTTATTAAGTAAATTCTTAGAGGAATTTATAGAGGGAATTTGGCTCCCAACCCTCAGTGGCGCCTCAGTATTGAAATGGCAGTCTCTGCCATTAATTTACCCTTCAACTTCTCATCAGTGATGGTCTTCCGCATCCTGGTTATTATTTCGTCGTTGAACATCCTTGAGACCTAAAACAAAGATTTAGAAAACATGTCCCTACCGTTTTCTATTCAATCCCAGCAAACCAACTATATTTGGCAAGCGACATGCTTAGGTAATAGGACATGTTACCCATTAAAGCAGGTCGCAAACCAATTGATCAGTTTGCTAGTTGCAGGTGGCATCATTCGCCTCACAACTTGCTCCTTAAATTCCCAATTGGTCAGTGATGGAATCCAACTAATCCCAATTGGTACACCTGATAGTTAATTATTGATCAACTATCAGATGCCACCATTTTTCAGCAACTCTGCCCAACGAGATTTTAAGTATTCATTCAGATTAATCCCTGAAGGATCCAAGCCAGGGTCTTACCAAAAATCCCTCAGGAATGTTAACCAAAATTAGGGACAATCAATATCCAATTCCACTTGCTATAGGAATTATCCCCTAGCAACCCCTGGTAATCTAGACAGCTGGAAATGTGGGCAAAAATCACAACACATCCCCCTATTTACTAAATTTCCAGTGATAATAGGATTGGGACAGGAGAATATCACTTTGAATCCTAGGTCAAATACTTCTTTAGTTCAAGCAGAGTACAGTTGACCAGTACTTTACACTGCTCAGCATGACCTTCAGCATGAAGCTCTCTTCCTATTCCTCCTTGCTACTGCCTACTCAGAGTGTGGTCCCATGACATTCTGTCTTGTTGGGCTGATCAGTTTACTCGTGATGATAATAATCCCAGGATCTGGTTTCCCCCATCGGGCATATGACACACTGTCATATTCATGATTCTTGGTCCAGCATCCTCAATTTTCTGATTTTCATCATCATCATTAACATTAGATTTGCCATCAATGTTTGTTTTGGTGTGCAATTAAGAATGCTCAATTATATTTGCTCTTGTTATCTTCTCATAATAACTATATGGCTCATATCATTCTTAATTCTTCTCTGGAGAGCTTATTTTATTAATTTTGAGATTGATACCCTAAAATTAGAGCTTAATTGATTCCAGAGTACATAATGTCGACTATCATAAAAGTCCAACATCACCACTCTCATCCACCTCATTTGTCGAATTTGGAGTCTGGTACCAATAAACTGCTTGATAGCATGTCCAATAAAGACCTACAGCTCTTCCAACTGATGAGTCAATCTGTGCAACGGAAATTTTTTATGGTCCTCCAAGGACTCATACTCCCTGTAAAAACTGAAGGTTTTTACTGGTGCAAAAGTTTGCTTAACTAATTACTCTGGAAATAAACACAAGCTTGCTAATTGTATGAAGACATTTTCTTGGTTAAGTTTAGATAGATGGAAGACTTGTCCCTACTCTGGCAGATAATAATATAAGTGACTTAGGCCTCACTCTGGCAAGATATAATAATTTTAGTGACTTTGGCTTCACTCTGGCGTTGAAACTTAGACAAGGACTCTCTTCACAAGAAGCAGATAAACTACAAAATATAATAAATATAAGATATAGGTCTAAGGCTTATCTCAGTCCAAGGTGTTTTTAAATCATAATGAGGGAATATTTATAGGTGGAAGTATGAGAGGACATGTGTTTATGGGTAAATTGTGCTAACCACAATGGTCTTAGCACGCCTAGCTGACAAAAAAAAAGATATTGGTTTAATTTTGGAAAATACTCTTACTGATATTCACAAGGAATAGCATATTTAAATTGCCATTTGTATCAGCCCACATGTCAGCTACCAAACTTGACGATTTCCCATGAATAATTACCCATTTTGAGTCAATTTACTCTTCTCCAAATTTTTGGCAACAATCCCTGACAAAATTGTAACCATAATTATCATTGGATATGATCCTATGAGAATTATGATTAACTGTTCAGTCAGTTATTATCACCTACTAGATGACATAATTAGATTGTCATCTCTAGCTTAATCAATAAGCTAAATTAAAACATGCAAACCATTAATTTAAATTTGAAGCTTAGTTAATCCCAAGCTGGATAATTTGGTCATATAAACTCCCACACATCCCCCCATTTGACCATATTATCAGCTAAAAATGTCCTCATGCAATACTTCACGCTACAAGCAAATCCTGGCTAATCTATCTGAAATGGAAGACTCCCTTTTTTTGAGCAATGTTATAAACCACCCAAAGAGGTATCCTTTCCCTTCCTGCCAGGTCTAACGCCCTGAGTCAACTTGATTTGGTTATCTCTTCATATGTGCTCCCTGCAACGGTACCTATTTTTTAAGAAGAAATAGGATTGGCCGTTTCCTCAATAAATTCTTGGCCTTTAATTCCAATTTCCCCTTCTGTCAAGCTCAATTTTGAATCATTATTGTACTCAGCTCCATTAGTTCTGAATTCAGGGGTTGCTCATGAGTCCACTGAGCAATTTCCCTTGATTTTAGATCAATCATTCCTAATTGAGTCAGATATTCTCCCTGAGTTCCTTTTTTTGGATCAGCCAATTTTATCAACCAACAATCTTATCTACCAAACTGGCAATCAGTAATGATGAGCATGTTGAGCTTCCATATCAGAAACTTAGGGGATATTGACTGAAGCCCTTAGCATTTCTTTTGCTTCTTGTGACCTTGATAATTTGCTTGACTGAAATACTGCAACTTATGCACTTCAGTTTTTGGGGAAAGTACTTTGCATATGAGCCACGTCACTCCCTGCATCACCAAATTTCCACCATTGCTTTCCTTTTTGCTTCCAGGAGGCCCACAGCTGCTGCCTCCAAGATGCTGTTTGTTGCCTGCACAATTACTTCATGTGGGGACTATCCAGTGATACCTCCCATTAATGGTGATAATTGGGGGCATGGTTTGACATCCACCCGCACATTTTCCTTATTAATTATTCTCTCATATGGCGAATGTTCTTGATGAAGCTTGTCATCAAGCACTTCGCACATGTAACGCACTGGCTCCTTCCAATGAGCCACGAATGAGTTGGGCAACAGGATCCATGTTACAGACCATAGGGCTGACAGGGCTCCTGATACTACTCTCTCTTGTGCGCGCTACAAGATTGGACAAGCACCCCCTGGAAGACAGTTGCAAATATACTCTAACCCCAGCAACATGCCTTGACTCCAAGACAAGGTATAAAGGGAGGCAATAGCTCTCCCAAGCTCACTCTCAAAGTCCAATTCTTGTTGATTTAAGCCAAACATGGCTGCAGTTAGGCAATATTTTAAATAAACTCAAACTGTAAATATATGAATTTTAAAGTTCTTTTATTTAATATTGGCCAGGTTGATAGAAAACAGAACTGAGAAGCCTCCAGCTCTTAGTTCCTTCCCTATATACACATGCTACAAGCTAATATAAAATATAACACAAGCTTATGGTGCTAATCTGACTAATGCTTGGTGTAAACCTTACAGCAGGATCGCGGAATCCTCACTCAATGGTTCTGTGCCAGTTCCGATTCTCAACAGTTCCGCACCAGTTCCATTTCGAATTCCAAATGAACCGCGAAACTTCCAAGCACCTGTTCCATTCCATTCTTGATTCGAGTCCAAATCAAATCTCGAAACTCCCCATTTTACCTGATTCTCGTTTTTCCTCGACTTGGACGCCC
>JAKSZP010009289.1:0-208990 GCA_022478985.1 Massospora cicadina
CTATGTCTTTTTAGGTGAGGTTCCCCAACAGCAGCGTAATGGGCCTCTGGTAGGCTGGGTCAAGAATACCAGGCAATACCTGAGGCTCCAATGGACTGACACCATCAATACTAACGAGGTGCAACAAACAGTGGCGTGGAATATGAAGCGTGATTTTTGTGTCAACCACTCATTGTTCATCAGGCTTGATCACGACCTCATCTGCAGCATAAAAAGGGATACCTTCTCTAGCATCCACTGAATCAGGCAGCTTCTTTGTGTTGCGCCCAGAAGTGGTATATGACAAAGGTATTTCTGAGAGGGGATATTCAACCAGGCAAGAGTATTTGTGCTTTCTGGACTCTTTATTGGATAAGACTAATGGGACTTAATAGTTGAGTAATGAAAAGTAACCTTGCTTCAGGTTGATTTTTCTTTATAATCAATCATAAACTGAGTGCCGACGAGCATATCATATGCATTGTTATCCAAAGCCACAGCAGGGTCTGATAAAAATAAGCTTCCCAACTCGAATGGGAATTGAGGAATATTCCCCAAGAGCACGGGTATTGTTAGGGCCAGCGGTTCCAAATTCTTGCGTGTACTCCAAATCAGGAGCTAGCTTTATCTTCTTGATAATCTTAGTGGAGATAACGTTGACTGGGGAGCCAGTGTATAAGATGGCCAATATTTGGACCCTTTGAATGACCACTTCAACCTTAGTGAGGTCCCTCTAAAGTTAGGTGACAAAGCTAATATCTCCTTGAGCCATAAGGTGAAGTTGAGTTTTCTTGCCGACTCAGGGTAGTTATTCATGATAGATTGTAAAGGATGAACACGCTGAAGAGGTTAAATAAAGCCGGCTAGGAATTGGTCACCATCACTGGCAGTGTAAATCACTTGCGGACACCCTAATATTTGACTGAGGTACGTTTCCTCAGGGATAGTGGTCTCATCTACTACTCCAGCGTTCAAATGATCAGGAACCTCTACTTCTGAGGGGGCTCCCAATAGATAGTAACCATTGTCATCATAACCCCCTCAGATTCGTCCACAGGGGTATTCTTAACAACTGGCAAGGCCACGATGGAGGTAGGAGAGATGGCCACAGGAGATTTAATAGCCTTAGGGCGCTCTTTATCAGCTTAGCTGGAGGGGTAGGCACAGCAGCTTTAAGAAGCTGGTGCGGACGGATGATTGTTACTACCTTACAGGGTTTGGATTCATAAGATGGAGTAGTAACTGTTTTAGGTCGCACAGAGGGAACAGTTTTCAACTGATCAACTAGTGGTAGCTCCTTAATAGTGAGGACTGGAGGGATCACTTCATCTTCCTTGTTTGTTACATATGAATGGAAATCAGCAACATCTACTAACGCCTCCTTTAGATTATGGATATTTTGGAAATGTCATTTTACTGATATAATATGCCTAGCTAGAGAGGGCTGAGAAGCAGATTCAGTTAACAGGGCGGCGATAGTATCATCCAGGGTGAGCATGTTAGAGGTTGTTAACCTTTGCGCAGTGATGGTAAATCGTTCAGCAAAGGCAAGGAGTGGTTCATCCTCATACATGCTATGGCGCATAAAGGCCTGTTTTTCCCTGAGTAGACTCTTCTTGGATCCAAATTCAGCCAAGAGAGTCTCCTTCACCTCTACCCAAGTGAGCGAAGGGTTCAGATAAGGAACAATCATTTCTTGTGCTAGGCGGCTTAAACAGGGAAGGATGTTTTAAACTTTTTTGGTATCAGTAAGCCATACATGGCAGCTTCATAAACATATAAAGCGTATTGATGTTTCCTTTGCCAGAAGTGAATTTTTCAATAAGGGGGAAATTGTAAGGGCGCTGATCAAGCTATTTAAGGCGGGATAAAGCACTGGCAAGTTGCTCCTCAAAAGCAATGATTTTGGCTATACAGGGGTCCCCTGTAGTGAGCACCATTTTGTAGGAATCCAGCCAATTTTTGCTCCATGGTGCTTAACACCTACTGGATTCCACAAAGATTTGTAAGATTTTTAAATAAATAAATATGAACTACTAAAAGTTGGATTTTCATGATTTTTATTAGAAGCGTGACAAGGGGGAAAACAGTACTCCTAGACCTCTGACTATCTAGTATTTAAAGTAATATTGAGGGTTGAGGGGGAATTTTAGAATATGTTTGGAATACCCTACACGAGTCTGAATTAGGATTTATGCAGGAATAACGTATCTAAAATAAACTTGCTTTAGGGCAGCAGAGCGAAGGAAGAGGAATTTTGATTGGCCTAAATGTACCCATGAGGTAAAGCTTCTATAAACTTGAGCCAATCACCACCTGAGAAATTTATTGCACCTTGGGGGACCCCCGCCAATCCTATAAAAGGGGGGGTCCCTACGCAGGTGCATTGAAGGACTTCATTGGGGTTGGGGGAGTGCTTTTCAATGGTAAACCCAAAGTCCTTGGTGAGATCGGAGTAATCTGACCAACTGATTTTACTAGTGCCTACAGGTTTTGAACTGGTGTTTCCCCAATTAATGAGGTTCTACTAAGAATTGCCCAGGGACTTTTTAGCAATTTTCTCAACTTCCTTATTTTTATTATTAATAAAAGAACTCTTAACCACATCAGAATATCACAAATGGCTGACATTTCCCCTCTTTAACTGAATTTGACTTTCAACATTCTTATTTCTCAGCTGAGAGGGCATATGTCCAACAACGTATTCTGGGAAAAGATCAACTGTCAGTATGATATACTAGTGACTGTACATTGTCATACATATCAGACTAACAACACTGACGCTGACAGTAGCAAATGGGGCAATAGGACCAACAACCTGGTATTGATACGTCAGATTGGGAGCTTTATGGATATCACATATAAGACAGAAATTAATGATGTCTAGGATTGATTAAATCATCCTTTCCCAGTAGTATCACTCTTGCAACCATTGATGGGATTTTCTGACAGCGCCATAGCCTACAGTCAAATGGCCCTCCATAGCAGCCTCTGTTCTAGCTGACAGATGGACATAAGGAAATCAAGAGAATCCAAAATGTTTATATAACAATCAAAACTCAATTTGGTCCGCTCAATAATTTTCTTTAATCGTTACTAAACCACAGGAGTCTCTTGGCTCTATTCCTCAGGTTCCCCAATGAAGTCATAAATTCAATATTTTTTGGAGACATAGTGGGTCAATATGTGTAGCCAGGATAATCTACCATTATTCTAGTGTATCCTTCTAGCGCAAAGAACAATGAAAAATAATAGCTTAGGACTATTAGTTCCCAACGGGCCAGTTGTCCATCTGGGTCCTTCATTTATTGTAGACGCTGTAGAGAGGCATAATCTATAATCACTATAAAGTGGTTCTCATATAGTAAAGGATGGAAATTCTTGATAGAAAGCAAGACAGCTAAGCTTTCACGCTTGGTCTTGCTGTAATTTATCTTCACCCAGGTTAGAGTTTCTAAAGCACACTATAGGATAATCAACTTTATCTGCATCAAGTTACACCAGAATGGCCCCAACAGCCACAACATTAGCTTCAGTAGAAAGGATAAACGGGTTGTCAAACTTAGGATGAACAATAAAGGGGCAATCATGAGAGCTTTCCTTAGTATGTCAAAAGCTTGCTGCTGAGTTTTTTCCAAAAGGAATCAAACCTTCTTGTGGAGCAGATATGTTGACAGTTTTGTGAACTCAGAAAAGTGGTGGATAAACTAATGGTACTAGCTGCCCATCCTAAAGAATACCTGAGTCTCATGCTTTCAAAACTGATATGACTGGACAATAAAGCCTGAAAAAGCTACGGCAGATTGGGGATAATCTGCTGACCATGTACTAGTTACGATTATCTATGCCTCATGAGTTGAGGCGATTTTGGGTCAGAAAAGGGATATTAATAAGATTAACACCAAATAGGGCAATAAGGCAATGTTGACATTTAATGGATATCAAGTAAGATTGCCTCAAACTAAGACGATAAAGAATTGAGAATACCATAATCTACTGAAACAATGAGATATGGTGGAACCAAATAGCTAAGCTGAGGAAATGGTAACCTTGGAGTTCTGAATTATACTCTAAAAGTGGCAGGTAAGTCTCAAATCTGGCTAGTGTGGAGGGATTCAAAGATAATAGGATGGAATTTGTTTATTTAACTGAGGTAAGCCAACCAGGGGATGGACATTACTGAACTAAAAACTTAAACTAAAATAACTTAACTGATTGATTCAAACAAAATGCCCAAGAGCGATTAAATGAATCACACTGAACAAAACAACCAAACAGGTGGGAAGTGGAGACCGCTTATCCCCCCATGGCGGAAGGGGAGGGGGGATCAGGGGGTTTATCTTCAACAGCAGCTATCTCTTCCCAGAGTAGGGTGCATGTCAAGGCAGATAGCAAGGGCGTCGGGGCATCAGCAGTATGTGGTTCAATATCACTGATGATTGGTATTTCTGAGTAATTGCCACCCATAAAAATGGCAGTAATATATTCGGCTAAAGCTTTTTCAGCTTTAATGTGGGCGTCTGGTAGTTTAATGAATGTTGCAATGTTGGTTTGGGTAATCTTAGCTTTCAAACTCCGTTCTACAATTACCACGTTATGGATAGCATTAGTGACATTTTTGTGTAGTTGTTTCAAATTAATCTTACTTTTGGAGTAAGATCTCAGGGATAACAGAAGTGAAATTTCTCCTGAATGTGCAGCCACTGATTTGGAAGCAGCTTTGCGGAGGGGATGGCAATCTTATGTGGCAGCTACTTCTACTGCAAGCTGGTGGTCACTGTGGAATGGTTTGGCGTTTGGCTTTGTGGAATTTAAATGAAGGGGAATTCTGCATCCCAGTTTGAATTACAGAACTGGTCAACTTACAGCGATGATTCTTCAATGATATTACCTGATAGTTGCGATTCTGATATGACTGGACAATAAGCCCTAGTTTGTTATGGTAGAATGGATAGAATCTGTAAAGTTTAATATGAGTAATGATTATTTGAATGCCTCGAGATAAGGTGATATTGGGTTGTTGGGAGATTGCCTCAAATTAGGCAATTGTAAAATTAACTAATGAATAATCTCTGGAACCAATGAGATATGGCAAATTGAATTACTAAGCCATGGAAGTGGTAGTATCTGATGATGCTACAATATAGACAAGATGAGATGATTAAGAGAAAAGATTGTTAAGAAGTTAAGAAGAGCGAAACAGTGAAGGGCCTCTGTGTTTAATACTAAATAAAGAGTATAGTGGGAGCAAGTGCTCCATATTATTATATATGTTTATTTTGTTGTTTCAAAGAGCAACGATTGTCATATAGTTGGTCCTATTGCTCAGTGGGTCAAACCCTATGCAAAAATCCCTTACGGCGTATATTACAATTCCGCCAATTTTAAAACATGGTTCTCAATACAGGGTGCCCATTGATCAATCACAATACCAATAATATCCCTCAGTTGCTGGCCATGTCATATCAGGATTGCTCTGGCAAGGAGCCTTCACGAGATGCTGCAACCATTGAATATGCAGAACTCAAGCTTGCCTTGGACGCTGTGCTTCAGTGGAAGAAGGAGTTTCTGCAGGAGGTTTGTATCAATAATCTGCCTCCGTTTGATCATAATGGGAACATCCATGATTTTTTGAGAAATTTGATTTTTCAGTAGAAGGAGTGTCAAATCAGCATAAAGCCAAATTATTAATATTCACCTTGGGTGTCAAAAGCGCTAACCAAGGTATTTGCTATCTCCCCACTAGTACTGCTACCTATCAAGATGTGAAAGATACTATGTTGTGGTTATTTGGAGGAACCATGAAAATGGCGCAGCAGAAGGCCGAGTTTTTAACCATTGGGTTTCAGCATAATGAGACCCTCACCACATTTGCTGATCGCTTTATGGTGGAAGCCCATGTGTTAATTAAGGAAGAAACTTTAACTGAATCTGATGTAAGCATAGCGTTGACCTCCGCTGTGAAACCATACCGTGAGCTTCTCAATACCATATCTCCATATTTAGAAGTTGGTATTATTTGCTTAAACTCGTTCAGATGTTACATCGGTTATCTGCTACCTTCCCTCCGCCCAAAATAGAGCAGAACCCTATCCCCTCCGCTGCTGGACCTTCTTATTCAGGGGAGTTATCTCTTCCAGTTTGGCGTCCATTTAGTAACCCTCAGCCTTATTATCACTGAACGCCTCATTTCGCACCAAGTTGCCACCAGCAGTTCAACTATTAGGAAGGGTCTGTTTACACCGCTTGACCCCAGTACAACTTTTGGGGCGGCCCACCTTACAATAATAAGGACGCAGGTTTTATGGGGTCAATTGTTTTTTGTGAGGTAGCTCTGGGCATCTGGACAGAAGTTGCCTCAATTTTTGGGTCCATTAACTACCTCAGGAGCAGTACAATCAGGAAAAGTGAGAGCGGAGTAGAGATGGGACTCTTTACCCTCTCTATTCTGACTAAAAACGTCCCGCCTGACTCTATTCCAGTACATTTAGTGGAAGGTCCCCAGTATGACCATGCCTTTATATATCAGCAGCTAGTTGGGGGGTGAATGTGTTGACACAAACGCAATTTATGGACACGGTGGAAGCAAGCCCTTAGGAGCAACCACAGCCTTATGCCTGTCAGATGTTTAATCAACTCTCCACTGATGAACCAGATCCATTTGCTGATGCGCTTCTCTTAAAAGGGGTGAACGCGGCCCTCCCTGTGAATGCTATTGTTAAAGAATATCCTAAAGTTGGGGAGGGTATTATGAGCTTCCTTGGAAAATGAGATCCGTTAGATGTCCATGTTTTAAACAATCAGAATGCATCCTATTCTAAGTGAACTTACTGCGACACTGTTAAAGCAAAAACACGAGTTTGTGCAATAATCGATATAGGTGCCCCAATCAACATAGTGTCCATAAAGTTGGTGGCAAAGCTGGCATTGAAGCCTGACGTGGAGCATCATATGGTGTATGAGAATGCAGGCGTGGAAAGCACGGTCTCTGAAGGAGCTTACATTGCACTATCTTTGCGATTTGGGTCAATTGTCATTGTAGCCCCAGCCATAGTGCTACCAAAAAATAACTATGACCTTTTAATTGGAACTGCTTTTATGCGCCACTTTGGGGCTGTTGTTGATATGACAGAAGAGACATTTGAACTTCTGGGGCAGCGGATCCCAATCTACTTCACTTCTAGTGGAACGCCAAAGGATTCAGTACACATGATCACGTTGACCTTGCATATGGTGATGGGGTGGTTTCAGTTCGCTATCATCAACTTAAGTGCAAGACCTGGACCCTTTCCCATCAAATTTATGAATATCAAGGGCTACCGCTTAGGGCATTGGGGCCTATATCCATTCCCTCTGGACAGCAAGTATTCATAACCATCAAGTTAGAGGTGGAAGTGCCTGTTGGGCTTTATGGGAGGACTTTGGGCCTTATCAGCAATCATGGCTTGAGCCCCACATGGCCTCAGGCATTATACTTCTGGGACATGGGGATATTAAGGTTTTGTAGCAAACCTCCAGAGCAAACTAATGCAAAATATTAACACCAAATTGTAGCATACTTACATCTGATTCCAATAGATGAGGTCCTTCAGATTCATGATTTTGGGTCGTTGGACAAATTTGGTCTACCAGTCGAGGCACTGACCAGAATACTAATATTGGTATTGTAGAGTAACTTAATAGGACTGTCAAAAGAGCAAAAAGATCAAGCGATGGCTTTATTTCAAAAGTACAAGGGGATTTTTACTGTCGACAATCATGACTTAGGGTGTGCTTGGGGGGTGGTCCATCAAGTAGACACAGGAGATCATCCCCCTATAAGGTCCTGGCTGATCCGCTGATCAAGGGCAGTGGAAGATGTTGTCACCAATGAAATTGATAAGTTGTTATAGCAAGGGATGCTTGAACCATCCAAAAGCCCATGGGCTTCACCCATTCTGATTGTAAAAAAGAAGGACGACACCAATCATATAATAATAGACTACCGGAAGCTCAACAGTATTATAAAGTGGGACTTGTACCCTTTGCCAAGGATTGAAAATGCTTTGAATCGGTTAGGGGGAGCCCATTATTTTTCTGCAATGGACTTGAAATTGGGTTACTGGCAAATTGAATTACCTATGGTGGAACAGGAAAAATGTGCTGTAATCACCTCCAAAGGCCTTTTTTAACTGACGCGGAAGCCTCAAGGGCTGTGCAACTCCCCGCTATGTTTCAGTGAGCCATGGATACTATTCTTGGTGACCTGAAATGGTCATGCATCCTTTTATACCTTGACAATATCAACTTTTTCTCTCAAACCTTTTCGAGCATCTCAATCACAAAGAAGCAGTATTTTGCCAGCTGCTGAGGCAAATATTAAAATTTAAACTAAAAATGTAATTTCTTCAAATATCAGCTGGAATACCTGATGTTCGTGATAGACTTTAGAGGGCTGAAACCACAGCCAGCTAAGGTGGAGGCAATTAGCCAAATGACTACTCCCACTAGTAAGTGTGACATACAGGTATTTTTTTGAGAATGGTTGGTTACTACCAGTGCTTTATAACTAATTTTTAGCTGTATTGGGGCGCCACTATTAGAGTTGTTAAAAAAGGACGCTTTGTTCAAATTGACAGAACGTTGTTAATCCGCTTTTAATACACTTTGTATGGCAATGGGCAGTACACCAGTGTTACGCTATCTAAACTTTGATCGGGAGTTTTTTGTTCAGATAGATGCATCCCTTTCCGCTGGTGGGGAAGTACTTTCTCAGAAAGATGACGAGGGAGAGGAACATCCTGTAGCGTATTGTAGTTGAAGTCTGAACTGCCATGAGCGTAATTATACTGTGACCAAGCAGGAGTGCTTAGCAGGGATCTACATATATAAGCAACTCAGAGTTTATCTGCATGGGGTAAAGTTTAAAGTCATAACGGACCACGCATCATTACACTGGTTGCAGAACCTCAAAGAACCCAAAGGTCATTTGGCTCAATGGGCTCTTAAGCTGCAGGATTATGACTTTATGATCCTTCATCATCCAGGAGTAAAGCATCAGAATGATGACTGTTTATCTTGATTGCTGACTGTTGCGGTGGTGTCAGACCTCAGCGACGTGATGTACAATAAGATGCTCAGTGGAAAATATGATGAAGAACCACCCAAGTGGTCAAAGTGTTAGATGAGATGCAAATGAATACCTTCCAATGGAATGGGGAACTGTACAAGTGGATTGGCAATTCAACTGTGAATTTTCTGTGACCCTCACCACGACTGGGAATCATTATGAGCGTGCACAAGGCAGTCAGACATGGCGGGGTTCATAAAACTATGGAGTTGCTGCGCCCTCAGTACTATTGGGAAAGCATGAGCTTTGATGTGCTCGAAACTATTTCCTGTTGCCATCAGTGCCAAGTGGAGAAGCCATTCCATTGTAAGACTAATTATGGAGTAGTGAAAACACATTTCGTTTGGAACACGGTTTCCCTTGAGGTTGTTGATACCTTGCCAACAGGAGCCAACTAGTATAAGTACATCCTTGTGGCTATCCACCACTTGACCTGATGGTTCAAAGCGAGGGTGATATGAGATTTGTGGGCAGTTACAGCGGCCAAGTTCATGATGAAGTGCATTATTCATTGACTTGGATGCCCTCAGTTTATCTTCACTAATAATGGAACCAACTTTACATCGCACATCCTCCCCAGACTGAACGAGATTATTAGTATCAAAGGGGTTCTAATGACCCCATACCACCCTGAATATAATGGAATGGTTGAACGGGTGAATGGGACTCTGGTGAACATCCTACAAAAATTAGGAAAGGATTGATCTTCTGATTGGACCTCCCTCCTTTCCACTGTCATGTTCGCCTATAAAATCAGTTACCATTCCACCACAGGGAAGAGTCCCTTCCAACTGCTATATGGCTGACATCTGGCTCTTCCAGCACTACTTTATTTGTGCGTGAAAGACACTGGCGGAGTGGAACCCCACCGCTATTTCACTAACCTTGTGAACATTCTGATCAAATTGCAAACCAAAGCATATTCCTTCAGCTTAGCCAAGGTGATTAGGAATTAGGCTGCTAATCAGGTATGTTGTAGCGGGTTGGCACAGTTCAAGGAAGGCGATATAGTTCTCTTCCATGACCAACATGGGCTCAGCTGGAAGCACAAGTTGGCTAGTATATGGATTGGGCCATTCAAAGTTATTGAGAAGACATGTGTGGACGCCTATACTATCAAGGACCCTGGTAGCGGTCAGATCATCAACTGAGTGCATACGAAGTTCCTCTGGGCATATAAGCAATAGGATCTGATCGCCCAGTCAAAGGGGGGTGATGTTGCAATTCCAATATGACTGGATGATAAGCCCTAATTCGTTATGGCATAATGGATAGAATCTGTAAAGTTTAATCTGAGTAATGATTATTTGAGTGCCTCGAGATAAAGCGATATTGGGTTGTTGGGAAATTTCCCCGAATTAGGTGATTGTGAAATTAACAAATTAAGAATCGCCAGAACCAATGAGATATGGAGAATATAATTACTAAGCCATAGAAGCGGTAACTTCTGATGTCACTACAATATAGACAAGATGAGATGATTAAGCGAGGGGGTTGTTAAGAAGTTAAGAAGAGCAAAACAGTGAAGGGCCGCTGTGATTAATATATTAAATAAAGAGTATAGTGGGAGTAAGTGCTCCATATTATTAAATTAGTTTATTTTGTTGTTTCAAAGGGCAACTATCATCATATCATTGGTCCTATTGCTCATTGGTCCAAACCCTGTGCAAAAATCCCTTACGGCATATTACAATTACGCCAATTTTTATAACACTGATTTGTCAATTTCATCTAAAAACTCCCATGGGTTCTGGAAAAATTGAATTGGGAATCAGCGTATGGTTGAGGTTTGGTTAATTTGTTGGGTGTTGCATGGGATCAAACTGTGGTCCAACCCTGAGCTTGATTTGAGGAATTTGTGTGGCACTGAGGCAAGGTGGGGTCATATTGGTGGCTTCTGGTGCAGCTGCAGCAGCAGGATTTGGAAGAGTTAGAGGTAGGATTGTACTCCAGGCCAGAATTGGCGCAGGGTGGGCGGCGGTTTGATGGCCATTGGACGAACTATCAGCGCTGTTTGGAGCTGCTATATATGGGCACTTGTGTTTTGAGTGATCTAACTCAAAACAGGATGGAAAAATTGTCCATCTACCCTTGATGCAGGCCCAGAACAGATGGTCGGGGGCAGAGGGGATAGCGGTGTAAGGGGGAATTGATAGGGAAATTTTGTTCATTTCAGGGCTGATTGTGGCATACACCCAAGGCTAAGCGAGGCGTGTGGCCCCATTTGGGACCACAGATTGCAAGATGGGGTTGGAGCCATAGGATGCCAAACCTTCCATCAGCTCCTGGTGGAGTGCCTCAGGGGGAAGGTGGGTAGGCAAACTAGTGAACTGAACCACCAAGGTGGTGTCCGCTGGGAGCTGGGTCCAAGTTGATGGGAGGTGTATCCTGGAAGACCAGGGGCACCGTTATTCCGCATTGGCGGCATCAGCTTCACAAGTGAATCTAAGATCAAAATACCCCTTATAGGGGTGGATGTCAATAAAGCAGGTGGGTTTCATCACTGCCTGAGCCAATTCAATATTGGCTTTTTCGTTGTATGGGAAAAATTTCCATATTCAATCATAAGGCCAAAATGCATGTTGCTCTGAGGGAGCATCAGAGGCAGCAGGGCACTTCTTGGGTTTGAGTGAGGTTGGCGTCAAGATCCTTGGGAGGAACAAATTGTCCTAGGGGTTTAATATAGCTGGGTGAGCCAGTCTGAGCGCACTTTCCTGTTGGACAGAAAATGGCGGGGGAGTTTGCCAATGCCCCACAGTGGGTCAGCCAGCGGGGAATCTGATGACATCAGAGCGAAACTATGGCAGGTGATTAATATTTTACTCTTTATTTACTGTATGAATTGCTCAAAAAGTTAGGCCAAGCGGAAAGAGAGTATTAGGATGGGATTTGGATCAATCTGATTCCCTTATAGATCATATAAATATATTAGTTTCTAATGATGGGTCGCCATCATTTTTTGTATATTTAATTATGGAATTAAGTTTAATTAAATGCCAAGGCTTGTTATCCTTGACAGATGGTCTAAACTTGTAGCATAACATTGAGGCCCAATGAACATGTTTTAGCTACTTCAGAGTTCACCAAGGCCCATCCTTGGCTCTCAAATATTATAAAGTGAATAAATTAATATAAAATTATAGGTTGCCAGCATCTTATGTCTTTTTTGGAATTTTTGGGGAGATTTTTATAGGGTCAAGGATAATTAATATAAACAAAAGTTGATATTCTGATATCTAAAAAGAGAGATATTAGATCAATCATAATACTAAATAAAGGAATATATAACAAGGTTGCTTCAAAGCATCTGATAAATTCTGATAGGAACGATTTTATCCCAAATTGGATAGAACATCATCCAATGAGGTTATAGACCATTTGGTGAAGTTTTATCAAACCTATTAGACTAAAAGCCTAATAGTCTGAAACTTGGCCTTAAAGTGTCAAGGTTTACCCCAGGATAAGGCTTAACCTTAAAAGGGTAAAATCCCGACAGTATTATCAAAAATTGCTGAGATAAAGCAAGATGAAAGGATTGAAGGGGAAGTATTGTTAGTAGTTTTGAGAGAGAGGAACATCGAGTAACTGCTGTAAAATATTAGATAAATAAAATGTCGTTTGGGGCTATAGATTCATATCTTAATATATTTTTAAGTGTGTCCAAGGACTGACGATCTTCATATTGTCCGTTCAATTGCTCATTGGGTTCAACCCTGTGCAAAATCCCCTGAAGTATCTTAACAATTACTCCAAAGTTTTAACAGTGGTGCTCACTACATGGGGCCCGTTGACCAACAATAACAATCAAGAAAATTCCTAATCTGCAATCATGGTCTTCAATGATTGGGAATTGTCTCAAACAGCTGCACTGGCTGAGACCGCGGAACTCAAACTTGTTGTGGACGCCATGCTTACAAACAAGAGGTCCTCCTTCAGGAGCGTGACAAGTTATATACTAACTTTAAGGTGCATTAGTCAGCTGCAAAAACTTGGACAGCAGAACAGGAAGCTCACCAGTTGACTGGATGATGCTACTTATTGTCTACACTGTACGGAGCATAATTTAACAACTACATTTTACCCGCCTCATCCCCATTGGGAAGTGGAAGAACAAGGGGTCACTAAGGACGGATTCTTTAATGACGAATATATGATCACCGTGAGCTGTTCAAATCATGATGGCTGCTCTGAGGACGATTATGCTTTAATTCAACATAACCTCAGATAATGGCAGTCCTGCCCGCTGAAGAGCCCTACACTACCCAAAGAGCAGCTAGTCCTTCTGAGCCAGCCCCTCTTCATGATACCAGTTATGGGGCGCAGACAAATCTGCAATAAACTTCTAAGGCTTGCAGTTATGAGCGTGAGAAAGAGATCTGCATTGACAAGCTGCCCCCTGTTCAACCGCAATGGAAACATCTACAGATTCTTCATATGATGTTAATTACGGTGGAAGGAGCCTCCAATTGGCAGAAGGCTAAATTGCTGATATCCGCTTTGGATGTTGGAAGCGCTGACCAAGTTACACGCTACCTTCCAAGCAGTTCCACTACTTACCATAAAGTGAAGATAAACCATGTTGCGGTTGTTTGGTGGTACTTCAAAGATGTTGCAGCGTAAAGCTGAGTTCCTGACAATTGGGTTCAACATAATGAGACCCTCACTGCATTTGTTGATTAATTTACGGTGGAAGCCCATGTGTTAATAGGAGCAGGCAATCTAGCTGCAGCTGACATGTGCATTGTAATGACCTCCGCTGTGAGTCCATACTGTGAGCTTTACAAAGTCGTTTCTCTGCTTTAGGATGACGTTGTCCCCCTTTTCAAAATTGTTCAGTCCTTGCGCCATATATCTACTAACTTCCCTCCACCCAATACAGAGAAGAAACATACCATCGCCATAGCTGGACCCTCTTATTTGGGAAAATTCTTCTGTCCTGGCCAGATTCCGCCTAGTAACCCCCAGCCTATTTATAATCACATGCCTTGCCATCAGCCGATTTACCCCAGCAGTTTAACTTCTGCTCTGGTCCTGCTTATGAAAATTGTCAGCAGCCTAACTACCAACCTGACCCTAATTATGCTGAATTTCAGCAATTGTCCTAACAACCTGGCTCTGGTACGTGGGTGTCAACAAAATAATGGCCTGGACCTTCTTATGAGAACAAAGGATGTGGACCCTTTGGGATAATTGTTTTAAATGGGTCTCCCTGGGCACCTGATATGAGGTTGCCCCAATCACAGGTCCATCACGTACAGTAGGACCAATACTACCAGAGAAAAGATGGAGCAGAGTAGAGACGGGACTCTCTACTTCCGCTATTCCAACCCCAGAAGTCCCACCTGAACCAAATGTAGTATTTACAGCTGAGGTCCTCAGTATGATGACAGGATTTTTTATCAGCAGCCGGTCAGAGGAGTAAATGTACTGACATGAGCACAAGCCCAGTCTGAAGTGGAAAATTTGGCCACAGGAGCAACCAAAGCTATATGCCTGCCAAATGCTTGTCCAAGCTTTTTCAGATAAGTTGGATTCCGTCGCTGATGCCCCTTAATTTAAAAGGTGTAAACGTTGCCCTTCTAAGTAGATGGATTGTCAAAGAGTACCCCATAATTGGTGAGGGGGTCATGAGCTTCTTGGGGAAACGAGACCTTAAAAATATTTACGTATTAAACTATCAATATTCTTTTTATTCTGAATTTACCTACTGTGGCATTATTTTAGCAAAAAACCTAAGTTTGCGCTATAGTAAAAATGAGGGCTCCAGTCAACATAGTGTCTACCAAGTTGGTGGCAAAGCTAACACTTTAAACATGATGTAGAACATTGCATAGTGTATGGGACAGCTGAAGCGGAAAACACAGTCTCTGATTGGGCGTACAGTGCACTACATTGCAGTTTGGGTCAATAGTTGTGGTAGCCCCATAGATAGTATACCAAACAGTAATTATGACCTGTTATATGTGACTGCTTTCATGTGAAACTATTGGGCTGTTGTTGATATAAAGGAATAGACCTTCGAAAATTTGGGGCAGCAGATCCAAATTTACTTTACTTCCAGTGAAGTGCCAAAAGATTTGGTGCATATGTGACATTAAAACCTTGCATATAATGATGGGTTATTAATGTTCACTACCTTTGACTAAAGGGCAAAACTCAAGCCATCCCCCAGCAGATATATGAATATCAAGGGCTGCCGCTCAGAGCTGCTGGAGCTATATCCATCGCTCTGGACACCAAGTAATATTAAACACTGAGTTAAAGGTGGAAGTGCCAGCTGGGATTATAGAGAGATCATTGGTCCTTATTAGCAGTCACAGTTTGAGCCCCATTTGGCTCCAGGCATTATTCTCCTAGGTTATGGGGAGATCAAGGTCTTGTTAGCTAATTTACAGGTTGAACTAATGCAAATGTGCCAACACCAAATAGTGGCGTTTTTACACTTGACCCAGTGGAGAAGGTCCTCCAGGTTCACAAGTTTAGGCTGCTAAATGAGTTTGGTCTAGTTTTCTTTCCACTTGGCATAATAATCCGAGCTAAATTACACAAGTTTAAAAAAACAAATCATATTCACCCATAGTAGTTTTGCTCCAATGTCCTCAGATTATCCTCCAGCTGCCCCAGAGTGGGGCAGCGGCGAAACTCACCCCCACCATTTTCCGTCTGGCAGAAATCGCGCTAGGACTGGTTCACCCAGTCATTCCAAACCCATGGGCCGATTCGTTCCACCCAAGGACCTGGACGCCCACCTTGCTCATACCCAAGTGGTACCATGCTGCCCCCTAGTGCTCCCCCGGAGCAACATGCGCTACAGCCTAAGGGTCGAATATGGGAAACTATTCCCAACCACAACCAAGCCATTATCAAAATGGCACAGGTGGTGATAATACCTGCCAGATTTATAGATTTTTCCCCTACAAAGGGTGTTTTGACCTCAACTTCACCTAAAAAGCTGACGCTGCCACTGCAGCAACTGTGCCCCTGGTATTCCAGGGCGCCCCTCTCCCCACAACTCAGACTCAGCTCCAAGCGGACACCACTTTGGTGGTCCAGTTTGCTGGCCTGCCCACCCACCTCCCCCTGAAGTGCTCCACCAGGAGCTGATGGCCAGTTGGCAGCCTATGGCTCCAACCACATTCTACAATTTGTGGTCCCAGATGGAGCCACATGACTTGCTGGGCCTTGGGCATATGCCATGATAAGCCCTGAATTTAGAAAATTGCGTTGGCAATTACGCTGCACACCGTTATTCCCTCAGCGCCCAACCATCCATTTTGGGCCCGCGTTGAGGGCGGGTAGATATCTGTCCATCATGTTTTGAGTTAGACCATTCAAAACGCAAGCTCCCTACTCAACCACTTCAGATAGATTGGATGACTCATCCGCTGATCTCCAATCTGAAGCCCACCCTGTACGATATCAGCTATGGGGCACAATCCTACCTCCTCCACCCTCAAAGCCTGTTGCTGCAGCTACACCTGCAGCAACCAATCAGCCTCCTCCCCACCCCAATGCCATAAATAATTCCTCCAATCAAACATCAGATTGGATCCCAGTTTGATCTCATGCTTCTGCAAATGAATCAAACAAACCTCAGTTATACGCTGATTCCCCAATTCATTCAACAAAAATCATTGGGAATTATTGGTGAATTTGATGAATCAGTTAATGTCATTGATGAACTGTCACTGCAAGTCAAGCAGCTCTGTAACGCAGAATGGGATGCAAAATTCCTGCCTCAGAAATATGTCCCACACCCTAACGCCAAACCATTCTACAGCGACCATCAGCTTGCAGTAGAAGCAGCCGCCACACCAGACTGCCGTCCACTCCGCAAAGCTGCCGCCAAATCTGTGGCTGCACTTGCAGGAGGAATTCCACCTCCCGTTATCCCTAAAGATCTTACTACACAAAGTAAGATTAATATGAAAACTTTACACAAAAGCGTCACTGAAGCCATCCAGAACGTGGTAACAGTATCACGGAGTCCAAAAGCAAAAATAACCTGAACCAACATTACCACGTTTGTTAAACTCCCAGATGCCCGCCTCAAAGCTGAAGATGCTTTGGCCAAATACATCGTTGGAATTATGATGGCTGGCAACTATTTGGAAGTTCCAGTCATCAAGAATATTGAACCCTACACCGCCAATGCCCTCACACCCTTACTATCTGCCTTAACACGCAC
Source organism: Massospora cicadina (assembly GCA_022478985.1). NCBI lineage: Eukaryota > Fungi > Entomophthoromycota > Entomophthoromycetes > Entomophthorales > Entomophthoraceae > Massospora > Massospora cicadina. The sequence goes on from JAKSZP010009289.1 coordinate 17,277, forward strand.
CCTACTCTGGGATGAGATGGATGTGGCCAAAGATGAAAACCCGATCCCCCTCCCCATCCACCATGGAGGGATAGCAGTATCCGCTGCCCATCTGGTTGGATATTTTGTTAGGTATGATTCAATTGATCCATCCATTTTAGGCGTTTTGTTTAAATCATTATTTTTTATTATTATGATTTTTAGTTTTAGTTTGGTAATGTCCACCCCCTGGTTGGCTTACCTCAGTTAAATAAAATAAATGAATTTGGTCTACCTTTTGAACCACAGATAGGTGTAATTGTGTTTAACTGTGCAAAAACAGTCAGGTTATCAGAAGACCAGAAAGGTCAGGGAATATCTTTATTTGAAAAATATAAGGAGATCTTTGCCATTGATGAACAAGATTTAGGGTGCACGCGGGGAGTGATCCATTGAGTGGACACTGGGGAACATCCTCCCATCAGACCTTGGCCAATCCGCCAGTCTAGGGCAGCCAGGGAAGTATTAACTGAGGTGATTGAAAATCTGCTTTAACATGAGATGCTCAAACCATAAAAGAGTCCGTGGTCTTCGCCTGTTCTGATTGTCAAAAAGAAGGATGGCACAAAATGAGTAGTAATAGACTACCTGAAGCTCAACAGTATTACCAAAAAGGACTCATACCACTTGCTGCAAATTGATGATGCTTTGGATCAGCTAGGAAGAGCTCTTTACTTTTCAGCAATGACTTTGATATCCAGTTATTAGCAAATTGAGTTGCCCACGGCAGAACAGGATAAATGCGCCATTTTCACGTCCAAGGGGCTTTTTCTACCAACCTGTATGCCTCAAGGACTATGTAATGCCCTGGCTACATTTCAGCGGCCATGTACACCATTCTCAGAGGTCTGAAGTTGCCATGCGTCCTTATGTACCTCAACAATAAAAAAGTCTTTTCGCATACATTCTCTGAGCATCTTACTCATCTAGAGGAGGTCTTCCAACGGCTTGCCTTGGCCAACATCAAGATCAAGCCCCATAAATGCCACTTCTTCAAAGACCAGCTGGAGTAACTTGGGTTTGTGGTGGATGCGACAGGGTTGAAACCCCTAATTATCCAAGATGGAGGCTATTCAAAATTGACTATGCCAAACAGTAAACGCGATTTACAAGTATTTTTTGGATGGTCAGATACTACCATCACTTTATACCCAATTTTAGTTGTATTGGACATTCTCTGTTTGAGTTATTGAATAAGGATATCCTGTTTGAATGGACAGAATGCCACCGATGTTTCTTCAATATAATTTGAACGGCGCTAATTAGTGTGCCAGTGCTGCGCTACCCTAATTTCAATAAGGAATCATCATACAGATGGATGCATCCCTTTCTGCCATTGGGGAAATCCTATCCCTAAAGGATGATGAAGGGGATGAGCACCCATTGCGTACTTCAGTCAAAGTCTGAATTGCCACAAATGTAATTACATGGTGACTGAGAAGGAGTTTAGTGGTAAATATGCATATAAGCAATTAAGGGTGTTTCTGCATGGAGAGAAGTTTAAAGTCGTAGTGGATCATGCTTTGTTACGCTGGTTGCAGAGCCTCAAGGATCCTAAAGGGCGTCTATTCTGATGGGCTCTTAAGCTGCAGACTTATGACTTTGAGATTCTCCATAGACCTGGAGCAAAGCACCAGAATGCCAATTTGTTGTAAAGATTGCCAATCTTTGTTGTTACAGTGGATCTCGGTGAAGTTATGTATGACAAAATGCTTAGCGGAAATATGATGATGAACTGAATTAAGTCATAAAGGTTTTAGATTAAATAAAGGGACAATACATTCAAGAAGAACGGCAAATTGTACAAGCAGATAGGGGACAATACTGTAGATATCCAAAAGTCTTTCTCCTGACCTAATATATTTATGAGCGCACACCAAGCTGTTAAACATAGTGGAGTACATAAGGCCCTGGAATTGTTGCAACCTCAGTACTATTGGGAGAGCATGGACTTTGACGTGCTCAAAACTATTTTCTGCTGCAATTAGTGCCAAGTGGAAAAGATGTTGCGCCATAAGACCTTATACCGGTTGAAGAAACCCCAATTTCTTGGCATACGGTTTCCCTGGACGTTGTTGGTCCTCTGCCAACAGGAACCAACTGGATCAAGTAAATTCTAGTGGCGATCAACCACTTGAACAGGTGGGTTGAAGCATGGAAAATATGGGATTTGGGGGCGGTCACAGTGGCCAAGTTTTTAATTGAATGTATTATCCAGCAACATGGCTGCCATCAGTTCATCCTTACAACAATGGAAATAAGTTCACTTTGCACATCCTTCCAAAGTTAAATGAGCTGATGGGCATCCACAGGGTTCCGACAACCACATACCACCTAGAGTCCAATGGGATGGTAAACGCATTAATGGGACTTTGGTGAATATACTTCAGAAATTGGTAATGTAATAGCCTTCAGATTGTAGTTCCCTTCTTTCCACCACCATCTTTACCTATAATAAAAACTACCATTCTGCCACAGGGTAGAGCCCCCTTTAATTACTATATGGAAAACACCTGGATTTTTTGGTATTGCTCTATTTGTATGTAGAAGATACTGGTGGAATGGATCCCCACCGTTATTTGACTAACCTTAAGGACACATTAATCAAATTGCAAACTAAAGAGTACTCCTTCATCTTAGCCAAAAAGACCAAGAATCAGGCTGCCAATCAGGTACAGCATAGTGGGTTAGCTCAGTGAAAGTGGGGACATGGTTCTGTTTCATAACCAACACAGGTTCAGTCAGAAGCACAAATTGGCCAGCATTTGGATTGGGCCATTTGAAGTCATTAGAAAACAGGTGTCAACGCCTACACTACTATGGACCCTGCGATTAATTAGATCATTAACTGAGCGCACACGAAGTTCCTCTGGCTATATAAGAAATATGAGCCTTATTGTCCAGTTGGGGGGTAATGTCAAGATTCTGATATGCCTGGATGATAAGCTTGAAATAGCTACAGCGGATTGGGGAGAATCCTACAACCATGATACTATTTTACAATTATTTGAGCGCCTTGAGTTGAGGCAAATTTTGGGTCAGAAAAAGATTATTATTGGATCGCCTCCAAATAGGATGATAAGGAGATTTTTTTTTTTTTTTTAGTACTAGATGGTCCCAACCATAAGGAGATTTTGACATTTGACAAATATCGAGTAAGATTGCCTTGAATTAAGGCAATATAGAATTAAGAATACCATGCTCTGCCAGAACTAATAAGATATGGAGGAACCAAATAATTAAGCTGAGGGAATGGTATTATCTTAAGTCACTGAGATAAAATTGAGATGAGACGGTTGAAGGGGAAGGATTGTTAGTAGTTTCAAGAGAGCGGAACAGAAAGTAACCACTGTATAATATTAAATAATAAAAGTGTCGTTTGAGGCAATAGCTTCATATCTTATTATATTTTTAAGTGTGTTTGAAGACCGATGATCTTCATATTGTCTGTACAATTGCTTTTGGGTTTGACCCTGTGCAAATTACACCAGAGTATCCCAACTATTCCGCCAAAGTAATAACATATGCAAACTAGAGAGTCAAATCATCCTCTCAATTGAAACAAACTTTATCTGGTAATAGCGATCCTTTCCCAGGTAGCTTTAAGGCCAAGAAATTTTTATGTCAGTTTCCATGAACCAGAAGTTGGCTGGTTTTAGCTTGATTGAAAAAGAGTGGAGATAGATGCGTGGCGGCTTCCCCTTTTTGTTTGGGCACCACTAGTGCTAAAGAAAGAAACAGAGTGGAGACATCTGCTGCCTCTAGCAAGTGAGAAAGGTGTTGGTTGGAAGTGCTGGAAAACATGGTCATTTCATTGAGGCAGACTAACACACATAGCATCTTCTGGTCTCCTAACAGACCATACATCACCCTTTAGAAAGTGACTGGGGCGTTGCATAATCTTGTGGCATTCTTGTAGGTTCAAAAAACCACTCACATGCTATAGGGCACATCTTTCCCAATCCTCCACCGCTAGCTCAATCTGCCAATAGCTTCTAAGATAAATGGCTGAGAAAAATTATAATCCGGTCAAGAGTTGCAAGGAATTATCACACTGGTGTAGCAGAAAAAATTTCTTTTTGAGTAAGGACATTCAGCCAGCAGTTGTCCATTACTACCAGAATTCTCTCATTTTTCTTTCATATAAGCAACAAGGCGAATCCCAGGGACTTTGTTAGGGCTTGGGTAATCCAGCATCCAGGAGTTGCTTTAGTTCTATCTCTCTTGGCTTCTTCAACCTTAGATTTCCAGTAGTGGCAAGCGCAATTTAAATATAAAACACCCATAAACACTCTGTTCTGTACATCTTTCATCATCTCAAATTCATCCAAACCATGGAAAATATGTCTGCGTAGTCTTTAGTCAGAGCATCCACTTGACACTGCTTCTTGGATATGAAGGTGTCACCTATCTTTACATCTATGCAGCAAATTAGGGTGTCCCCATACAGATCCACAAGTCACATAGATCTTTGCACCCATGAATGGATGCAACTTGATTGATGGGTAGAGTCCAAATGTATGCAACAGGTTGGATTTAAAATATCTGTATAGGACGATTAGTAAAATTAGCCATCAGAATGGTTAGGGGTCCCTGATAGGCATGATCTAGCATCCCAGGCGGGTGAGTGGCTTGTAAATAAAAAGTTTAGAATCTCAAGGAATTTCTAACAAATGGTTTGGTGGAATGATAACATGGCTTCCCATGCCCACCAGTATTTGGGATTTTGACGGGTATAACTATGCGGTTGTTAGCATATATGGCATCCCTTCTTAGGTTCTGAACTGTAAGGAGGCAATTTAATTATTGGCCCAACTACTTGACTCTAGCCGCCCAATGAAGTTCAAATGTTCCAATAAACAGCTCCTAGGATTTCTTCTTTTTTTTTTCTTTAGAGAAGTCTTTAACAATTAAAAGGATGTATTATCCTATAATATATAAATACAAGTCTTTTTTGACTGATTTTGGTAACAAATTAAACAAGGAGCTATGTACCTATTAGAAGATCATAGCTATCTTTCTCCAGCACAACCTCTAGGGCTGACACAACCAGTGTAACAAACTGGAGTGTCAGGGAGGAGTAAATACCCAAAAACTGATCCCTGCAGAGGCCCATCATCCCATAATTCAAAGTGCAGTTTTGATCCACCTGCGACTTTATCTGTTTCACCAATTTGAGAGGAAATGACATAAATTGGCTATCTAGTATTGACTATGGCCAGAATTCTTATCTTATAGACAACTACTTCAACAAAGGTAACTTCTTCATTAAGATGGGAGATTTCATAGATTAAAATATTGGGCATAAGTGGTCTGGAAGGAGCAGGGTAAGAGTAATTTAAATCTTTATTTAAAATTTTCAAGTTTGGAACATACACTTCAATAGAGGTGGGAAGGACGTAACATTCAGATCAAGGTTTAGCAGTAGGCTTAGAATGAGGCGCAGAGTTGTCAGCAGAGGGTGCCACATGCCCTAAAATGTCTCCTTTTTTCCAGCTTACTTAGCATTCTTTTTCAAGCAGGATACCTCATGAAGACCAAAGATCCCAGAGTATGAGCATGGACTGCGTTGTTTTAGATCCTTAGAATCGTTCAACTGTATGAACATGTGACAAATTCCCCCTGTTAATCTTGATGCATCACCAGCTCAGGAAGCTACACATATATTTCTTGATGTCAAAAATCAATTTGAAAAGCTTTTCCACATTTTAGAAATGTATTATGAGTGTCAAACTATGTTGTAACGCGGAGAGAATAGCGGCAACAGCGCCATTAAATTATTTAATTACAGGATGTTAGGGCCTGCACTTCATGGTAAAAACGCTCAGAAAACTCAATTTTGTTTTTACCCCCATTTAGGCGGATCTTCATTAAGGCCTTTTTGGTTAGAAAGGGAGAGATTATGCCGAATTCTTTATTGAGGACATCATTCAGATTTGACCAAGTTGTGCACTCCTTAAAGTATGGCATATGATTTCTCAAGCCTTACTATAGAGACAGATTTGTATGTGCTGACACTTTTGGTGATCTTTCATGGTCTCCATCACGATTTTATATAATTAAGTATAGGATTAGATAATTTTAGTTCCAGACGCATACTTTACCTTAAAACTAGTTTAAAATATCCAACAGGGTCATATAGAGAATGGATAGCTGGGAAAAGAGGCTGATCAGACTAAGTTAGCTCTGTAAGTCTGAGATAAAGTTGTTAAATAGTCTTATTAATTTGACAGCGAAAATTATCCATATCATTTTTGATGGCAGTGTAAAAAGTGTTGACATGGCGAGTGAGACCTTAATATATAATTCTGAGATCTTTTAATCTTGGTGGACTGGTTTTTTACTTTAACTAGTATGTTATTTTATTTGAACTCTATGTCTTGGAGTTCAGCACCCATATGTTCAAGTTGGCTCATACCTGAACCTGATGGGCTTTCTGGGAGGTAATCAACCAGGTACAGGTTTGGCGTAAGGAAAAAAATTATTGTATAAGGAAATCAGGGTCAGGTCTTCATTGAAAATTCTCTACTTCTATGCTGATCCAGGCTCCCAGAGCCACTTTCAGCAGCTGTAGCTCCAGAGCTTCAATTTGAGCTTTTTGATTTTTTCAAAAGAGGGCCCATTAGGGGGGCTAACCCCTGGAGGCTCACGTGGACCCTCAGGACCAGTAGGCCAAGGGCCCCCCTTCAGCCTTAGTGCTGCAGTTTCAACAGGAGGTCCTTACTGAATGAAAGATTACTGAATCAACAGCTTGGCAGTACTATCGCTTAGTTCATGAATTTTAGAAGCATAGGCTGCATTTCAAGAGTCTATAGTTTAACAATTCTCAACAATTTGTTTATAAATTTGCCCAAAGCGCGTTCCTCTCACTGGTCCAGGTCAGCGGTGGCATGGGCCATCCACTGTGTGAGTTTGCCATGTTGTTAATGGAAATCCTCAATGCCAATTTGGGCCAAATGGGTTTGATATTCATTGATCTTTTGGAAATTATCTGAAATGGCTTCATGATTCCTCCCCCCAGAAAAATTTGATTCAGTTTCATACAATACAAAAATTGAGAGTAGATGTGTCAGTTGAGCCCAAGTTGCCATTGTATCACTATGTGATGTAGCCCTATTAATTTCATCTTATGGTAAAAGTCGTGGTTAGAAAATAGATGTAGATAAGCCTCCATCCAAACCACCCCAACTTTAGTACTAGGAAGGTCAGGTGAGGAGTACAAGTGTTGTAGACTAGGAGCAACTCAAGCGGAGCAACTACAATTGGGTCGCCCTCCAGGAGTAATTGTTCAAGTCAGTTAAGCAGTAAAAGTTTCTCTTCTTCCGCCGCTTGGATTTTATAAGAGCTTCATAAGGGGCGGAAATATTCAGGGTCATTATTGCTCTAAACTTGAGCTCTTATGCTTGAAAAAAGGGTCTTTTTGGATATTGAAGCACCCATCTGGTCAAGCTCATATCCTTCTCCATATTAGGAGGGCTGTTGTCAATGGGGTGGTCATGGGAAGGTATGTCTTCACCAGGTAGTCTCATAAGGGACCTGGCAGAAAGCAAAAGTGTTGGAATCCTTGTGGGGTTAATGCTCGCTGGGGCTCTTTCACAGGATTTCAACAGCTTAACTTTTATGAGAGTATTGAGGCTCTCAGATGCTATGAAAGTTTTTTAGCGAATAAAATAAGCTGCAAATAGATATAAATTTTACTAATAAAAATGGAGGCGATAATAGCCCTGGGGCTTAGTAAAATGAGAGATTTTTATATAATAAATTAAATTAGTAACTAAAGAGGAAAAAGTGATGCCCTATAAAAATATCGCCGCTTAGTATTTAAGCTACCTGAGGGCTAATAGTGCTATACCATCGAACTCAGGTTTGATGTGGAGTGGCTCGTTTTAGCTAAATGAAGATTTAGCCTATCAGACATCAATGAATCCCTCCCTCAGGTTGGGACCATCTAGTACTAAAAAAGATTTAGCCTATCAGAGTGCTCAAAATCCCTTCATCTCCTCTTTACTTCAGTTGGGACGAGTGATTGACAGTAGGTATGATATCCATGAGGGAAGGATTTATTGTAAATAATCCAAACGTCTTAAAAATAATTTACCTCCAAGGATCACCTCCAAATCTTTAAAAGGGGTGTTTTCCATTTGCGGCTGCAATTAACTTAAGGCAGTGCAAGAGCAGACTTGGGAGGCAGTTCGATTATTTTGCAGAGGATTCAGCATAATTCTAACAATTAAATTGGAGCTATTCAGCCGCGGGATGGGAGGACTAGTTTACTATGAACTGACTGATTCTCCAACTATTAGCGAGGGTTTATTAAAATCAAATTAGAGCTATTTCTCACCAGAACACTCCTAATGATGCAACAAACAGCCAATTATCTAACAACAAGTTTGGGGGCTTTTATTTAAATTTAAAGTCCAGTACTTTAGAAGCTATGCAACTATTTATTGAGGTAGCTCCAGCTTAATCTCATAGTAGACCTTTAATTCCTTAGGACAATCTCTTGGCAGCTTAACAGTGGTCAAGTAAAATTACAGTTATTTTTATACAGTCAAAATCACTAGTATAAAATATGCAATAATTACAGCTAGATTGAAAAGCTACTTTAAACTTTGCTTAGGGACAAGTATAGGTTTAGTCAACATCTGGGATTGAGTAAGTTATAGGCTTTCCAATTTGATGCAGCATAATGAGTAAGACTCCGCTGAACCTAATTTTTTCCAATTGATTTTCCAGATTAGATGATCCTCAGATAGCAAGGCCTTTTGCAATTACTTCAGCAAATTAAGAAGGGATTCAAGATATAAAGGCTCATCCTGGAGTTCATCACTCATGATGGGTCAGTCACTCCCACGGCAGTGAAACTCCCTTGAGTGGATGCTACATCATTAACCACTTGGGCTTCAATTGCACAAGTGTGAATCTCATCACTACCAACAATTGCTGTCTCCACACTTGTGATCATGTTGCCAAACCACACTATGACATGCTGATTGGTGACGCGTTCATGCACCGCTTTGGCATAGAGGCTGACATGGTGGAGAATATTTTGGATTCTTGTGCAACGGATCCTGGTTTACTAACCCAATCAGCGTGCCAAATGATTCCACCCGCACTGGGCAATTTAACCTCATATACCATGATAGAATAATTTTTGTCCGCTATTGGTGACTGAAAAGGTTTAATAAGGTCCTCCCTAACCAAATATGAGTTAAAGGGGCTACCTCTACAATCTGCATGTGTCATAATGATACCATCTGGCCACTGAAGTATAGAGGGAACAGATCTTAATAATAGATATAGCAGGGGGTTATAATGGGATGTCTTCAGCCCCTATTAACAATCATAACTCAAGCCCCATGTGGCTTGGGCATCTGATTATCTGGCCACACAGAGATCAACTTGCTGCTGGAAAGCTTGAAGAAGCCCCTGCAGATGGTACAAAGGCATCAGGTGGTAGCATATCTACACTTGACCCCTGTAATATGGTTCTCCATCTCTTTGAATTTGGGTCACTGGAAGAGTTTGGACTTTACACTGGAACTTCTGCCAGAATAATAGAAGTGGTTACAAGAGAAGCTTTAATAAGGTTATTGGAGTAGCAAAAGAATCAAGTGATAGAGCTACACAAAATTATTAGGAAATCTTCGCTTCCAATGACCACAACTTGTGATGCACTCATGGTGTTGTCCACCAGCTGGATACAGGGAACCACACTTCCATCCAGTCCCAGATAATCCGCCATTCATGACCCATAGAGGAGTAGGTTTCTGATGAAATAGGGAAGATTCTGGAGCAGGGAGCTCTAGACCCATCCAAAAGACCTGAGCTTCACCCATGTTGATCATTAAAAAGAAGGATGGAAACAACTTTGTAGTAATTGACTACTGCAAACTCAACAACATCACCAAAAAGGACTTGTACCTGCTGCCCAGAATTGATGACGCTTTAGACTGCTTGGGCGTCAACCGCTATTTCTTACCATGTACTTTAATTGGGTTAATGTCAAATTGCACTACTGGAAGTGTACAAGAGAAGTGTATGATAATAATCTACAAGGGGTTATTCCATCCCACTTAAATGCCATAGTGCTATGTAATGCCCCGCCCCGTTTCAGAGGGACATGGACACCATCCTAGGAGATCACAAGCTATTGTGCATCCTCATTTACCTTGATGACATTAACATGTTTTGGACGTCTTTTTAGCAATTAAATTATTTAGACGAGGTGTTTTTCCAGCACACGGTGGCAAACATAAAAACTAAACCCCACAAATGGAATTTCTTCAAAAAATGTCTGGAATAGTTTAGGTTTGTAGTAGATGCTAAGGGCCTAGGCCACAGCCTGCTAAGATTTAAGCCATTAGTAAGATGGCCTGACAAAGTAATAAACGAGATATCCAAGTATTTTTAGGTATGGTTGGTTACTAATGACGCTTTATCCCTAGTTTAAGTTGTATTAGGGCCCCACTCTATGAGCTTTTAAAAAAGGACGCTACATTAAAGTGGACAGAAGGATGTCAGAGTGCCTTTGCCGCTCTTTGAATGTATTGATCAATGCCCAGGTGCTGCAATATCAGAACTTTAAGAAAGAGTTCATCAACCAGACTTATGCGACCCTTTCCACCATATGAGTGGTGCTTTCTCATTGGGGTGATGACGGCATGGAGCACCCCATTGTTCATTGCAGCAGAAGTCTAAGCTGCCATGAATGGAACTACAAAGTGACTGAGAGGGAGTGATTATCTGTGAAATATGATTTATAAGAAGTTCTTGGGTTAACATCATGGAGTGAAGTTCAAGGTGGTGACTGACCACGCCTCCTTGCATTGATTACAGAAGCTATCAAGGCCTGAGGTAATGACTCGTTCAGTGGGCCCTTAAGCTCCAAGTGTATGACTTTAAAATAAAATTTACTGCCTTGGTGTAAAGAATAACAACGGCTTATTGCAATTACCAAGTGGTAACCATCACAACGGACCTTGCCAATCTAATGTAAAAAATGATCAGTGGCAAGTACGCTAATAAATCACCTTGTTTCATTTGGGCATTTAATGGGATGAGGGCCTATACCTTTTGGAGAAATGGGAAGCTATACAAGAAGTTTGATGGTCTATGTTGATCTTCCCAAAGCCATGATTGATTGGATATCATCATAAATCACACAAGGAAGTAGGGAATTGAGGCTGTGTAAAAGTTAGAGTTTATGAAACTGCAATAGTATTGAGATCATGCACTTTAAATAAATGAAAATAATTTTCTGCTGTCTAAAAATGTCAAGTGGAGAAGCATTCCAACCAGAAGACCTTCTATTGTTTGGTTAGACCCCAGTTTATGTGGCATAAAGTATCCAATAATGTATTGTAGCCCTTTCCAACAGGTGAGAATTGCTCCAGGTACATTATAGTAGCGATAGATCATTTAAGAAAATGGGTAGATGGACAAAAAGTTAGAGAACTAGGGGCAGTAACCACTGCAAAATTCATAGTAAAGTGTGTTTTTTAATGTCATGGCTGCCTGCAGTTCATACCCACAGATAATAGAAACTAGCTTCACTTTGCATGTCCTTCCAAAGCTGAATTAATTATTGGTGATTTGCGGGGCACCAATAACATCATACCACCATTATTCCAACGGAAACATTGAGTGGTTTAAAGGAACCCTAGTGAATACCTTAGAAGCTCTCAAGGGACTACATTGGATTGGAGCTCTCCCCTCTACACCGCAATTTTTGCATATAATATCTGCTATCACTTAGCGATGGGAAGGAGTCCCTTGCAACTGCTCTATGGGAGGCACACAGCTCTACCTATAATTGACTCCTTTGTAGAAGAAACTAACCGAGTGGATCTGCCATGTTATCTGATGGTTCTGTCATCTACGCTAATTAAACTTCAGATGGAAAACTTTTCAATAAACCTGGCCAAAAAGCTTAATGATCATGATTACAATCACCAATGGCGTAGCGTACTTCTGCAGCTCAATATAGGGGAGTGTGTCACATTACACGATCAGCACAGATCTGGATTTCATAATAAATTAGCTAGCATATGGATTGTACTATTTGATATACAAGAGAAAATGGGTGCTGATGCCTATATGTTAAGGACCTTGCTAGTGGTCAGATTATCAACTGCATGCATGAAAAGTTCCTATAGTAATATAACCAATAGAGAGAAATAAAAAAGTATGGAAGTACACATATACCTATAATGTAATATAATAGCGGGAAGCAAAGAATGAAAAGTGTCATAATGGGGAATTTAAGCTCCAAGGACTGGAAGAGGCCTTCAAAGACTGATTGACGGAGAATAAGATGTAGGAGCCGCACTGGAGGAGTACCATCTGGTTAAGGGGGTAGCGTTGGCTTATAAACAGATGGTTTACTCTCATGGTTGCCAAGATTAATTTTCAATCAGATATGTATGGCAGACCAATTGATTACCTGATTTTGATGATATTATTATGTTACTAATTTTTGCTCACCATTAATTTGGGTTGAGCTATTTGAAGAATCCACCAGATCTGAGAGCATTAAGGATAATCCTCAACAGTAGTTGTGTATTTCAATTACCAGAAAAACAAGGCTTACAATAAACCAACACTAATTGTGGGAAAATTAGATGTTAAGGATTTTCAATGGAAATTGTGGACAAGTACCTATGCTTTCCCCAAGAATTAAAGAGCGAATTAGTTGTTAGTTATACCAGCTTGGTTAGGATAAAGCCCTGTGGCCACAGCGGTGAGGGTAAAAAGTAATGACAAAAAGTTGAGGAAAAAGTTATTTGGTCACTTGACAATAGTATGACTATGCAGTGCAAACCATTTTTTGTGCATATTCTTAAGTGTAATAGTAATATGGTTTTACCATAGAAATAAGATGTTGTTACCATAACTCTTTTCATTCCATTTTTTATATTTTACCATATTTGTAAAAGGAAAGACAACTGTCATATCACCCTTCCAACGCATCATTGGGTATTTTCTCCTGTGCAATAGTCTGGTTAATTATATCCTTCTGGGATGCTATCAGTCATAATTGCAACAGTAATGAAACCTTACACTCAACTTAACTATTACAAGGACTTCCAGTTACCTCTGTAGATAACCTTAATTAAATGGGGCCAGGTGAAGAGCTTATTGAGTTTTTAATGGAATCTAGCCCCCTGCTAGACATGGAGATTCAAACTTTTCAAAGTCAATTGGGCACTTTAGATGTCCTCACAATAAATCCAGATGACTCTTTTTTTCAGAATGCAATTATATTAGTATTTCAGTAAACAACTTTTAAAGTCAGCGCAATTGGTGAAAGTGGGGCACTGATCAATATTATGTTTACTAAACTGGCAAAGAAACTGGGCCTTGCACCTGACATAGTTCATCAAAAAATCTATGGTACTTCAGGCCGTCTGACCACAATTTCTAAATTGAGCATACAATTATTGCCACTGCAATTTGGCTCACTGGTGATCTCACTACCTCTATTGTTCTAAAATAAAAAGTTATGAATTTCTTATTAGCAACTCATTTATATGAGCTCATTTAGTCAAAGCTGATTTTAAGGAACATTTTGAAAATTTCATACAAGCCCTTCTGTTACCTTATATCTGTAAGGATGAGGCCCCAGTAGCTAAAAAACAGGGTTTGTCAGTCTAGTGTTTAAGGATGATATAGTAGTTATGTGTTATCAGCAGATTTGAGGACATGTGTGCTGGTTACCCAACCAGATTGTGGAATCTATGGGTATTCCCTTAAATGCTAATCAAATTTATTTCATTCCATCAGGCCATCAATTAATAATGGGGACCAAAATTAACAAGAAAATCCCCCAGATTATATGTTAAATATTTGCGCCATTTTGCTGTTTCAATTAAAAACCAGTCATTTCCTGGGATTATCCTTTTCATCCATGGTGAAATCCAAGTACTGCTAGCTAAGCTGTATGCATATCTTATTTAGATAAACCAGCATCAGTTTTTTGCTTTTGTGCATCTGTTACCAGTAAAAGGAGACTAGAATATTTATGGTTTTGGTCACTTTTATGAACTAGGCTCTATCAGCAATATCAAGCAATCTGTTTGCTCTTTAGTACCTCAAGAAAAACTTCTGAATTATCTAAAGAAGAGAAGGACCAAGCAATGGCTCTTTTTCTTAAAAATGTTATTTTGCAAAGTGTCAGGGTAAATCCTGACATTATTGTTATTCCTGAGATTACAGATATCACCAATCAGATCAAAAGGATATGCGATGAAGTTAGACTGAATATATGCATACCAAATGAATAATTGTAGTGAAAAGTTTGATTAATCATTAAAATTGCCTCAATTGCAATAATAATGATTCAAATAATACCACCAAAACGAATTTAAAATGATTTCCAACCAATTTCCACTGCTTTTTAGAATCATATGTAAGTTGCAACCCCATAAGATATAAAGAATAATAGAGCACTGTTTTAAAATCAATTAAGCTTAGTAAGTCAAGGAAGTTGGATGGTATATAAAACTAAGGCATTCATTTGGTTAACCTTTGCGGCCAATCAAAATATCTTCAATATGAAAACATTATTAAGTTAGTTTACTAAAATGTTATCAATACCAATCTACTTCCCCAGCTTACAAGAAACTCCCTTCCAAATTTACCCTTTTAAACCATATCTTTAAGCAACTCCTATACCAGCTTAACCACCATTCATTATACCTGGCACCTCTAGTTTCCTTGTTATACTGGATTAAACCCCTTGGTTATACTAGCTCATGGTTAGCTACCCCCAACCAGGTTAGTAGTACCCCAGTCCCTAACAATTTGACTGCCATAATTTATAATAACTATCCCACCGCTTTTTTATAGTAAGCTTTGATATTTATTTTTTTTATGAAAAGTTACCACTTACTGGTGCGGGTGGTTTTAAACAGTAAAGAAATATGAAGCAATTTATAAAGAAACAGTAGGACCCAGTCAGATGTAAACAGAGTATGTTGCCAACTATATACCTATGACTTACCGTACAGTCTCCTCGTCTAGGAGGTTAACTTTAACTGAAGTAAAAGAAGGTCTTAAGTTATTGAGGCGTATATCAAGCTTATTATGATACCTATTCAAATGATGCGCAGAAAATAATGACAGCTAGTTCACATTTCACAGGTGATTCTATGGGTTGGTTTATAAGGTCCTTAGAAGAGAATGAGAATTTGTGTGAAGATTATGGAGCATTCAAAGGTTATTTGTTAGCTGCAGCGGCTTCCACTGGTAACAGATTACAGGCACGGATTGCCTTGATAAAACTTCAATAGGAAGGTCAAACCATAAATGAATATACTAATTATAAATTAAAGAATTTTCAGAGCACAGAATTAGATGAGAAAATGGGAGCGCTTTATTTCATACAAGGGTTGGAAGGTCACTTAGCAGATTTGATCAGACACCACCCCATCAAGCTACCCTTAAATAAAGTTATTGAGGTCAACCAGAGTCTTATAGTGGTTATTAACAGACCAAGAGAATTATGAAAAACAGAAGTGCCATAAGAGAAAACCTCAGACCCTCAATTAATTATTTAAAAAATGATAAGCAGTCTTATCCAGAATTTTATTTTTAATCTAAATGTTGAAAAGAAAATCTGAAAAATTTGGTTTTGCTGGACAGTGGGGCCTAACGGAACTTCATCTCAGAGCATTCAGTGAAAATGCTGGGTTGCATAAAAAGAAACCTTTGAAAAAATTAACCTCATAGAATGATGAACAGCCTTTAGCTTACCGCTGGTCACGTCACATTAACTTGAAGTTGGGGTAAGTAAAATATAAATTGAATTTTGGGTCCTGCGTAGTTCACCCCATCCTTTAATTCTTGGGTATCCTTGGTGGACACAGGTTGAAATCCAGAACAATTATGGATGGAACTCTATCACAATTAAGCTAAAGGATAAGCGAATTGAGTGTGTGTTAGAAGAGCATAAAGGGGTGGACATGTCCACAACAGTAAATAAGGGTGCTCCATTAAAGGCTTGAAAAGAAAAGATCCCTGTGTATCTCACAAAATGGGCTTCACTTTTTAGAGGAGGAGGCTAAGCAACTAACAGCTCATGGATCAATTGATCACATGATTGATTTACTAAAAAGGAAGCAGCCTATCCATGGACCTATATATAGTTGCCATAATAGGGAACAAATTTCCCTGAGAGAATATCTGAATAAATGCTTGAGAAGGGGTTTATACGGGTTTTTCTATCTCCCTATTCATCACCCTTGTTGATTGTTAGTAAGAAAGATGTTGGACTATGGCCATGTATAAACTAACAGAAGCTTAATGATATAAACATAAAGAACACGTACCCCTTGTCTGATGCTGATCACTTGAGTGTCCAATTTTCTGGAGCTATACTCTTTTATAAAGTTGATTTGAAGGATGCATTCAACCAGATACAAATAAAAGAAGGCGATGAGTGGAAAACAGCGTTTAATACACGATTTGGGCTATTTGAGTATCTGGTGATGCCATCAGTTGTGCAATGCACCTAGTACAACTCAAAAAAATTGGTACAGTGCTGGGTGGCACCTGGGCCACTTCTGCTTAGCCTACCTTGATGACATTTTTGATCTACAGAAAGACGCATTAAAAACACTTACTGCACTTGAACTTGACCTTTGAGCAGCTTGGAAGGGACAGCTTGCATGTGAAGCTATCAAAATGTGTATTTGCGCAGGAGGAAGTTGATTTTTTGGTTATGTTGTGGGCAGAAAAGGGTTCACTATGGCACTTATAAATTGGATGCCATCACATCTTGGCTACAACTGATAGTGAAAGGACGTTTGTAGCTTCTTGTGGTTAAAAACTTTTACAGTGATTTTATCAAATACTTTTCTTCTATTGTACTACACTTAACACGGCTTATATCAAAAAGCGTTCCATATAAATGGTCTCAGGCGGCGGATTTTATTTTGGGTTGAAGAATGCCTTTGTTTCTGCACCTGTGTTGTCAATAACCAATGATGAAAAGCCCTTTGTGGTCAAAACTGATGCTTCAGTATATGCTCTTGGGAGATCTGTTGCAGGAGGGGTATAATAGTAGGCTGCATCCCATAGCCTACTATTCCAAGAAATTCATCCCAGCGGTATGCAACTATACTATCTATGACAAGGAAATGTTAGCCGTTGTTCAATGTCTAAAACACTGGCGCTGGTACCTGTCTGGGGCAAAGTACCCATTCAAAGTTTTGACAGACCATAAAATCTTGAGTTACTTTTTCACCCCATGGCAATTGAACCAGCGTCAGTCATAGTGGGCACCTACTCTGGCGGATTATGACTTGGACATTTGTTACAAACCTGGGAAAATTAATGTGATTCTAGATACCTTAGGCTGGCGTCCTGACATGATACCTATAGAGGGGGAAATTACTGAGTTTAATACACAGGTGCTTCTATAGACCAAGGATACCGCTTCATTATTATCTCAGATGTACTAGTGGGCCGTGGAAATGAGATTTGGATGTTCAAAATGATGATGCTTTCTGTTAAAATGTGAAGAATGATCTCATTCAAGACTTAGACAGTGTGTGGTACAAGAAGGGTTACTCATTAAATGGTTATTCAGTATTCTCAAAAAATTATTTTTATGTACCAAAGGACCTTTAAGATTGTTTGTCATGCGTGAGAACCATGATGTAGGCATGGCAGGACACCATGGAAAGATAAAATGATCTAACAGATTCAAAGAACTTACTGATGGCCTGGTCTTAGAGGGACTTCTTAAAATATGTGTCAGATTGTGAGGTTTGTGGGCGCACCAAGGTTTGTAGAGGACTTCCTTAAGGACATTTACAACCATTGTCAATTGAACAAAAGCCATGGGTGTCATTTGTACATGGATTTTATAGTAGGGCTACCACGTTCCCAAGGATTCAATGCAGTGTTAGTGGTGGTAAATAGATTCACTAAAATTGCTCATTTTATCCCAACTACTACCAATATCACGGCTAAAGAGATAGCTCATTTTTTTCAATAAACGTATTCCTGCATCATGGTACTTTCAAGGAAGGTTATCTCAGACAGAGGGCCTCAATTCACATCAAAATTTTGGAAAAAATTCCTTGTAGACCTTGGAATCAAAAGATGTTTATCCACCGCATACCATCCGCATACTGGTGATCAGACTGAGAGAGTTAATCAGGTGCTGGAGCAGTACCTGAGATGATATGTTAATGCAGAGCAGGACAACTGGGTTGAGTTGATGCCTATGGCCCAATTCTGTTATAACACTCTAGATGATTCTTTAACTGAAATGTCATCATTAAAAGCTAACTATGAGTATGATGTAAACTGGGAACCCTTGCCATCTGTTGAGTGTGGACAACTCCCCTTGGAGGGAATTTTTATAAAACATTTAAACTCATGGACTTTGCTTGACTAATTCGAACCAAGCAGTACATACTTACAAAGACTTTGCAGTTAAGAAGTGTGTGCCTGGTAAGGTGTTGAAAGTAGATATACAAGTTTACCTGAATGCTTACAATATTCCTTCGGATGAACTATGTCAGAAACTTGCTCATTGGCATGTAGGACCATAAAAGGTCACAGAGGTTATAGGAAAGGTGGCTTACCGTCTTGAATTGCTTAAAGGTTAAAAATTCACAATGTATTCCATTGTTCCCTCTTGCACAAAAAAGAAAAAAGTTCTCTGCAACTCCAGAAAGTCAAAGAGCTAGCACCACCACTGATTATAGTCCCTGTCATGAGTATGAGGTTAAGGCTCTTAAAGGGAGACTAATAAAAATTTGTGAGAAATAAGAAATTCAGGTGCTATAAAGGCTACAAAATTATTAGTTTTGTGGCTCTAGCGAGATAATGAGAATAAGGCAACGAAATTATTAGTTTCGTTGCTTTAATGGATTCCAATTGAAGTACTAAAAAATGGATTCCAATTGGATTAAAGGATTTCACCTTAATTTAACCAAATGGAAACTATGTGAGACAAAAAATGAGGTGCTTTATTAGTTAAAATTTAGAGGTATTTATTTGAGTAGATCTTTATAAGGATCTTCATGCTTCAAACAAGTAATATCTTTTCTGTTAGAGGACTAATATGACTGACTATCCAATTTGATACAATTTTTGGCAGATGAAATTAATCTTTGCATTGTGGGATCAACCCTTTTATAATGCTTAATCTCCTCGGAAAGATTAAATTTTTTCAGCAGGGTGAGACTGATAACTCTGAAGAGTTGATTGTCAGTATAAAAGAGATTTGGATATATCCAATAAAAATTAAAATCTTATTAGACCAAGCTGCCAAACCTCGACCTTGATTAGAATTGGTCATTGCAGATGAAATTCCAACAATGCTCACCTCAAGATCTTGCCCAAGGGGCATGTAATTATAAAGAAATCTATTATAAACTCTATAATACAAAAAGTTCCGGTTTCAACTCCTGAAATGGAGTATTTAACACCCTGATGATAGATAATACAATAAGGTCCAGATCATAAAGTATCAAGTTTGTGAATTTGTCCTCCAGGTCTATGATGATAAAAGAGTACAGTATCTCCTATTTAATATTAAGGTAAAGTAGGTTGGGTAGTATTGGTCCTAAGTGCTTCTTTTGAAGTTGTAGTAGCAAGAGAACTCATAGATAAGGCTTGAATTCTGATAATCTCATCATCTAACCTTCTCATGGGTAGCTCATTTTTTGGGGGTAGCAGTATCAAATATAGGTTGTACACTGAGGGTAAAATAAGATCCTGACCATACAGAGCCTTGAAAGGAGACATTCCAATTATACTATACTAGATAACCCTGTAGGCTAACGTTGCACTAGGTATGTATATATTTCATCTACTAGGGTTATTTGAAGCCATCTTTCATGGAATAGCTACCAGGGTACCATTAGCTTGTTCAATGGCGCCATTAGTAGTAGGATTGTATGTAACTGTAATTGAATAATAGGTACCCATCAATTTAGTAAGCTAGTATACTACATGTGTAAAAAATTGGTTCTATTATCAGATAAAAGTAATTTTGGGCTACCATGTTGGGTGAAAACTTGCTTAAAAAGGAAGGATGCAGTAGACTTAGCGGTGACATTGGAAACAGAGACAGCTTCAATCCATTTGGTAATATTGTTAATATCTAGAATGATATGGTGGTGTCCATTAGTAGCGGTAGGAAGGGGACCCACTACATCAATACTCATAATAGAAAAGTATTTAAGGTTTCACAATTCTATGTTGATAAATCATATTTCCACTACATTGTTTTTAGCAAGCGATGCAAGTTTCCAACACATTATGTACAATTTCCAGCATATTATCCCAATAACATTGATTTTTTTAACCATAGTAAAGTCTTTGAAACATCTCCATGCCTACAGCTTAATGATTCTCCATATTAGTTTCAGTCCTAGCAGAAGGCCAAATAAAAGGTAGCCATTTATATCCCAACTTCTTATAGAGAAAAACTGCTCTTATTTATATTTCCTCAGTTAAAGGCTGTAGCTTTGTAATAACGTTCTTAGATTCACTATTCCATAGGTTGGGTCTTCCAATTAGGTCATAGATACAATACTTTTCAGCAGTGAATAGTGTCAATATAAATAATTAAGAAAGTCCATCAGTATCTTGTTGTATAGATCCAGTGCTATGTTGTATTGAAAAATCATAATTATGAAGCTTTAGAGCCCATCTAGCTAAGCATCCATCAGGATCCTTCATTTGTCATAACCATTTTAGAGATGCATGATCCGTGATGATAGTAAAATGTTTGCCATAGAGGTAAAAGTCAAAATGCTTGATGGCTGATAGGACTGCGAGACACTCCCTCTCAATAATGCTATAATTGCGTTCTGCTTTAGAAAGGGTTTTAAATTAAAAAGAAATAGGATATCCTAATAGATTGGAGTCATGCTGAGCCAGAATAGCCCCAATTGTTACATCACTTGCATCTGTAAATAAGAGAAAAGGCTTCATAAAATCAGGATGAGCTAAAATTGGGGCACTAATTAAGGCTTGTCATAAAAGATCAAAAGCTTGCTGTTGCTATTCTTACCATAAGAAAGGAACTTCATTATGTTGTAAATATAATAAGGGTTCCTCAATTTCAGCAAAATGGGGTATGAATTGTCAGTAATAGCCAACCATCCCTAAAAAGTAAGTGAATATCGTGCAAACTCTTAGGAACAGGCATGTCTGTAATGGCTTAATCTTATTAGGTATTGGTAAAATCCTATCATGATTAACCTTATGTCCCAAAAATTACATCTCAGTTTTTAAAAAAGCACACTTAGATGGTTTTAGCTTGAGAGAAACTTGCCGCATTAGGACAAACACTTCTTTTAAATGGGCTAAATTCTCGTTAAAAGTAAAAGAAAAAAGGTGACATCATCTAAATAAATTAAAAACGCAGGAAATTTTCAAATCACCAATTAAGCCATCCATGGACCTATGAAAGGTAGCAGGGGCATTAAAAAGCCCCTGTGACATACAACTAGGTTCAAACAACCCCTCACTAGAAATTAAAGCACATTTTTGATCATCTTAGGTTTCAATTCAATTTGCCAGTAACCAGTATCAAGTCCATAGCTGAAAAGAAATGTGTTCCAGACAGTAATCTATGTGAGTCATTAATGCGAGGTAATAGATATGAACCTTTCTGGGTAACAGCATTAAGATGACGATAATCCATAACAACTCTATGACCTCCATTCTTTTTTTGGATAAGAAGTAGAGGGGAAGCCCATGGATTTTGTGAAAGCATTAGTAGACCATCTTCAAGGAGTTGTTTTAGTTCCACTGAAACTTGAGCCTCCTTGACTTTAGACTTTCAATAAGGATGGGCTCATATAGGGGAAGCATCCCCATTATTACAAGATGTTATATATTTTTCATTAACCCAAAGTCTCTGGAGCTAATGGCAAAAATATCCGCATACTCTTCAATTAGAGCCTCATATGCTTGTTGTTGTTCTGGAATAATTGAATCTTCATATTCAACTTTGACTCTAGCGATTATAGTGGGGTCATACAACCCAAAATCATGTAGCTCCCTACATCCAGAGACAGATAATATTTTATTTACAGAAGTAGGTCATACATAGCAATAGGATTATTACTATTCAATTACATAGGTTGAGAGATAATATTAGCTAATAAAACTAGAACAGTTACATTACATGCGGTATCAATGATACTGGAACAGGTTAAGGCCTCCAGATAGGAGGGGTTAACGTTACCTGAGATCTCTAATAATGATCAATCAGCACTAATACTTGCACTCCAGTATCAGTTATAGCTTGAGATTTAGGAGGAATTGTAATTGAGTTGATAGAATATAAATGCATTCCTGCAGAAGCACAGACTGATGGAGGCGGAAAATAGTCTTATGTCTAATTTTTAATATTCATTTTAAGAGATTGCGTTAGGGTTTTCCAACAGACAAACACGTCATCTAAGTTTGCCCTAATCATTTAGGACATCCTGTGAAATTAAAGTTACTTGGTATCCAATTAAAAAAAGATAATTATCCTTTTGGCAAATTATTGCATCAAAACTAATAAGAAATTTGTTCCCCAAAAAGCAAGTCAACATTTATTGGTCAACATTACTTTAGGGGCAAAGATAGCCAATTTTCTAAAGCGCATCAGAAGAGAAGAACAAGCTTCTATAGATTTAGTATATGAGGGATCAGCAGTTCCATAGGCTTGAGAGTGGTTTAAATCTGACACAATTTTTTTTCATAAGCCAGGATGAAATCACATTTATGAAATACCCGTGTCAATGATGGCTAACACTTTTATTTTGTGGACCACAACCTACACTCAAGTTAAATTGTTACTAAAATGCGGGATTGAGAATACTGAAGGACTAATAGGTTAAAGTAAATTATAAGATGAAATAGAAACTTAAGAAGAAATAGTATCTTTGTTGACTAAATCATCAGGAACATCAAGTTCACCTGAAGCAGAGATCACATATCAGTCTTTAGAGTTATTGAAGTTTGAGGTTGAGGCACAGGAGGTGTTTCAACACAGGGAGACTCTTGCACTATGCTGACTCTTCCTTTTTTGACTCAACAGCTTGCTTTTTCCAACATAGCTGTTCCCAATGACCAACTAGTCTAAAGTATCTGCAAGGATCTTTCTTAGGTATAGGTTTGGGTTTAGAAGGCATTGCATGGACATAGGAGTGAGGATTATGAGCAGAAGATGGATGTACCGCCCCGTTAGGGATCTCCATTAATGCCTCTTTTATATTGAGAATATACTGAAAATTATCTTTAAGAGATTTCAAATGAAGTAACAGCTGTGTTGAAAGTCTAATATGACTGGATGATAAGCCCTAAGTCAAGATGGTAGAATGGATGAAATTATTGTACAGAAAGTACGTGCCTCTGCTTTGACATGTGCTGAGGCAGAATGTTGGGACACTTTGAAAATCAACTGGTCAGGCGGATACAGATTCTCTTCTGACAAATCATGAAGAAATTGTTGGAATGTTCAGAATATGTGAGGCAATTACTAGCTGTTTAAGCATCCTCTGAGCACTTTCTGAATTCTGGCAGATGAAATAAGTCTGAGGTGGGGCCCATCATTTTTAAATGAAAACTGGCAAAGATCATTTGCCTCTTCTCAGTAACTGACTTGTTCAGAACCTGTTTGCATCTTGTCTTGAGGCTGCAGCCTCTCTTCAGTGAGGCAGCTGTGTCCTCATGGCTGCCCAGTCTCCTCCTGTGTGTAGTCAGCTCTGCAGTGTGCCTGGCTGCCCTCTCTCATGCATGGACTCACATTGTTGACCCTCTCCCTTAAAAGGAACAAATGTAGCTCTTGTCATTGCTTCCTTTTCAGCCTCTGTCTGCTTCTGGTATTTTATTTCATTCTACTAAGCTGTTCTCTGCTGTGACAGAGTGTGACTCTTGGCTTCTTCCTCTCAGCGCCAGAACTCAGAAGACAACACCTAAGAAGACTGCAGCAATAATTATGCCAGCCCATTACAAATTGTCCCTCACTTCCTGTGACCTTTGTTCCCTTCAAAATGCCTTTAGATCACAGAGAAAAAACCTATTACTAGATGTGGGGGCTCCCCAGCCTGAGCCAGCCCTCTGGTGAATTCCCTTCTCTGCCTTGACTTGGTGATGCCTGGTTAGCTGTTGAACTGTGTGTCCTGCCTAGTAAATGGGGCCTGCCTAACAACTGGGCACCCTCTTCTGCTGCAAAGGCTGCCCTCTTGCCCTGCAGTGGACCCTAATAAAAACACTGTGCTGCTGACTTGGACCATGCTGACCAACAAGCTCCTCTGCAGCCTCAGCCCCTCCCTCAGGCTGCTGCAGCACCTCAGCTGCCTGCTCCCTTCAGTGCCTCCCTGCTGGCCCCTGTCCTTCTGCCACTCCCCTCCTTGCTTTCTCATGCCTCAGGCAACCTGGCACCTCTACTGCTGAATTTCTTGGAGGGGCCCTCTTCTCTGCCTGCCTCAGGCCACTCCCTGGCACCTCCATCAGCTCTGTGCACCTCTTCCTCAATCCGTGCCTGGCTGTGACTCTGCAATGAGAGGAGCCTCAGACACTGCTGCCAGTCAGAGCACAGCAGCAGGCCGCTCACTGCCTGTGTCTGAGGACATGTGACTTGCAGATGGCCATGCTTTGCCATGACCCTCTCAGCCTTTGAAGAACTCATTTCTCTGCTGTCCAGAACTGTGCCCCTGCAGGAAGCTCATTTCATAGGCAGAAATTAATGGAGGCATGGAAGTCAGAGACTAGGAACTCTGCCTCAACATACCTATTCAGCGCTCATATCAAACCTGCTCTCCTCAGGCTGGGGTTATCTAATAAAACAAACTTTTCTTCCTTCCTCACTGAACAAGGTAAGGGACAGTCTTTGCATGGTGACATGGTGTGGTAACAAGAAAAACAGGAAACAGAAACACAGATGGCAGAAATGTTTGTGGCATGGTGACACAGATTTTTTCCTTTGTGGCAGGTGGGATATTAGCTAATTAAACTAACGAAGGGGTAAGCGTGGCCCCCCTATGGACGCTATTGGTAAAGAATACCCTAAAGTGGGGAAGGGGTATTATGAGCTTCCTTGGGAAAAGACCCATTACATGTCCATATCTTAAAACAATCAGATGCATCTTACTATGAGTGTACTTGTGATACTGTCATAGCAAAAACTCAAGTTCATGCAATAATCGATACAGGTTCCCCAATCAACATAGTATTCACCAAGTTGGTGTCAAAGTTGGCATTAAAGCCTGACGTGGAGTATCATATGGTGTATGGGCTGCAGGAGCAGAAAGCATAGTATCTGAAGGAGCGTACAGCGCGCTGCTCTTGCAGTTTGGGTCGATTGTCATTGTAGCCCCAGCTATAGTGTTACCAAACAATAACTACAACCTGTTAATCGGGACCACTTTTATGCACCATTTATGGGCTGTTGTTGATATGACAGCGGAGACATTTGAAATTATAGGGCAGCGGATCCCAATCTGCTCACTTCCAACGGAATGCTAAAGGATACAGTACACATGAGTCACATTAACCTTGCGTACAGTGATGGAGTGGTTGCAGTTTGCTATCATTAAATAAAGAGCAAGACTTGGCCCCTTCCTCACCAAATTTATGAATATCAAGGGCTACCGCTTAGAGCTGCTGGCCCTATATCTATTCCCTCTGGACATCAAGCAATCGTAAGCATCAAGTTAGAAGTGTAAGTGCCTGCTGGGCTATATGGGGAGGTCATTGGGCCCTATCAACAATCACAGCTCAAGCCCCACGTGGCCCCTGGCATTATACTCCTGGGGCATGGGGAGATCAAGGCCTTGGTAGCGAATCTACAGGATAAACCAATGCAAATCCACTGACATCAAGTAGTTGCATTCCTCCATTTCATTCCAGTTGAGGAGGTCCTTGGGATTCATGATTTTGGTTCACTGGATGAATTTGGTCTGCCTGTTGAAACACAGCCTGGCATAATGGCAGTTGTACCGCGTGAAAATTTAATGGGGTTATCAGAAGATCAGAAGGATCAAGCGGAAGCCTTATTTCAAAAATACAAAGAGATTTTTGCTGTCAATGATCATGATTTGAGGGTACGCTCAAGGAGTGATCCATCGAGTGGACACTGGGATCATCCTCCCATCAGATCTCGGCCAATCTGCCGATATAGAGCCGTGGAAGAAGTTGTCACAGCAGAAATTGATAAACTGTTGGAGAAAGGATTTCTTGAACCATCAAAGAGCCCATGGGCTTCCCCTGTACTAATTGTCAAAAAGAAGGATGGTACTAACTGGGTAGTAATCAACTACCACAAGCTCAACAGTATTACAAAAAGGACTCATACCCTTTGCCATGGCTTGATGATGCATTGGACTAGCAGGGGGAGTTCATTACTTCTCCGCAATGGATTTAATATCCAGCTATTGGCAGATCGAGTTACCTGTGTGGTGGAACAAGAAAAATGCGCCATTATCACATCAAAAGGGCTTTTTCAACTGACACATATGCCACAAGGACTGTGTAATGCCCCAGCTACTTTTCAAAGGGCATTGGACACTATCTTTGGCAACTTGAAGCTATCATGCATTCTTGTATACCTTGACGACATCAACGTTTTCTCCCGCACATTTTCTGAGCACCTTAGCCATTTGGAAGAGTTATTCCGCCGGTTGGCTGAGGCCAACATCAAAATCAAGCCCTGGAAATGCCACTTTTTTAAGGATCAGCTAGAGTACCTCGGGTTTGCATTTGATGCAATAGGGCTGAGGCCCCAACCAGCTAAGGTGGAGGCCATTTGGAAGATGACTACACCAAGCAGTAAATGAGATATAAAGTATTTTTGGGATGGCTGGCTACTATTGTAGCTTCATACCCAACTTTAGTTTTATTGGAGGTTCTCTGTTTGAGTTATTAAAAAAGGATGCCACGTTTGAATGGACAGAACACTATCATCGCTCCTTTGATACTCTTCAAACAACATTGATTGAGGCACCAGTGCCATGTTACCCAAATTTTGAAAAAGAATTTATTGTACAGACGGATGCTTCTCTTTCCGCTGTGGGGGCAGTTCTGTCTCAAAAAGATGATGAGGTGGAGGAGCACCCAGTGACATATTGCAGTCAAAGTCTGAATAGCCATGAATAAAATTATACTGTGACCAAATGAGAGTGCTTAGCAGTGATTTATGCTTACAGGCACTTTCGAGTATATTTTCATGGTGTAAAATTTAAAATTGTAACAGATCACGCCTCGTTACGCTGGCTGCAGAACCTTAAGTAGCCTGAGGGTCGACTAGCATGATGGGCCCTTAAACTACAGGCTTACAATTTCGAGATCCTTCACCAACCAGGAGTAAGGCGCCAGAATGCTGACTGCTTGTCAAGGCTACCCACTATTGCTGTTAAGGCAGATCTGAGCAATATCATGTATGACAAAATGCTTAGCAGGAAAAATGATGATGAGCCACCCCAAGTCATTAAGGCGTTTATTGAAATGCGAGCAATACTTTCCAGCGGAATGGAGAGTTGTACAAGTAGATTGGTGATTCCATGGTGAATTTCCCGCGACCCTCAATGCGGCCTAACATTATCATGAGCGCACATAGGGCAGTTGGGCATGGTGGTGTGCGCAAGGCATTGGAATTATTATGACCTCGGTATTACTGGGAAATTATAAACTTTGATGTGCTTGGTACTATCTCCTCCTGACACCAGTGCCAAGTGGAAAAGCTGTTTCACTGGAAGACCTAATATCAGTTAGTAAAGCTGCACTTCGCTTGGCATACAGTTTCCATTGATGTCGTCGGCCCTCTGCCTACAGGAGCTAACTGATATAAGTACATCCTGGCGGCGATTGACCACTTGACCAGGTGGGTTGAGGCAAGGGCCATTTGGGATCTAGGCGCGGTTACTGTGGCTAAGTTTGTAATGGAATGAATCATTCAGCGTCACGGCTGCCCACAGTTTATTCTTACTAACAATGACACTAATTTTACCTCTCACATACATCCCAAACTCAACGAAATGATGGCATCCGCAGGGTTCTAACAACTCCATATGACCCTGAGTCCAATGGAATGGTCGAACAGGTCAATGGGACCCTGGTGAACATCCTCCAAAAGTTGATTACTGATATGCCCTCCAATTGAAGTACCCTCCTTTCCACCGCAGTGTTTGACTACAACATTAGCTACCATTCTTCCACAGGAAAAAGCCCATTCCAATTGCTTTATGGATGGAACCCCGCTTTGCCTATGCTCCTATATGCTTGTGTAAAGAAATGGCGGAATGGATCCTCAATGCTATTTGACACCCTAACAAATACGCTGAATAAATTAAAAACTGAAGCGTATTGATTCAGCTTAGCCAAGAAAATCAAAACCCAGGCTGCTGATCAGGTATGGCGAAGTGGCCTAGCACAATTCAAAGATGGAGACATGGTTATACTCAATGATCAACATGGGTTCATTTGGAAACAAAAGTTGGCCAGTATCTGGATTGGGCCATTTGAAGTTATTGAGAAGACTGGAATGGATGTGTATACTATCAAGGACCCTGCAAGCAGCTGGATCATCAACCAAGTGCATACAAATTTTCTCCAGGCATTTAAGTAATAGGAGCCTTATCATCCAGTCAAGGAGGGGGTAATGTCGCTATTCTGATATGACTGGATGATAGGCCATAATTCAATATGGTAGAATGGATGAAATCCGCCGAGTTGTTTTGAGTATAATTGATTTAAGTGTGCTTAAAAATGAGATATTGAATTGCTGGGAAATTCGGCCAAAATTGGGTGATTGTGAATTAACGAATGAACAAATGAAGAATTGGTGGAACCAATGAGATATGGCGAAGTGAATACAAGCCATTAAAGTGATACCATCTGAAGTTGCTATGATACAAGCAGGATGAGATGATTGAGGGAGGTTAGGTTGTTAATAGTTTTAGAGTGGGTGACACAGCGAGAATCAGCTGTGTTAATTATAATAAATAAAGAAGTATAGTAGGGCAAGTGCTCCATATTATTAATAAAATTTATATTTCTGTTGTTACAAGGGCAACGATCCTCATATCGTTGGTCCTATTGCTCAGTGGGCCAAGCCCTGTGCAATTTTGTTTACGGCGTATCTCAACAAAAACGCCAATTTTATAACAAGCTGTGTATGAGAAGCAAACGCAAACATCACAGCCAAAATGGAATCATCTAAAGTAATATGATTACAAGTAGCAAGAGTATGGGCATCATGATAAAATTGCTTAGAAAATTCTTGAATTGATTCTCCTCACTTAACTTGGATGATCATGATGGCTTGTTTTTGATTAGACAGGATTTATATACTTCCAAATTCCTTAATAAGGGCAGTTTTTAATCAAACCCACATCTGAAAAACTCAAGGTGAGGGACCATGATTTATTGAGCAAATTGACTTAAACAAGGAGTAATATGCCGCACTTTTTGTTGATCAGTCACTCCATCCATCGTTCTCACATAAAAAATAAAAAGGAGTGGACAAACCTTCACCTGGCTCATATGTATCTTTAAAGGTATGTTAGAAAGAGACTGGCTCATTGCTTAATACGTGAACGCCTGATACCAGGATCAGCTCAGTCTCAGAAGGCTCAGACTTGGGGATAGGTACTTGAGTAGGAATTTAAACAACTTGTTGATGTAAATTATTAAGATCATCAGTAAGTTATGAACCCATTAAGTAAGGTGAACATTAGAAGATGATTGGATTAAGCTAGAGATCGCAGCAAGAATTTCTTCTTGCTTATTCTCAATTACTCCATACTTAGCATTTAAACAGTCAATGGTTGCGGATAACATTTCAAACTGATTTTCTTAAGCTGATTGATTAGCAACGCATAAGCGATGAGCATTATTAGCACCATCCAAAAAAAGGTTATTAATTATCCAAATTAGTTGGGTGGCCTTCCAAAGATAAGAAACATCCCTGGGCTATGGCTTGTATTTGGCTTTCTAAAACTTTCACTCTTGATACCAATTGATTCTGAGCTTCAGATTCAGGAAACGAAATTTTAGGGCCAGTTGGACCTGGGGGTCCCGGGGGCCCTTGAGGACCATCACAATCTACAGGCTCAGGGGACCCTGTTGGCCTATAGGTCCCTGAGGACCTCGCTCACCAGTAGGCTACCAGTGTCACAGAGTGAGAACTAGGTTGCACCGGAGTTCCATGAGGACCCATAAGACCAAGTCTAACTTCACTAATGTTATCTACAACTTGGACAAGTTGTTGAAGTAGCTGACTAGTTCAACAGAGCGTTCCTCAGATTTGGATTCCTAACTGTCCTAGTTAAATAGTAAACTCCTCTTTAAGAGTAGTTATTTGATGGTGGATAGATTCAGCCGCTTCACTAACTTGTTGAGATACTTCCTGACCTAAATAACTCGCAACTCCATTAGTTATTCTAGTAAGTTGGTTGTGTAATTCATTAATTTCTCATCGATTGTCAATTATGGCCTCTCAATTATTATGACCAAAGTTAAAAGAAGTTTCATAGAAAGAGGATATCTGAGAATGAAACTGCTGAGCCATAGTCAACTGCCGTTGAATCTCCAGATGATGTAGCCCCAAGTTCTGAAGTAAATGATGAATGGCAGGATGCACGTAATGACTAATTACTGCTCCATTATGGCCAACTAAACTTAGGTATGTTGTTATACAGCTCAGTTGTATAATTCCATCATGTTAGATGAAGCCTTAAATGCTCGTTCTCAATTGAAAATGATCCTGGATGAATAGCCCCTTTTATTAGCTCTTCAACTGTTTCTGCTACATCAGCAGGCTGAAATTGATAGTCTGTTTGGTTGGGGCCTTCAATATTTAAATCTAAATATATGCTTGAAAATTAAGATTGCTAATATTACCTAAGGCACCTCCTTCCTGTTGGAATGTACCCACTGCGAGATGCTCATCAGTTCCTCTGAAGAGGGACTTCCTTCGCTAGAAGTATTCATTATAGTAAAATTATGGTTGCACCTTGTAGCCACAGAAGCAAAACTAGCAGGGATCACCAATATATATTTCTTGAGTAATGTTGATAATAAGGTGTTACAAAGGCTACGAGTTTTTTGGTTTTGTGGCTCTAGTGAGAGAATGAAATAAGGCAACGAAATTATTAGTTTCGTTGCTTTAATGGATTCCAATTGGAATAAAGGATTTCAACTTTAATTTAACCAAATGGAAACTATGTGAGACAAAAAATGTGGTGCTTTATTATTTATTATTTAGAATTATTTAATTGAGTAGATCTTTATATGGATCTTCATGCTTCAAACAAGTAATATCTTTTCTGTTAGAGGACCAATATGACTGATTATCCAATTTGATACATTTTTGTTAGATGAGATCAACCTTCACCTTATGGGATCAACCTTTTTGGAATGCTTAAACTCCTCGGAAAGATTAGAATTTTTCAGCAAGGTGAGACTGATAACTCTGAAGAATTGATTGTCAGTATAAAAGAGAATTGGATATATCCAACAAATTTTTTTATAATCCTATTAGAACGGGTTGGTGAACCTTGATCTTGATTAGAATTAGTCATTGTAGATAAATTTACAACAGAGACAAACACATCATGGTAAAGTGCAATACCTAGTTAAGTGGTCTAGATATCCTGCAGAAGAGAGCACTTTGGAGCCTGAGGAGAATATAAAGAATGCAAGCGAGCTATTAAAGAAATGAAAGAAAAAGGCATTAAGGTAGCTTCAGCCTTGGTGAGGGATGATGTCAGAGTAAATCCTGACATTAGTGGAATTCCGAGATTACATATATTGACAATCAGATCAATAGGATATATGATGTGGTTAGATCAGATAATTGTATATCAAATGAATAATTGTAGTGAAAATTTTGATTAATCATCTAAATTACCTCTATTGCAATAATATTGAGTCAATTAATCGCACCAAAATGAATTTATAATGAGACTGAGATGATTCCCGATGCCTTTCAAAATCATATGCAAGTTGCAATCCCATAAGCTTAGAGAAGAATAGAGCACTGTTCTAAAATCAAATTAAGCTAAGGTAAGTCCAGGAAGTTGGATGGTATATAAAACCAAGGCATTCATATGGAAATTCTTTGCGGTCAATCAAAATATTCTTTATCATACAAACACTATTAAGTTATTTACTAAAATGCTATCAATACTGATCTACTTCCCCAGTCTACAAGAAACTCCCTTCCAACTTTACCCTTTTAAACCATATCTTTAGGCAACTCTTATACCAGCTTAACCACCATTACCTATACCTGGACACCTCTTGTGTCCTTGTCATACTGGATTAAACCCCTTGGTTATACTAGCTCATGGTTAGTTACCCCCAACCAGGTTAGTAGTACCCCAGTCTCTAACACAAAGGACAACTGTGATTTTGACTGTGCACATGTAGTTCTTCATCATTTTGATACCAGCAATCATCTACAAATTTGTCTTTATCTGATTAGATTCTAAAGGTGCAGATAAGGTTTATGCTGCAATTAATCTGGGACAACATTGGTGTTAGTTTCCTCTAAGAGTCCTTGGGCCTCCCAGTGTTGAGTATTAAAAAAATGACAGTTTAAACTGCATAATAGTAGACTACCGCAAGCTTAATAGTATTACCAAAAAGGAAACCTATTCTTTACCTCAGGTTGATTATTCGCTAGACTGCTTGGCCAGCGCAAGGATTTTTAAGCCATGAATTAATTTCTGGCTACTGAAAGATGGAGCTATCCAAAGAGGTGTAGAAAAAATGCGCCATGATTACAACCCAAGGCTTCTTCCAACCTAATAGAACTTCATAAGGACTTTGTAATGCACCACAACTTTCAGCATGTTATTTATAGTATCCTCAGTAATTTATAAATTTCCTGTGTACTTGTTTATTTATATAATATCAACGATTTTCTAGAACATTAGTTGAACCTTCAATACTAGGAAGAAGTCTTATCCATCTTGCCAAGGCTGATCTGAAATCAAGCCACATGCTTGTAGCTTTTTCCGTGAGTAGCTGGAACATCTGGTGTTTGTCATTGATAAACATGGCTTGTGACCCCAGCTGGCAAAAGTTTAAGCGATTAATTGCATGGTGAGACTTATTTGCTAGCATGACGTTCTTTTTTTGGAATGATCAGCTACTACCACTGGTTCATAGAAAACTTCAGCAAGATAGGTGAACAGCTAAATCACTCCTTAAATAGGTGGAACATTTGATTGGACTTAAACTGTCAGCTAGACTTTTCTAAGTTCAGGCTTTATCTTATTCAAGAGCTACTGTTAATGTACCATTATCTCAACAAACCAATTAATATTCAAAATTACGCTTCTCTCACCACCATAGGGCAGCGTTATCTCAATTCAATTCTGACAAAATTGAGCACCTTGTGGCTTACTGCAGTTGGATGTTAGATTAAAATGAACAAAATTATACAGTAACTGAGAAGGAGTTCCTGCGATCATTTACGAGTGAAAACAATTCTGGTGTTATAACCACAAAAGGCATTTTCACCATTGTAACTGATCATGCCTCCCTTCATTGATTACAAAAGTTGAAGGAGCTGTAAGGGCTGTTTTCAAGATGGGGTTTGAAATTACAAACCTACAATTTTTATTTGTATTGCTAACCCAGAGTAAAGTATCAAAACGTTGATGGGGTATCGCATTTGCCCACCGTAGCCATAGTTTCTGACGTGCCCAATGCTTTATATGTAAGATGCTAACCTAAGACTATGACAATGAACCAGAGGAAGTTTCTACGCTCCTAGAAAATTAGAATGAACACCATAGAAAAATGGTAAGATTTATAAAAACGATAATGATAAGCATTATTGTATACCCTGGCCAACCAAGAAGATTGATATATTGTTAGGGCCCATAAGGTGACAAGGCATGGCGGCTATAGGAAAACGTTTGAGCTATCGAGACAGTATCAATATTAGGAATCTATACAATTTGATATTCATGAGACCATCCGATTTTACAGAGAATGTTAAGTAGAAGGTTTTATCAGAAAGTCACCTCCCTACCAATTGGTTAAACCCAACTTTACTTGGTATACTGTAACTATTGACGTTGTGAGCCCTATTGCCAAGACTTCTGGTCAATCTCATATTAGTGGCCGTCAATCACCTCACAAAATGGGTGAAAGTCAAAGTGGCCAGGGACTTAGGTATTACAAAGATAGATAAGTATACTTTAAAAGATATTATGATCAGCATAAATGCCCTCAGAGTCTGTTGACAGACAATAAGACTAATTTCACGTCCCTGATCATATCAAATTTCAGTGACCTGATGGGTATGCGCAGGCTATTATCTACGTCCTATCATCCTGAAACCAATGTCACTGACAAATGATTGTATAGTACTTTTGCCAAGATCTTGCATAAGATAATACAGTGAAAACGTCCAACTAGAACTTTTATTGTCTCTCACCATTTTTTCTTATCCATATCTCATTATTTGAGATGAAGCATTCCCTATTCACTTTATATTATGAAAAGCAACTGGCGCATCCCCAAATTTGAAATATTTGTGTTGATCAATAACACATGAATCCCATTAGTACATAGAAACTTTTCACAGACTTGATCTAACTACATAGCGCAGCATAATATAATGCGCTGGCTAATAATAGAAAATCTCATGAACGGTTTACAAAGACTAGAGGACGTTACCTCATTTTACTGTATGGGTACTAATTTATTACTAAAATAATATTGGATTTAGAAGAGCTAGCAAGTTGGAACACATATGGATAGAGGCTTTTGGAATCATCAAGAAGAAATCCAGATGTATGCTACAATCTGAGAGATCCTGTTGTAGATCGCTTTATAAACCAGATGCACGCTAATTTATTTTAGAATTATCAGCAAAGTTCTGGCCCAACAACCTCAAGTTCTAAGTAAGTTAGTTGACCCCCTCACATCTTTGCTCCCCAATATTTAATTTAATTTAATTTATTGCGAGGAAGGCCGAAAATGGGACAGACACTTCCAAATATGACTCAGATGAGACAAAACTTAGTACCAGGGGAGGCACCCCAGAGATGCGATGATATCTCTTGTTGCCAGCGGGAACGCCACTTATTGGCAGGGGGAGGGAACGTGTGAAGGGGCCGTAGCCACTATTGAGCACATGTGGAGGAAGGGGTCTGATTTGATGAACCAGACTGGGAACCAGGAGGAGACCAGCTGTCAGCGACGCGGTGGGAGATATCCAAACATCCACGCTTGAAAGTGATCCACCAAATAAGACCAGAATCTGTGGACAGCTTCAGGGAGGGTGGGGATGGAGCCAGCGATGGCATTCAAGACAATCGTGTGGATAGTCTACATGGCGATTGCAACCACCAGAGCACGGAGGGAGGGTGGGAGGGGGAGGCCATTGATGAAGCAAACATATCTCTTTACAGACTGAAGGGATGCGTTTGATCCTGGCCTAGCAGACGTTGGACTTCGCGCCATATCACTTTAGAGGTGGGGCACTTCTCCAGGCGGTGGAACAGCGTTCATTACTGGCCACACACGACACAGGATGAGTGTAAAGCATTAGAGCGCTCAGCTGTATGATACACCCGCCTCAGGCAGCGCCACACATGGGAGCGGACTTGAGGCTGCAACAGAGGATGGTGTGCGTATTTCCAGATAGTCTTTTGGGTCTCAGTGGAATAAGGGATGTCCATCATGTCCAGGTAGTCCACCCTGGATAGGACTTGGGGTCAAATGGAGATCACGCCATCATGGATGGGTAGCCCCTGTATCTCTTGTGTGAACTGAGGAGAGGGGCGGCCTCTTCAGGTTGTATGTCCACTAATACGAATTCTTCACTCTGCGCTTCGCATGGAGAGTAGGATTCATTTGTAGTGGGTTTTAGTCCTGTGAGGACCTGTGGCCGATGTGTGTGATGCGAGGTATTTCATCAGGGAGTGTGGGTTTGATGGATTGTTGAGGCCCAAGGCTTGGGAGAAGTTGGAGCGGGCCACGCGGGACCAGTGTTGGGATGGGAGTGTAGGAGCAGTGATGGCCGCGATCCAGGTGCCCAGGATCTTGGCAGCATGGGCTTTGAAGTCAAGCAGGCCCATGCCACCATGATGATGAGGGCCAAACATGACCTCTAGCCGTACTGGAGGGCGGCCTGACCAAAGCCATCCTTGTAGCAAAGCATACAGGGATTTGAAGAAGCTTGGGGAGAAGGGGATGGCGTGGGCTCCGAACCAGACTTTGGATAGGAGCATAGAGTTGGCAAGAACAACCCTGCCAGTGAGGGTAGTAGGGTGGGCTCTGAGAGAGGCGATTTGCTTCGTCACGTTGTCCAGTATATGGCACTCCATTACTGCTGACGCATATCCACCTGCCTCCATCCACACGCCCAGATGGCGTACCGGTCCTATGGTAGGACGTGGCACAAAGGGGAGCACCAGTGGAGCAGTGTGTGTTGAGTTAGTAAGGCGTGGACGTGGGCGAGCAGATGGGCCGGGTTGGGAACTACTTTCTGGGGCCCAGCAGTTCTGAAACTGACCAAGGAGGATGATTTCGGTTTTGGAGGCGTTTAGTGCCGCGTTTCTTACCTGGGAATATTCCTGGATGAGGGCTTCAAGCGCGCGTGCATCTTTGTTATTAGAGCCCCCACCACACAATCATCTGTAAATGCCATCATCTTGACTGGGGTTTGGCCTGGCACATGGACCCCAGTGAGGTGGGCATTCACATTTCGCAGTAGTGGGTCAAGGCTGAAGTTGTATAAGAGTGGGCTGAGGGGGTCCCCTTGTCACAGGCCCCTTTGAGGGCGGACTACTTCCGTTAGGAAGCCTGGGCCACGCACTGCCATTGTCGCAGATTCCGTGAGCAGCATCACCCAGTTTATGAAGCGGGGGGTAGGCGGAATTGATGGAGGCAGGCCCTTAGGTATTCCCAGTTTACTCTATCATAGGCCTTTTGTTGGTCCAAGAATACAAGTGCCCCAGAGGCTGTGGACTGACACACATTAGCCACAGAGTGCACGTTATCCCAAATCGACCTTCTGGGGATGAAACCAGATTGTTCTGGGGAGATGGTGGCAGATGCTACAGTCCCTAAACGGTTAGCCATGATTTTTGTTAAAATTTTGGTGTCTGTGTTTGTTAGAGAAATGGGGCGCCAGTTGGCTAAGTCAAGCCTATCCCCTTTCTTGAAGAGTGTGACAGTAATGGCCTCATGTCCTCCTGGTAGGAGGCGCATTTCCAACAGGCTTTGGTTGAGTGAGGCTAGCAGCAGTGGGATATATATTTAAAATATTTTTTGTAGAACTCATATGGAATGCCATCTGGGCCTGGACATTTTTGGTTTGGTGCACCACAAATGGCTGTCCATATTTTGTTCAGAGTAATTAAATTCATTATTTCTGGGTATCAGAAAATGGTGCAGATATGAGTTTAGTCGAGAAATTCTGCCATTTTGGCCGGCTGAATTGGTTCGACTTGGTATAACTTGGAGTAATATCTTTACATTTTGATTGCCACTTTGGCCGGTGTGTCCACAATGGAATTATCTGATCTTCAAAACTGTGTACAGGTCATGCTCTGGCGTGGTGCGAAATTATTTTAAAGAAGTATGCAGTGTACTTGTCGCCTTTAGTGATGCGTGTGGCCCTGTATTGGACACAAACCCAATGTTTGTGTTGCCTTTTGAGTGCGTTGAGGTGGGCGGCTGCCTCCGCCCACTTCCGGCCCCATGCAGGGCTATATCCTGTGGCTGGAATGCTGGACTCCAAGTGGGCCAATTCTGCCAGTGCGCGCGAGATAACTGCTGATGTGGCTCGTGAGCGCCTGGAGGAGAGATGGTGATAGTGGCGGATGGTGTCTTCTTTGAAAGTTGCCCATATGGAAATGGGGTCTGCACAAAACGGTGCAACAAATGATTTTGCCAAAGTTGCCTCTTCCACCCACATTGAAAATCCTGGTGATGTGAGCTCGGGGGGGCAGATTTTGTACCAATGTGGGGCCTTTGCAACTGTGACAGGTAAGTGGTATGTTATCAAGACCAGTTGGTGGTCGGAGAATTCCATTTTTGTTGTTTTGAAGTGGGAGATGTGGGGTTGGAATTTTGCCAGCGCTAGAATAAGGTCGATGCGGGTCATGGACCTTAATTGGCTGTTGTGGACGTGGGGACATGTCATGTTTCTGAGCAGTGGGGCATGTTGCGGCAGCGCATCCATTAACCCAAGGGTGGCTTTTAGAACGCATAGTTCTATGTGATCCTGTGGGGCATGGGGTGATGGCAGCCACCAGTCTGTTGGTGAGGTTAGCCAACAGTTCATGTCACCAACTAGGAAAGAATCGGGGGGTAGCAGGAGGGATTTGACCAACGAGAAAAATTCCCGACGCTTGTGTGCACCGTTTGGGGCATAAATGTTGACTATTGTGTGTGCAACATTAGCCCATGAGAAGGTGACAACGAGCACTTGGCCATTTAGGAATGTTTCTGAGGATGTGAATTTGAAAAAATTGTTTTTCTGAATTAGCACCCCACAGTGCTTTGACCAAAAGGATAGGAATGGTAGGAGTATTGTTTTCCAAGCTTCCTCGGAACCTCATGGACAGTGGGACTCCTGGATGGCCAGGATATCCACGGGTAAATTGTGTTGTAAAAAACTCAGTTTTTAGCCTGGGACAGGGAGGCCTTGAGTCCGGCGATATTCAGCATCCCTAGAGTGAAGGTTTCCCCCTTCGCACCTTAGGTGTGAGGGGTGGGCCCCCGGGCCCACCAGCCTCTTCCAGGTCCCCATGGGCTTTCACTGCAGCGCGGGTATTAGCAGCAACGCTATTGGGGTTTTTGTTAATTTTTGTGGAAAGAGTCACGTTGGCTTTGGCCTTTGCTTTTTTTTCCCAATGTCGGACAAATTTTTTGTGGTGCGGATAAGTTCAGTGCACCATCGAGCGGGGCAAAAAAATTTTTTTGGTTGGGATAGGTTCCAAGTCAGTTTTGACCGGAGCTTGGGTGCAGCGATTGGGTGAGATCAAATCTCCCATCAGATCCTCAGATTGAGTGGCCTGCTCGGCATGGGCCTCCCAATCTGATTAGGTGATGGATTCCTGAGTTGCTTCCACCACGAAGGTCTCCATGTCCTCCTGGCGTTGTGAGTGTGGGATGGTGGTGGTGGCCTTGGCCGCTTCTTTAGCCACGGCCCTATGGGCCTGCTTGGCCTTCTTCCGCTCCTGTGGGTTGATGGGCTTTACCAATAGGTAGCAGCCTTGTGCTCCCCACGGGAAAGCCTCCTTGGTGCTTGCGGCTGGTTTGTAGTGCGCCTCTCTGCTGGCCATGGCCGCTAAGGGTGCTCTTGGAATGTGACGCCCTCCTTGATGGGGCATGCTTGTGCCTTATGGCTGAACGCGTCACAGTGGGCGCAAATGGGGGGCGCGCTGTCCACAGTTACCCAGAATGGGTGGGTGGTATGCCCTGTGATGTCAATAAAGGTGGAGTGTGGGATCTGGGTTAGGTCCTTTGGATCTCCTCAGTTGGGGTCAGAACTGCGATTGCTTTGCTGGTGCACAGGTGTGGCATCAGCATAAAATGTTGCATTTCAAAAGATGTATTTCGCCATATATGGTGAGACCATCTTTCAGGTGTTGCTCAAAAATTTCACATTTTACCGTAGTAGGCAAAAAGTCAAACGTGAGGAAAATTTGGTTTGATTTTGTCCATCTGGTGCATTTGGTTTCAATGACCTGTTGCCCTTCAGGGAGGTTAACCACTATGTGCACTGCTGCAGCCTCGTCTGCTGCTATTTTGCTTTTGAAACCTAGGTCCAGCCAACCGCGCAACATGGAGTGAGGTGCAACGTACACCGCAGTTGGGAAAATTTTGTGTACATCTTCACAAAATTTTTCCCATAAGGCCGTTTTTTGGATGTCCAGATACACACGGACTCTGAATTCCACCGACGAAAGTGGCTGGGAGTGTGGCGTGTTGATATACTGGTTGCATCATGCTTGCCACGCGAGTATCTCCAGGGAAATTGTGACCGCCAGTCTTTTTAGATTTTTTTCTATTCCGCCAGATTCTCTGGGGCGTTTTCGAATGTTAGAGGCCGCGGGCCTTCCGCCTGCTCCTCTTGCCTTGCTTGCCCAACTGCTCCCAGACATGGGCGCAGACTAATCCCCTCTATGAGACTATCAAATTAGATTTAGTCTTGAATTGAATGGGTTGCAAAAGTGTTTGCAACGAGAAAGAAAAGTTTTGCTCCCCAATATTAAATCAAGTAGAGGAAATGAGGTAATTAGGTTGACCAATCATCTAGGTTCTATTATTTTGATTTTCTTATTTACAATTTAATCTAATAAGTAGAAAGCAGATTTTAATTAGTAGTATTTTGTTTTCACTGTGGCCCATGTTTTTGAAAAGTAGTCTAGCATATTGATTTTCTATAAAATGATCACCCTTTTTCTTTCCCTTTTCAATCACAGATTGCAATCAATTTAACTAAAGACAGATAAAGTTTGATAATCAGCAAGAGGAGATGAGTACATGTCCAATGTTGAGTAAGGGTTAGCAATTGTGATGAAGGACACAGGTTAGGTGTTTACACCACCTAAAGTTCAAAAACGCTCCGGGGACACCAGTGGCCCTGATAAAAACAATTAAAACCACAGAGAATATTTTGCCAGAAATTTTGGAATGGCAAGCTAAATGTAATTAGTACGTCAAAATCTCTACACTCACAACAACTGACATCAGTGGAATTTGTGGTCTGAGTTTATCTGGATAATATTCAACAGCTCTTTGAGAGAAGTTTTGCGAAGATAAATGCACCCATTTCCCATAAGTCATGTATGGAGCACTTCACTCAATGACCCACAGTTGGTTGGACCTTATGTTCAAAACAGCGCAAGCAGAAGACACAGCTGCACAGATGCGCATGGTGGTAGATTTCCTAGATGGTCAATGGGTGGTTAAAACCAAATGCACACACTGGTGAAATCAAATCAAGCTTATGTAACATTTGATTTCTTCCCATGACCACTAAGTGTGAAGTCCTCAAAAGTCATTTCAAAGCAGGAATTCAAAGCTATGGGTTAATCAGTCCTTCAAAATGTAAAATAACTTACTGATGCCTGAATTTATCACAGGTAAGGCTATCACGGTGAGACCCCAATACAGGAGTTGCTGAAGACCTAACCCTGATCCCACATACCACTACACTCTCCATTAATGAGCAACAGACTCAAGTGTTCCGCATAACAGTTGACAGCGCACCGCCCATATGCACTCATTGTCAGACATTTAGTCACAAGTTACGCACTTGTCCCACCAGAGAGGGAATTATCCTGATTAATCTTTCTCAGAAGCAATGGGAGAGGGACAAAGTGTGCCCATATTAGATTCTAGTGTTGCCTTCCCATGGGGTGACCAGGGTTGCTATATACAGATAAACCTGTGTCTCCACAAGGACAAAAAAAGAAAAACAGCAATGCTGAGCAAAGGCTAAGGAAGCAGCCACGGCAGTCTCCACCATCCCACTCCCATATTCAAGATGACCAGGCTGAGTTTTCCACTTTGGTGGAATTCCAAACTCCCATTCAATCAGATGGGGGGATTCAGCCCTCATACCTGCAAAATGCGCTTGGTGCACACTCACAGGATTTATGTACAACAAATGAAAGCGGATTTTACAAAGCCAGAATTAGACAAGTTTTTTGAGGAAAAATCTTTGAAAATTCCGATGGTGGACCACAAATCTCCAGTAAATCAAAAATTGCAATGAGCAAAAATTTAACAGAAGTAATCAAATCCACGGCTAAAGCCACCTAAAAATAGTACCTATACACCTAATGATATTCCAGCCTCAGATACTCGCCTACAAAAACAGAAGGCTGAGATTGCGTGACAGCAAGGAGCATCAGGGCCTGAGGGGCCCTCCCCTCACTCCTAAGGAGTGATGGGGATATCCTTTACAATAAGGAAGCTGAACATTGCTAGACTCAAGGACTCTCCGTCCTGGGCTAAAAAACTGAGTTTCCTAAAAACAATTTACTTGTGGACATCATAGCAATCCAGGAAACCCACTGTCTGCAAGGTGCTGAGGACACATGGGCAACCATGCTCCTCCCCTCCCAATCCTTTTGGTAACTGCACTGAGGGGTGCTGATATGGGTAAACTGAAATTTTAATTTTAAAAAAACAACACACCTTGATGGACGTGTACTCATTATGACCATTTAATGGGACGCCATAGTGCACACAATAATTAACATCTACGCCCCAACCTGTGTGTAAGTTTGACGGGAATTCCTCACGGCCATGGCCTCTCTTCCCCTCCCACATAAAATCCTTTGTGGTTGGCGACCTAATTTGCTAGGAAAACTCAAACACCAACCACTGGACACCTGAGTCTAACCCACTGCAGAGACACATCAAATTTTGGGTTATAAAGCCACATTGGGCCTCTTTGATATCATCCCTTAAGGAAGCACCATTACTACCCAACACGTCACGTCCCAATGTAACAATGAGAAGATTATTTCTATGTTCTGCATAGATTTCATTCTAGAACTA
Source organism: Massospora cicadina (assembly GCA_022478985.1). Lineage (NCBI taxonomy): Eukaryota > Fungi > Entomophthoromycota > Entomophthoromycetes > Entomophthorales > Entomophthoraceae > Massospora > Massospora cicadina. The sequence continues at coordinate 59,811 of JAKSZP010009289.1, forward strand.
CTGGAATTTTACACTCAGATCTCACACTTCAAAATGATGAAAATAGATTTCTCAGACCACAGGATAGTCTCAGTGTCATTTACTTTGGTGAGTCCAGTGCCACAGGCACCTAAATGGAGTAAACTTTTCCCAGCTGATCTCATATTACCCACATTCTCAAGTTGGATGGACACTGCCACATTGACACTGGAGTTTACATCTCCTTTCTGTGCATATCAACTGTGAACCTGGTTAACCTTTAAAGCAGCTGCAATTTCCCAAGTATGCCACATTTCGTTATAGCACTCTCAGGCTGCCTTAACAGTCATTAAATGCGCCCTGGCTGAGGTGTAGCATCTGTAGAATAATGTCCCCAGGGCAGGGTACAGCTCTGCTTGTGGTTATAAATGGGTCAAAGTATTGGCTTATCTCAACGCGTTGATCAGATAACATAAACATAACATTTATGTCCAGTATAAAGCAAAAATATTACTGAGAATGAAAAATGCTCCACATATCTTTTCCATCATTTTTACGCCCTGCACCAAAGCTTGGCCTGCACACAGGTAAGGCGTTTGGACAAATTCATCTCAGAAATGAAGACTGAAGTATTTACTGAAGCTATAAATATTATTTCAAGTTATACAGGGCCAACCCAGTCGATCAAAACAAAACAGATGAATTACTTGCCAGTGCACATATTTGCACTACATTCTGATTTCGGAGCTTATGAATTAATAACTCAAGATGAACTCTGATATGCCATCTGCAGTGCACCACACCGGAAGAGCCCAGGTCCAGATGGGATTTCCTATGAGTTTTTAAAAAATATTCTAAAATTATGAACCACTAATGATAGCCTCAATGAACAAATGTCTCTTAGAGACACGTATCTTCCCATTGGGACAAGAGGCTTTTATGGTAACTTTGTTCAAGAATGGGGATAAGCTAGTAATTGGCAAACTGGAGCCATATTTCCCTCACTAGCACCAATACTAAACTATTAGTTAAAACAATGACTAACCGCTTAGGGGTCATTGCATCTGAGGTAATGTCCCCAGAGCAATCTGGATTCATCCCCAAGCAGTCAATTTGGGACAATATTCACACCGTAGCCAATGGATGCCAATCAATAGCTACTGGGGCGCTTGTGTTTTTATAACAAAAAACGTATTACTGGTTAAACTGAAACTCCCTTAGAGCCTGACTTCATCAGTTCCACCTCACCTCACAGTTCACTAGTTGTTCAATGATGCTCATTGCATCAGCTACAATAGCATTATGAGGACAGGTTTCCTCACAGATGTGGTTTGCCCCAGAGGGGATTTCGTCAAAAAAACCCTCTGAGTCCACTTCTATAAAACTTTAGCCTCGATCCACTTCTCTGTATTATAAATTCACACCTTATTGGTTTACATGTGCAAGACCAAGCCCAGTTAAGATGCTCGTTTTTGCGGATAATTGTGTGGTTGGGGTATTCAGGAACCAGGATGCAGACACATTGGAGTTCACTATCTGGGAATCCTCTAGGGTTAGTAATTCAGCACTCAACGCATCCAAAACCAAAATCATCCTTCTAGATAGATACAAGCACACCGTGCCCCGGAGCCCCTCAATCAGAGGGACCTAGTAGTTCAGTCTCTTATCAGATTACCCAGGCGATCAAACAAAATCATCTCTCATGCTACCATTTGTGTCCAGCCCCACTGAGGGCCTGTGCGCCACCTGGGAGTATGGATGGAGGCGGGTGGATACACCAATTTGATAATGAAACACCACATACTAGCCAACATAACAAAGCGTATAACATCATTAAGGGATAAACAGACCCGCTTAACAGTTGGGTATTGCATGCCAACACTGCTTCTGTCAAAAGTATGGTTTGCGGCCCACACCATCACTTTTTCCTCATCTTTCTTTGCATCTTTATATGCCTTTTTCAAGGGTGGTTTTAATATGTCGCCCTCCCCCTGTGCGACTGGAAGTCCTCATTGGTTCATGTTAAAACGGGGGAATGGGTCTGCTTAACTATGTGGACCAGGTATCCAGGATTCTGGGTACATGGAACGCTTCAATAACCAACCCCTCTCTAATAACCCAATACTGGTTGCATGCGGCACAGTCCAACTTTTCCTGCACCCTAGGCCTCCGCAACCCCACCAGCCTTACTCTCTTCTTACATATATGTCATCCCACCCATCTACTGCAGGCCCACATGGGACGCCTCACCCATTTTAAAAGGATCCTCCTTAGTATATGGAGTGCAGAATGGAAAATCAGCATCAGCAGGCATACTTTGCAGAGGGGTCGTCCTACTCCTCAATTAAAACAGGAAGTACATAAATAAGCCGTTCTGAACAATTTGGTACCCAGTATTCCCCCTACCATGGCCTAAGTGGACTACTTATACATGTTGGACATACCATAATCCCTAGAACCCCAGAAAGACATCTGGAAGTACACTCCTCACCCTCTTTTACAGACACAATTTCGCTCCCATGTATGGCAATGTCTATGCGGGTATACTGTAATGCAGAGAGATACAACGCATCCACTATTCATGTGTTATGTGTGACCAATATGGGACTTTGGTCCACCGCATGGAAGAGTGTCTACTTTCACAAGCGATCTTGCGTGAGATTCAGCATATCTTTTTCCAGGAGCAAACACAGACCTTCAGCCTATCTAAGGACATCTTTGCATTGTCTTTGAATTCCCCTATACGCCCTTCACTCCAAGATTTAGTGGTGGTAATTGCTATGTGGACTATTCCCATGGTTGTCCTTGATGCCATTTCAGGATCTACTCCCACCCTCCAGGAAGTTTTTTGATAATTCCATTCACACTTGATGGATTACTTTCAAAATTGGTTGTTTGGATATTTGCCATCCCATCAATGACAGTTGGTCTCATCCTGGTTACTCATATGGGTCATCACCTCAGACTCTTTTCTTCATATGTGATTAATAGTGGTGCAAGCCTCTTCTCATGATACCCCTCTTCCTACGATTGGTGTTCTCACTGGCAACAGGAGTCAGCATTAGTTTCTCTGGGGTGCCTCTCGCGTATATTGTTGATTGGTTATTGGTACATATTGATAGTCCATCCCGTGGTCAGCTTCCCCAAATAAATAAAATCAAATTAATTGAATCCCTAAATCCACTTGGCACAAATCTCATTCTCTTGATTTATGGCTATCTATGCTGTGGCCTTGATTATATATCTTCTCCTATTTATGTTAGCATGCTATTTTATATTGCCCTGTGCTGGAATAAAATAATTGGTAATAGGGTCCTTATATCCAAAAATGCCATCAATATGGTAATTCAATTACATCTGGTACATTGCACTGATTTATAAAAGTGCCTCAAACTTTAGTTATTTAGTATCCAACACAATTTAGATATTATGATCTTTATACTACCATACTGGAGTGCTGCTTAGTGACCATGGAAAGCACCAAAGAGACCTTTTTTAGAAGAATGATATCTAAACTGGATTGCTATCTTGAAAGGGATATATTCCTGGAGTAGCTGTGAATCCTACCTTGAAATTAAATGAGCGAGATGGGCTTTCATTTTAAGGTCATTGGTGCTATGACCAAGAATTTTGATAGTTAATACTTGGATCCATCTAAGCCGCATGACAATCTTTTTTTCTAAAGGGTGCAAAGTCAACACTTAAGTCCCATTAGCTAAAGTATCCGTCCTATGGTTAGTATGGTGAAATGGACTTACTGAAGGAAAGTATCAAAAGAGGTAAAAAATAAAGACATAACATTATCATAGTAAAGAATAGAGAGTTTTATATGTCATATTTACTATACAAGCTCAAAAGGAAAAGGGTTAATAAAAACAATGGTAAGGGGAATCCAGAAGGAAGGCTCATAGTTAAGCAATGCATTCCAAATAGTATAATGCATTAGTAGCATATTTATGATAGTGTAAAAATAATTATTAAATGTGCCAAAGCAGATGAGAATTATATCACTTGAGTTGATTGCTGAGTGATTCTTATCTTTTAACTTTTGTGAGCTTTAATAATTTAGTGCCTCAAGTGCCATCTTGAGCTATTAGTCACCTGACCTTCTGACCTTTCTTTATTTTAATTAAGCGTGTTTTTATTTTAGTATCTTAGGTAATTTGGTCTGGCGAAATTTTCATAAGGTTAATTTGTGTTAAATGTCTATCATTTTTTCTAATTGATATTGTGGTAACTAACCATCTAGTACTAAAAAAAGATATTGTGGTAACTCCTTTACCCCCTTCTCAGGTCTAGGCTTCATTTCAGTTGAAGGGGTCAAATGGTCAAAATTTTTTACTTCATGCGTGCTATAATGAAATCTAATGTTCAAATTTGGTTTGACCAACCATTTGAATTTTGTTTATAGTTAATATTATATTTTAGACTAGTGGTACCCAACCCAATAGGGGCTGCCAAGCATCTGTATTTGCAATTGAGCAAAACAAAGTGATTACCATAAATTAAAAATACTAATATGGCACCCCAGCTAACAGACTAGGAAGCCATATCAGAAGGTAAGGAAGTTTTGGGGAATTTTTTCCAGCAACTGCTTTGGCTGGTGGACCATGGCAGTCAGCATTGGGGTTGGAGAATCAGCGACATGGGGCATTATTTAATAGTTTATATCTATCTTATACTTTTTTATGTTTACTGTAAGTATCTTTCTCTGTTGCTTGTTTTTAGCAGATCTATTCTTATCAATCCGTCATCATATATCTCACTACCAATTATTGACCTGAGATTAACATTTTTAGCTTGGTCTAATCCTAAACTCCTGTAAGATTGTACCCTATCTGTACATCAATTGAAAAGCCATTTCGCCAGAACATGGTAGTTCCTATCAGTCTATTTAATTAATCCTTCCACTAGATCATTCTTCAATATTTTTGTTAATTGTAGCCTCAAAATTTTGCCAAGTTGGACAAACAATTGCCACGATGCTATTATGGTTGAACAAACCAGCCCAAGATTTGTCTAAGCTTGAAAACAAAGATTATTTCCTGAAAGCTTCATCCACTGAAATCAGCAGACCAAAAGGAGGAAACTTTAGAAGATTCAGGAGCTATAAAAAGCTGACTAACTAAAGCCATAGTATAATAGGTGGCCTCACACTGAAATAGGAGACAAACACAAAATATAAAGTTGGTTACTAAGTTTTAGTCCAGGAACTCTGAATTACCTTTACGCCAGATTCACCTCTTATGGAAGTACATGACAATACAAAAGCAGACTCAAGGAACTTTACACAATAAAATCTAAGTTATCAATCCTACTTTTACATCTATATTCATGATATATTATCCTTAAACAGTTATAACTGTTTGAATACAATATTACTAGTGCCAAACTCGCCCAGTTGCAAGTGCAAATTGCAAAATCTGACATTACCCCCTTTAAGAATAGTGGCATGGGAGTACCAACACAAATATCAGCTATGTAAGTGGTTGACTGTTATTCCAGTTTATAAGGACTTGATTAAGTAATCACCTTCACATCTGTAAGCTATTGCATATGGCTCATCCTTTATAGAACTAAAGTTAAATCCTTGGGGGATATTTGATTGTGAAAATATAAGATCAAGTCTTAAGTAAAAAATTTCGATAAAGGTTGGAAATTTACATTCACTTCTTGGCCTTCCCTTGTAACCGTCTTGGCTAAATTTGTCATTGTTAATTTAAGTTAAAATTTCTAAGCTAATCTTCTTAGTTATCCAGGCTCTTTAGTACTATCACTGATAACTTTATGAGATAGCAAAGCCAAGAGTTCAGGTTTTACAAATAAGACTTGAAAGGAGACATACTAATTATCTGATGGAAACTTATCTGGTAAGCCATTATGAACTTAGGAGATATTGGTTCAAGTATAATGGATTGGTAGTAACCATCTTGCATATTACTGATATCAATGCCAATTTACTCTTTCTACATTCCCGTGCTTAAATGGTTGTAAGGAGCTGAGAATAGTTGTTGAGTTCTCATGCTCAAGGCTAAAGTTCTCACAATTCTTGTTGTAAAGGTATCCCCTTATCACGTAGCAGTACCTGAGGGCAGCCATGTCTAGTAAATACTTTGATTGATATAATAGCATTAGCTCTATATTCTATAGTGAAATGGCAGTTACTTCGACCCACTTTGTGAAATGATCAATCTCTAACAAGGATATATCAATTCTCTTCTGTGGTTCAGAGTAATGTACATATGAAGACTAAACTGATGACATAAAATAGCTGCTGAAGGGCATGTGCTGATCCTTGTACTTGGTCTTATGCGGCGTCTGCTTTTTAGAAGTTATTCAAGTATCTTAAACTTCCATTGCAAAGTCTAGTATTTTCCAAATAGTAGCAATCCTTGGTCTGTTCCTAAGTAGTTTCTAACTAATCCATGACTTAAGTTATTTTGGGCTTCCATTATAACTGGTACCCTTTCTGAGCGTCTTTAATAAGGTAGCCAGTCAATTTTGACTTTTTTGTAAAATAATCCATTGAGAACCTTCATATTTGAGTGTGTCATTTTACCACTTCTAAAATTAGTTCATCTTTGTCTTCCCAAGAGTCTGGCTCCATTAATAGGTAGATTAATTGTTCAGCTTAGCTATTATCTAGATAAATTGAGGTCAATCTTGTTAGTCCATTTAAATATTGTGTTCCTTTCTAGCTCAATAGATGATATTCATGTCATAGTACTGTACTTGAGAGCACATTAGGCTAACCTTCCAGTTGGATCTTTCATGTTTTTAAGCCACTTAAGGAAGCACTGACTGTAAAAACATAAAGTGCATACCATACAGGAATATACAGAAATGTAGCACTACCAGAAGAATACCCAAGCAATATTTCTTCGTGATGCTATAGTTTCTCTTAAATTTATAGAGAATTCTTATAGTAAGACATTGAGTAATCAATGCCTTCACTTTTTAATTGAAAGAGGTTGGCAGCTATGGCTAAGCTGGATGTGTCAGTAAATAAGGTGAATGGTTTTTTAAAAAGTCTAGATTTTGTGAGATTTTCATTAATAGTGCAAGCTCTTCATTGACTTGAATAAAGTTTGTTGCTCTATCTCCATATGGAATGAGTATTTTTGGTGAGCAGTCAGACAAGGGGTCCAGCAAGTTGGGCGAAAATAGGGATAAATGATGGTAATATCCTATCAATCTAAAGTGTACCTCTATGTCTTGAGGGTCCCTCTTTCAGCTCAGGCATCTTAGAGATTTCTTCAAATTAATCATACAAAGATTGAATTCCTTTTCACAATATGGTGTGTCCTAAACCAGTTTTTGTTAGAAGAAGGTATATTTCACAGATTTATTTTGATATTTTCTTTCTCAGCTGTTAGAGACTGACTTGAGTTTGATCAGATGAATGGTAAAAGTTTTGGAAAATACGTTATGCATCTAGGTACATGATCACACAGCTGAGTTAAGATCTTTCTTTTTGTGATCCACTGCCCAATGGAACGAGGTGGGGCATTGCATGATCCCTAATGGGGCCGGGTTAGTTAGAATAATCCTTCTGTGAATAACAACGCGTATTTTTCTTGATCTTCTAGCAATAGATTCATATGCCAATAGCCGCTGGTGAGGTCCATTACAGAGAAGAAATTTGCGCTGGAATGTCAGGACAGAACATTGTCAATCCTTAAATTGGATAGCTGTCCTTATTTGTTAGGTTGTTTTGCTTCTAATAATTTATATCACTTATCTTTTCCACCATTCTTCTTTTTCTAAGTAACAGTGGGAATGCTCATGGGGTCTGGGAGGGTTTAAGTAAGCCAACATCCAATAATTGGTTGAGTCAGTCTTCAAGTATTGCTCCTCAGCCTTTGACTTCCTATAATGCTTCAATTAAATAGGGGTTGAATCTCAACGTTGATACTGTATCCAGTCTTTCATGTGATCATAGTCGTCATCTGAAGTGGAGGAAACTTCATGATAGTCTTCAAGTAATTGATGCACTTTCTCAAGTTATTCCTGATCAATCTAGTCAGATATTTGACTTTAGAGATAGCACAAATTAAATTGTTGGCGGGTAGGCCAAAATCAAGGTGATTACCAATAAGATATACCTTGTCAATTTCTTAATGGGAAGCAATTAATATTACCCAAAATCTTGATGTTTCATGACTAAATATTTTTGTTGGTTATGCTCCAAATTTTTAGCTCAATTGCATTTGATAAGCTGGATTGATGACTCCTGGTAAAACTCTTGGATCAAACCTAGTTACTCCCTCAATTCTAGTAAGGTTTAGTAAGCAAATTGCATTTATACTCAGGGTTAATTTGGTGAAAACCACTCTCTGTTCTCCTGGTTTAATTTTTACCTCATCAGTGGTATAAAATGGTATGCCCTCTGCTGTGTTTACAAAGTCAGTTAGCTTTTTCATGTTTCTTTCAGAGATGGATTATTGCAAAAGTAAAACAGAAACAGGATACTTGACCAGATAATATTAATTCTTCTTTCTGGAGTCTTTATATTTTAGTAGAAAAGAAGCTTATAGTTGGGGTTAATATGATCCCTTCTACCATATTTCAAATCATTTTTATTTGTTTATGAATTGTAACCAGATGAGTATATCATATTGATTTTTTTCTAGGGAAACTTCGGGAGCTGAGAAAACTAACTTGCCAACTTATATTGGAATAAATGAATATTCACATATCGCCTTGGTATTATTTGAACCAGTGGTACTATACTCTTAAGTGTCATTCAAGATCTGGCGCAATCTTGGTCCTCTTGATTCGTCATGATGAAGCAACATTGATGAGTGATCCCATATCTAAGATGGTCATAACTTGACCTTCTGAATTTCCAACCAACATAATAATGGTTCCTCAAAACTTTAATAAGAGGGCTAATATCTCTTTAAGACGGAACGATTCATAGAGCTTTTGGGAAGTATCAGGATATTTATTTGGCCTCAAGAAAACTATGAATGCTCAAGATGGATCAGATCAACAGGGCAGGGTGTAGATCACATTACTATCTGTATCAGTTATCCTGGAACACTTGATAACATGACTGAGGTAAGCACCTTCAGTACCTAGGAGTTGTCAATATTTTGGCGTTTAAGCAGTCCTGAAATAGCGAGATCAAAGGGTGAACCTATAAACATAATAATTCTATGTCCTTGTGAAAACTAACAGAGTCATAAGGTTCATTCCTAATGCAAGTGATATTAGCGGTCAGAAATGCATTGATTTAAGGTAATTTGGGTCAGTTGGCTTTAGAGGTACCTGACCCTCTCTTTTTCCCTGTTCAGAATTGGCAGGGTTTTTATTAGACATGTATCCTCAGTATGGCTGTTCTTTTTTGCAGTAGTTGCTTCTAGGCTTTTCCTCCATTCTAGGTTTCGCTTACTCTAAGGTATAGTCTTTGGCTTTTATGGAGGCCTTCTTGGAGGACACTAGTCTGTTTATATCAATTATATCAAGTAGGTCATTTTTATAATCCAAAATGGAGTGAAGCTTTGTTTGACGGATGTGATATGCATGGCAAGCTGGGGTTGTTATGTAAACTAACAATGAGATTAACAACGGCCTTTTCAAACTGAGCATCCTTGACTTCTACAGCATCAGGGCCTCAATATAAAAGCGATAATCAAAATTGGCAATGGTTTAATCTTGGTATAGTACAATTCTCATAAAGGCCTTTTTCTTCATACTCAGGCTTTGCTTAGACCTGAATTATTTAATAAGTTACTTTTTCAATTCTCTTCAAGTTTAAAGGTAGCCCATAAAAAGGTACCATAACCTCTTGAGCCATATGGCATAAACAAGATAAAATATGATTAATTTTTAGATGATCAGTTGCACTGTTTCCTTTTGGAGGTTATGGCTGATTCCGCAAACCTAGTTGCACAGGTGAAATCCACTGAGCAACGGATGAGCGATATGAAGATCACTTGCCCTTGATAAATAGAAATAATAAAGTACTTAATAAAGAAGCTATTGCCCCAACTATACCAGTCTAATTAATATATAAACTAACGGTCAACTCCATTCACCTTTTCCTACACTCTTGCTCATCTAAGACCTCCTCTTTCTAGTTCTCATACTCAAATTTTAATATATTTTATTCTTAGTCAGTTTCACCCCTTCCGCTTAGTAATTCTATATTTACTACCAATTAGGAGCTTCATACTATCATCAAGGCTTTGAAGAAATCCCTCAATTTGATGAACCATAATTAGTTTGATTTATTCACTTCACATTGACATAAATTAAAATCTCAATCTTGAAGATCATTTAACTCCCAAATATGATCAGTTGAATATATGATTTATTGTTCAGTCATATCAAATTCTCAACATTACCCCCTTTACTGGAAGATAAGCTCCTATTACTTGTATGCCCAAAGGAACTTTGAATGTACTTGCTTGATAATCTGAACACCCTCAGGTTCCTTAATAGTGTAGGAGTCAACATTAGTCTTCTCAATTATCTCAAATGGTCTGTTCCATATGTTGTACATCTTGTTCCTTCTTCAAAACTCATGTCAGTCATGGAACAGGACAATATCTCATACCCTGAACTATGGGAGGTTGCTGAGTCTACATTGGTTGGCTGCCTAATACTGAATCTTCTTGGAAAATTAATGGAATACACTTAAGTTTGATGTTTAATCAGCGTGTCTGTTAAGATAGTCAGATAGCGTTAGGGCTCTACTATGCCAATATCCACCGCACAGGATAAGCCAATGCTGGCAAAGCTGGGTGTCTTCCATAAATTAATTGGAAGGGATTTTACCCCATAAATAATGATAGCTAATATTGTACACAAAGGTGGCAGTTATAGAAGGGTACTCCATTCAGAGGGCCAATCCTTTACAAGCTTGAAGAGAGTATTTACTAAGGTTTCATTGACACGTTCTATCATCAAATCAGATTCATGGTGAGAGAGTGTAGTCAAGACACCGCAAATTGCTATTAGTTCATTCAACTTGGGTAGGATATGCGACGTGAAAATGGTTTTGTTGTCTGTGAGGAAAATTGCAGACAGCCAAGTTGCTGTATGACACACTCCATGATGAACTTGATGGTGGTTACAGCCCCTAAATCATTGATCTCTTGCTTCCACCCATCTTGTCAAATGATCAATGGCTACTCTTATATACTTAGAGCAGTTTGCGCCAGTTGGCAGAGGCCCCACCACGTCCATAGAGACGGTATGCCATGTAAAACGAGGCTTACCCAGCTGGTGGGCTGTCTTCTGTGTAAAGATTTCTAAACTTGGCACTGGTGACAACAAGCAACAGTCTCAAGCACATCATATTGCATACTTTCCCATTAATAACGAGTTGTAAGAAATCCAGTGTTTCCCGCAACCCTCCATGACCTATCACTCTATGAGCATCCATAATAAATGCTGGTCTAGCGGAAGGTTTTGGGAAACTCAGCATCAATTTTCCAATCTGCTTATATATTTACCCATTGCACAATAAGGGTATCCTGTCGCAGCTCATTCAGCATTTTAATCACCTGGGGCGGCTAATCATGATATTTGGCCATAATCACTACTTCTCATACATTATGTCCACCAATTCTGGCATAATGGCGACCATTGGTAATTTTGAGAGACAGTCCACATTCTGGTGTTTCACCCCTGGGTTGTGTATGATCTCAAAATCATATGCTTGTAGCTTCAGGGCTGATTGTGTAAGCTGCCCTTCAGTTTCCCACAGATTCTGCAGCCATCACAAAGTTGTATGCTCTGTGACCTTTGATTAAACCCCATGGAGGTAGACCCAGAACTGTTTATATGCATATATTACCACCTAACACTCCTGCTAGGTCATGGTGTAATTTTATTTCAGCGCATGTTAAGCTTTGGCTACAACATGTGACAGGATGCTCCACACCGTCATCAGCTTTTTTGGATAACACCACCCCTACAGAAGAAAGAGATGCACCCGTTTGCACTATGAATTTCTTTTCAAGATTAGGATTTTGCAAATTTGGTGCACTTGCCAACGTGGTCCACATGAAATCAAAATCTTTTTGAAGACGTTCATTCCAGTTAAAGTTGGCGTTTTTCTTTAATAACTCAAAGAGCGAAGCCCACAATACAGCAGAATTTAGTAATGAACCACAGGTAGTACCTAACCATCTTCCAAAAATACATGTATATCCCCCTTATTACCTGGCCAAGTCATCTTGCATATGGCTTCCACCTTCAATGGCTGAGAGCCAAGCCCTTTTGGTCTACCAAAAAACCAAGATGTTCCAGTTTCTCCTTAAAAAGTGGCACTTTTGAGGCTTTATTTTTATACATTGGCTTCAGCAGTTGGTGAAACACTTGTTATAACTGCTCAAGATGTTTTGTGAACGTCCAAGAGAAATGTTGATATTGTCAAGGCAGATTCAAACGCATGACAGCTTCAGGTCACACAATATTGTATTCATAGCATGGTGGAACATAGCCGGAACGTTGCACAAACCCTGTGGCATACTTGCAGGCTGGAGAAACCCCTTTGAGGCGATTATAGTAAATTTTAACGTTCTGATGCCACCAACTCAATCTGCCAGTATGTTGCTATCAAGTACATAGCAGAGTAATAGTTTGCGCCTCCTAGCCGACCTAAAACATTATTAATCCACGGGAGAGGATAGGAGTCCTTCTTTGTGATGATATTAAGCTTCCAGTAGTTGATTGCCACCTTGTTTGTGCCATTTATTTCTTAACAATAAGCACCAGCAATGCCCATGAACTCTTAGACAGCTCTAACATCCCTTGCTCAATCGATTTGTCTACCTCATTAGAGACAAATTCCTTTGCAGTCTTGGAGCACCCAATAAGCCATTACTAAATGGGAGGATGGTCTCCCATTTTTAACCGATGCACCACCCCATGTGCGCATCCCAAATCATGATCATCAGATGTAAAAACATCTCAGTTTTTTTGAACAGGGCCATCACCCTATCTTTCTGTTCCTCTGACAACTCATTCAAAACTTCCCATAGAACTACTGTCATTACGCCAAATGAGGTTCTAACATGTTGCCGAGGTCCTCCTAAGACCTAAAATTATAAATATGGTGGACTTTCCTAATAAGAGTCATGCCTAAATAAGCCACCACTTGGTTCCTTTGTACCATCATAGGCTCCTTCTGTAGGCTCATTAGCAATACCTTCATTTCCAAATCCTGGTAACAATAGCCCCAGAGCCGCATGAGGTCAAGCCACGATTGCTGGTAAGGCTCCACAATTTCCCCATATAGCCTTTAGGGACATCTACTTTGAGCTCAGTTCTTATTATGACCTGATGCCCAGAAGGTATTCTTAAAGTGTTCGATGCCCATAGTGGAATACCGTTGTACTCATAAACCTGGCTAGGAAGGGCTCTGGTCTTCCATTTTATCCGCCAATATCAAACAGGAATTACCCTATTGCTATATGCTAGTTTGATCTGGCTGGAGCGGATTGGGTCCTTATGCACTCTGCTGGAGGTAAAGTTTATGGGGACTTGTTGTCCTACAATACTAATGGTTTTTCCGCCATATTAACTATAGCCCCAAATCGCTGCATGAATGCAGCGCCAATCATCATGTTAAAGTTATTATTAAGCAAAACCACTTTTGGAGAAGATGTGCAACCAACGAAAACCTTAAAAGCAACGCGCTGTATGCACCCTATGACTTAGTGCTCTGTGCCCTTCGGTCCCATATATTACTCAATGTTCCTCATCGGGATTCAATGTAAGATTAACCACTAGCTTTGTGGATATTATATTGACTGGAGCGCTAGTATCTATAATCACTTAGATTTTTGTATTCTGAATGAAAATATCACAGTATGTATACTCTGAATAAGAGGAACTATTGATGTTTTTTACATGCACATCCAAAGAATTCTTGTTGTCCAAAAAATTGATAATACCGGTGCCCACATGAGGATACTCCAGTCAATAGTTTTTAATGGAATGGCCATGCTCACCCCCACTAGGGTTGTGACATTTTTTGAGTGTCCAACTTCATCTGTACCATTCTGCTCAAGGATTTTCCAGGTGTACGGCTTCTGCACCTCATAGCGAAACTTTGAGTCTTCATTATTTGAATATCTCCCTTGGCTGGAAGCAAAATATTGTAGGAAATTTGTTGATACATTAAATCATTAGGGAGATCACTGTGACCAACTCAAAGTTACTTGGGGGAATTCTCAGGGACAAGGTAATTTGCATTAGTGGAAGTAGAGTGTCCCATCTCTACTCCGCTAAAATTTTTCCTGTCTGATTGGGAGGCCAGTACTGCATGAGAAGTTTGCCCATACAGCTAGTTGCATAATGGCCCCTTTAGCCGCATGAAAACAAGCTTTTGTATACAGCACTCATCTCATTATTACACCCAAATGTATGGGAAGAAAACTATATGATGGATCATAATTTGGCCAAGGAAGAGCTGGTTAATAATAGTGGGGATGGAAAGTAACTGCCAACGCGTTAAGTGGATGTGTATTGCCCAAAGGATTATAACCAAGTCTTTGTTGTCCATTTCCTGAGAGGAATTCAGTAGCAGTTGCAAGTGCTTTCCGCTCCACAGTTGTAGAACTAGAAGTGACAGATAGATGGCATAAATGACTAGTTTTTGAATTGCTCTGCGTCATCTTGAAGAAGGTAGGACATAGCATTATACAGGACTCAATATGGATTAGTAGCTGCCATCATTGCTATGCCCACTTCCTCATTAGTTAAGATATTCGCTCACAACAACACATAAGCCTCAGCTTTGAACCACTACGCAAACTCCAGAAAGGATATAGACATTTGAAAAATATTGTCAAAACTTTGCTTTTTGCTGAGCCATTTTTGCCACACTCTCAAACAGGTGAATCACAGTCTCTTTCACCTCTTGATAGGCTACGGTAAACTCTTAAGGTAAAATGTGACCTGGTCAGCACTGACAACTTACAAAATGGATAACAACAGTCTATCTTCACGCCGATTGGAAGCTCCTTCCACTGAAAATTCAAACTGCATAAAGAACCTTGGCTTTATTTATGTCACAGTTAAAGGGGCGCAGCTTGTCAATGCAGACCCCTTCCTCCCCTAAAAATACTATTCCATTTACGCTTTGCATAGTATAGCTGCTTTGTAGTGTCACTCAAGTGGTCAGAAAGTTGTTGGTTTGGCCACCAGCCAGATGCAGTTAAGGAAAGGCCTTGGTAAGATGATCTGTTATACTTTTATTCTCTTAAAAAACCATTTTTTTGAGCCTGGAGTAGGGTATCCAAGGCAAGCTTCAATTCCGCATATTGTGATAACTCAATAAACTGGGGTAGTTTACCGTCAAGGTGAGACAGTTTCACCATGGCGTTGGCGAATATAAATTTCTTTATGTGTTGATTAATGGGCCCCCTGTAATGATCACCACTGTTAACTTTTGGAGGTTACAGATGATTCCTCCAAGCTAGTTGCACAGGTGAAATCAACTGAGCAACAGATAAGTGATATGATAATCACTGATCTTTGATAAATAATAATCAAGTACTTAAAATAAGGACCTATTTCCCCAATAATACCAATTTGATTAATATATAAACTAACGGCCAACTTCATTCACCTTTTTCTACACTCTTACTCTTCTAAAGACCTCCTCCTTCTCGTTCTCATTCTCAACTTTTAATCCATAGTATCCTAGTCAGTTTCGCCCCTTCCTATTAGTGATCCTCTATTCTCTACCAATTTAAGGGTTTTATTCTATCATTTAGGCTTTGGCTATATTCCCTTAATTCGCTAAACCATAGTTATTTTTATTGATTCACTTGACATTGAAATAATCTATTTCTCAATCTTGAATCTCACCCTAACTCATACACATGATCTGACAGATAGGTGACTTTATCATCCAGTCATATCAAAATCTTGACATGTACCTTCCATCACATCTTCATAGATGCAAAGGAAAGAGTTAATACTCCCCTTGCCAATGTCATGAAAACGGCAAGTAAGGTTTTTACTGGCCTGCCAGTCTGGATGCAGAAACAATTAAATGGCAAGCTTAAATGCCATAGGTGCTGCTGCTTTAACGATGTTTAATGTTCTGTAAGAGATTTCAACAGTGAGCGGCAATAGGCTGGAATTATAAATAACAACCTGGCAACAAATCAGGCTGACATGGCCTCAGGTCCCATGGGTTTAGGGGCTGGGAAAAGTGAAGTTAGAATGGGAGGTGTGAATTTCGTCATTGACAAAAAATTGAATTTGGGGGCGTAAATTTTATTAAATTTAAAATAGAAACTTGACTATCAATTTTCTCAGTGTGTTATGGCTGCTTAAAATAGACAATCTATTTGCAGAATAGCATAGGAAAGTGCAGGATTGGGGCCTTGAGATTTGGCCTAACCTGGAGAACTTTGAGCGAAAGAGGGGAGGGAAAACTGAATTTAATAAAAACTGACTTTGAAAGTATCAGTGGTAGGTTGAGTCTTTATAAATTCATTCATGGACGCCTGTATTGCTTCTTTTTTGGTTTTGGTGACTGGATTGATGACATCTCCCCTAACGGTCAGCAGAAACCTCCCAAGGTCACCCCACATTGGGGCGGTCCCATGAGGTTGTGACTGGTTCAGGATGGCCAACTCACCCACACCCAGCTGATCCAGTGCCCAATTGGCAAAGCAAGGAATGTTGGATGTGAATTCCAATACTTTAGATTGGGGGTTTAAACTTGCTGCAGCATTTATAAAGATCCAATTCCATTGGCGCATTTTGACAAAGGTTTGACTCTGAACGCTTTATCCACTTAAAGTATGTGCCTGTCAGGCTCTGTTGTCAACTGTTTAAGACTAACTGCCCATGATACCTAAGGCTTGTGACCATCAACTTCAATTGAACCTTTTGTCCCATGAGAACGCCAACTCTCTGATAGAACAGCACAAATCCCCTTGTTTCATAATATTGTTTGTTTGAAGTTTATACTGCAACGGGTGACAGGGTCCTTAAAGGGTAAGCCGTTACCCACCACTCATAAACATGAGTGAGGTCGCCCTGGGAGATGAGGGGGCCTCCGTCCTTCTTGGCCCCTTCTTGGATGGGAAAGGGAACACCACTTAAATAAATTGAGGGGGCGCTCCCTCATACTTAAATTACCCTTCCCTTTTGCCAAAGGGGGGCGCCACCACCGGGGAATTGAGCAAAGGCCATATTCTTATAGTCCTTGGCAGCTTAATCGCCATTAGAATAGTGATTTTGGGGGGAGGACGGGGAGCATCTGGGTGGCATGGAAATCCTCAACAAGCTTTGAGCAGTTAGCACAGTTTCGTGTGCTAACCCAGCTATTCTCATAAGTGAAAAAGCCTTCCCACGTGACTAGTAACTTGATTAATTTGACATGATCGGTGGGAGGCTAGGGTGCCCTCAACCTCAGCTTCCTCCATGCCCTCACTTGCATTGGGCTCTAGGTCCACTGGAATCATCCCTTGAATGGGGACAGCTGAGAGACATTGAACACAGGATGTTGCTTCAAGTGGGTGGCAACTTCAGATGGAAGGTGCCATTCCCTAAGTCTTCTTCCACAAATAAGGACCTGAGCGTTTACTTTCAAACTTGCACATGGGCACCTGCATCTGCAAGTGGACCATGTTGATCATGACGTATGATCCCACCTTTATCTTGTAAAAGGGAGCCACTTCTGATCTGAAAGCCGTTTGTAATAGCTTATGGCTTTAGTTAAATGCCCCCAAACCAAGGACTGTGTGTCCCAAATATGCTGAGCATGGTTGGCTGCAGTCAGTACCTCTGGATGAAGGCATGGGCCAACTGATATTGAGGTATTATGCCCCAAGGTTGCTTAGTATGGGGAGAAGCCAGTGGACGCATGCGCTCCATTATTATACAAAAACTAAGTGAGGGGTAGATCATCCAACCAGTTATCCTGAGCGGCTGAAACGTAGCATTGTAAGAACTGCTCCAGGATCTGATTAAATTACTTAATTAGACTATCTGATTGTAATAGGTATGTGGTGGAGAAGCAGGGAGCAATATGAAAGATTTCCAAGAGCTTGTCTCAAAACCCCACCATAAATTAGGACCTGCAGTTAGTTACAAATTCCTGCAGGAGGCCAAACATCAAAAATACATGATGCACAAATAGATGGGCAGTTTCTTTGGAGGTAATTGCATTGGAACATGTTATTTACAGGTGAGAATTTAGTTAAGTGGTCTACGGTCACCATGTCTGCAGTGAGCCACTTGGAGCTAGGTAGCTCAACAATAAAGTCTATGGACACCAATGTCCATGAGACCTTGGCCTGCAGCAAGGGGTGAAGAAGACCATTCCTACCAGACTGAACCAAATTGCCTTCACTAGTCACACAGTTGGCGATCCAGGTCAGAACATCCTTGGACAAGCCAGGCTAGGTAAAGGTACGCTTCACTAAATCAATGCATTTCTTAAACCAAGGTGACTGACTGCTTGGGGAATGTGATGAGCCTGAATTACTTCAGCTTGGAGGAGAAAAGGGACCTACACCTGCAACCTGAATTGAATGAGCCCCTTAGCCAGCAAATACAAGGAATGTTTTGATTTTGGGAGGGACAACCGTTCAAATGTTAACCCCCTTCTGCACATGCAGTTTGCGCTGCTAAGACCTATAAAAGCAAGGGCGCGTCTGTTACTAAGTCTGCTACCAAAACTATGGGGGTATAATGGCCATGATCTAGGTTGGGGATGTGACTGTGATGAGATCCACCTCATCTGAGTTAGCTGGGCAATGTGTATGATTGTGGCTTAGAAAATTGGGAAGAACATTTAAAGCTCCTTTCACAAATTTGTATTTGAAGTTAAAACTGCACAAATCCGAGTAGGTTTGGGCCTTCCAGCTGTAATGGTCAAAAAAGTTCCAGATTTTGAATGCTACCTTTCCATGGTGGTTTAATTTGACGCCAAACAATTGTCTGATATAAATTTCATTAAAGGTAAGTGTTTTGACTCATCATAATCACCAATTAAACCTCAGATCTAGGGAACTCTATAAAAAAGAAAATATGACACAGGTAGGTGAGGATTTGAGCCCAACATTAGTATATTTTTTTTCTATTTACAAAATAAACACGTGGATGAATTTAATCCCAATAGTATAATGGCACCGCGAACTACACATAGAAAAACCCAGAGGATCAAAACCTAAGTTATTTTTGGCGCATGGAGCCCTGAAAACCAAACTTTTTTGTTATAGATACAAAAACTAGGTTTGCTGTGGGATACCAGGTAAAACAAGGCAAGGGCGGCTCTGTGGCCATCAGAGAGACCCACAAGAAGGCGGGAAATGAGAAAGAATTTTGAACTGATTTCAGAATCATGCAGGCCTAACCTTTTAATATCGTTCTTTTAGAGAGCCCCTCCTGCACTATTTTTTAGGCCCTAAGAGCACAAAGAATAGCTCATGAGAGGAAATCTCAGTGTTAGACCCCACACAAACCACAAAATAGCCCAAACAGCATTTAATTACAAGATTTGATTTTCTAAATCTTGAGTCAAAATGCAACAATTGGTTCAGATGACCGTTAACCAGTGTGCCAACTTCTGTGGTTTGCAAAAATAAAGGAGAGTTTAGTGGTTGGTGGATCCATTCGAGGCTCTCAAATGGATTGAGGAGGATGGATAGCCGTGCCACATGAAACCCAATTTTGCTTTGGAGGAGTTCTTTGTTGACCCTCCCAAATTGCATTCCCACTGTTTACAGCCAAAAAAACGGATTTCCTGTTTATAAAATATTAATGATATTGCAGTTGCGGCTGCAGCTGCCCCAGACAACACCCTCCTCTGCCAGCAACTCCATGGGGCAATGGAGCCCCTTGTTGAGGTATTCCTACCCCCAATTTTCCTCATGACTTTGAGGAAAATGAGAAGTACAAAACTGAGGAGCTTGCTTTTGGTGCGAGCTGTGATTGCATTAATACAGCAAAAACTTCTCTTTTTGACCCCGATTATCCCAAAACCTACTGGTGCATCAAGTCGTTCACTTATGTGCCAGCTCTCATCGTTTTTGCTGAGCATCAACTTGCTCAATACGTTGAGGCAATGGGCACTGCCGGCCTCATTAACAAAGAAAACCACCAACTATATCTCCTTATGCCCCATGTCACTGATGCTCCCTACACCAATGCTATCTTCCATGGTCTGCCAGCTAAAGTGGGCACCAGACAAAAGTTTTATCAAAGCCTCCTCGCCATCTGATATGGCTTCCTAGGCTGATAACCTAGGTGCTATATTAGGATTTTTTTTAATTTATGATAATCCATTTGTTTGGCCTATATGCAAATTAAAGATATGTGGCAGTTCCACCTTTTGGGTTGGGCACCACTAGTACTAAAAAAAGAGAGCTTGGTGGTCCATTCACACAGTCAGCTCATGCTGAGCGCCCTTCAAGAGATACTGCCAATGGGTCAAGTCCCACGCCATGGCTGCCAGATCCTTGTTGTAGATGGCCCAGGATTGCTCAGTAGAAGAGAATTTGTGGAACTAAACTGGATGTTTCAATCCATTGTGCCCTTGGAGCAAAAAGCCCTACCACAGTGGAAGATGCATCACATGCTACGATATAGTGCTTGGAGTGATCTGTGTGTTTAAAGATGGGGGCAACAAAAATACCTTATTAATCAAGTTAAATGCCTGCTGGAACTCAGGCATCCAACAAAAGGGGACGTTCTTTCCCGTAAGCGGGTGGAGAGGGGCGGCTAACTGGGATAGGGCGGGAGATAATTTATTTAGGAATATGATAGTGCCTAGAAGCTTCTCAACTGCTTTTGGGTTGTCAGAGTTGGCTTTTAGCGGATGGCGTCCAGTTTGTTGGGTGGAATGGTATACCCATCTTTTAAGATGAGGTATTTAAGAATGTGACTTCCTCCCACTAAAAGTTGCATTTTGAAGGCTTGACAAACAGGCTCGCCTTATGAAAAACAGCCACTACTGCCTCCAAGTCCCTTCCATGTTGTTTAGGAGTAGGGGAATGTACCAAGATATCATCGATATATGCAACCTCGCAGGTGAAACAGATATCACCCAGTACACTATTGATTATCCTTTGAAAGGTTGAGGGCGCATTCTTATGTATAAAAAGCATTACTCTTAATTGGTATAATCTTCGTCTTATCTGGATAGCAGTAAGCTATTCCTGACCTTACCTTACCCAAATTTGATTAAAGGCATTAGCTAATTGAGTTTTGAGAACACGCACAACTTGGCAATTTTTTGCTGATCATCAGTTCCAAAGGCATCAGGTAGTATTGATACCCATGATATTGTTAAAATGACCATAATACATGCAGGGGCGAAGAGAACCATCAGCCTTCCTAGAAAACCCAATGAGAGAGGTGACTGGGGAAGTTTCATTGGATAACCAACCCTTCTTGAGCATTTCATCTAACCATGCATTGAGGGCAACTTTCTCTGTTGTATGCGGGTACAGGGGGCTATTTATGACACCACCTCCACCGTTTTCCTAAAACTCAGGGCAAATTCCATATGAGAGGAAGGCGGCAAGCCTACATAGAATCAAATATACTCTATTCCCATCAATGCAGTGAGAAAATTTGGTGGAAGACCTACGGGAAAAATGAGGGTTATAATGGAGTTACTTCCACAAGCTTTAGTGAGGGTTTCCAGAAAAGGGAACTCACCCTCCACCTGATTGTTGGATAAGGATAGCGTGTTAGTCTTTAGGTGGATTCTAACAGGCTGCTGACGCCACCAACCCACACCCAAAATCACTGGGAACACAAGTTTGGGCATTGCACAGAAGCAATCACATAAACTAAACAAGTGGACATAGAAAGGTATGGGGAGCCGTACTCTGAAGGAGGGTTGGGCGGCCAATAATGCAACCAACACCGCTGGCCCCACATCCAAGTCTAGATCGAGCTGCTGGTCCAACTTCATACTCATGAAGTTCTTCATTACCTCGAGTTTACCAAGGCCTTAAAAACACTTGGTATGCCCTTATACTAAATTTTCATTGATAAATAAAAAGTAGGCGGAATTTCGTTTATTTGCGGATATGGTCATTTCTGCTGATATAGAAGAGATTGCAACAAGGTTGGAGGAAAAACAAGGTTTGTGACTGGAGAAGAACATGTATGGACAAGGTTGGAACTTTTTTCAGGCTGGGCTATCAACGATTTATAAACATGTGTGTCAGAAAAACTAACATGAGCGCGGGGCAGCGTCAGCCCTTAGAATCAATATGGATACTGATTTGATGCTGGGAAGAAACTGGGGCCAAGTCATTGGCCTCAAACATGATTATCCCGTTTGTGAGGGTGGACAAGTAAAAAGTTGAGGCCAATGGGGCAGTGTAGCCATAGTGAAATTCCTTCAAAACATCAGGAAAAAGCATACATAATTGGCAATTGGCATACAAACTACAGAAGGCAGGATAACAACTGTACATTCAACTGGTAGAAGATGACCACTGCTGCGCCCATCTAGACAAGTTAGGCGGAAATGACAGGAAATAATATATGGTCTATTACACAAAAGCATCAAGTACAGTTTAAAAAGCCTGCCAGTTTGGATTCAGAAACACTAAATGGAAAGCCCAAATGCCAGAGGCATTACTGCTTGAGCAACATTGGATTATGCTGTTGGGATTTTGCCAAATTCTCTTGTCCCCAGAGATTCTACTCCATCAAATCCCCTGACTTCATCAGAAGGAGAGCTTAATTTATCACAATCTATCAACATTAATAAGAATGATCAGCCACATCTCAATTGATTGATTGAAGATACAATCGCATAGAGATTGATTAGCGCTGATAGATTATGAACCAAATAAAAACCTATAAATATCTTATCCATTCAATAATAAAGAATTATGTCGATTTTTAACCTATTTTTGCTTTAAGTTATCACTCTTTGGAGAATCAACTTAAAGTAACTTCAAGAGAAAACCTGCCACATAAGAAAGCGTAATTCAAAACTTCTAGAGTGGTGCTCACTACAGGGGCACTTTGAGTTAAGCACTGTGAACACATCTGTCACTATTATGAATTCTCAATCTTTGTCTAAAGCTCAAGACCATGAGCAAGGCAATATTTTACAATGGGTCCATTCATCTAGAACAGAAATCCCAAAGGTATATCCACTTTAAATCCGTGCTAATTTGGAGTTTTATAATTTTAATATCAGCTTTACAGCGAATTTTCAAATCCCTACTGAGGTTTTGTGAAATATTATTAATAAAATGCTTGAGGGAGCATTAATTACTGGAATCTGTTCCCCCAATCTCATTCTGATGCTGTACCCTCTATCTTGAGAGAATTGTTACAACCCTCCCAAATTCCAGAAATTAGCACCGAGCAATACTTACATCATCTAGTACACCCTACCCTATACCATCTATTACCAGTTGTGGGAATGCATCATCAAAGGTTGCTTAATTTACTAGAAGGACTTCATCCTTGAATAATTATGTTACTAAATTTCAAATCTTCCTCTGAATTCAGCAGATATAATAAAGATGCCATCATAAATAATTGAAACTTTTTAAATGACGTACATCAACAGCTTATTCAGCTTGACCATGAGATGTCCAGCTTTGTTGAATTACAGTTTACACAACGAGTCCAGAAAATCAGCAATAATCGAAAATGGGAATTTTTCAACTTTCTGAGAAGATTGAACAATGTAAGAAGAAATCAGAAATCATCTTTCTCAATTGGAGTAATTGTACTCAGGAATCCAATCCTAAGACATTGAAGTAGAGAAAACTTCTGGTATGATGGGTCCTCCAGGGGTTGTGGGTCTCCGTGGTCCACCTGGGGGTGTAGGTCCATGTGGACCTCCTGGTGTTGATGGCCCCCAAGGACCCCCTGGTGTTGAAGGGCCACGCAGACCGCCAAGTGCCAATTGA
Organism: Massospora cicadina; assembly: GCA_022478985.1. Classification (NCBI taxonomy): domain Eukaryota; kingdom Fungi; phylum Entomophthoromycota; class Entomophthoromycetes; order Entomophthorales; family Entomophthoraceae; genus Massospora; species Massospora cicadina. The sequence goes on from JAKSZP010009289.1 coordinate 83,651, forward strand.
CCTCGGTGGCCATGGGCACTGATGGGTATTCTTGATCCTTCAACAAGTTGACTCTCTATTGAGCATGATGAACCACTTATGTGACCAATTTTACAAAGTGGCCAAGGAATGTAACTTAACCCCTGAGGGGGTAACGATTGAGCCCCTCTTGTTGTTTCAGTCTCTCTCTGATGAACTGAGTAATCTGGGTAAAGGGGTGAAGGACACTGACATCCTGTTTCAGGCCTAAAAATCAAAAGATGAGATGCTCCAAGAAAAAATTGAAACCTTGTAACTTAATTACAATGCTCAGCAGTAGCAAATTTATGAACTATCTCATTTGGTTGGATGAAAAAGTGGGGCATGTTGAATGAATCAACGGATTGGATAAATTTGTACTGAGACTGTTGGCCCCTATTCTCCATTTTCTTCACAAGTTTCTGATTCCAACTCTTATGTCTCTACTCAGTCTGAACATCCTGGATTACATGTTTTAATGGCCAATGCTCCAATGAGTTTCAAGCTAGTATTTAAATACAAGTACTCTCCTGGGGAAGGCAGAATTACCTCAATCCTCTATCTATATGAGAAGGCTCTGAGTAAGGCAACTGAATAGCGAAAAATAAATTACTTGCCTAATTGTCTCAATTGATTGGCCCAGGATATCATAATCCCCCAACTAATGACTTGCACTACTTGGTCTCAGGCCAAAGAGGCGTTAATCAAAGAATTCAAAAGTGAGCAAACCTTATCCTCTCAAAAACAGGCTTTATGAGGATACAACCCCTCCAGAATGAATCAATCAAAGATTTTGCTCATCAAATATATTGGGAAGCTTAAACTTTTGTGGCTTGTGGTCAGTTAAATTTGGATGATGCAATTACTGCCATTATATCTGCTTTTACTTACAAAACTCAGTTGCAAGTATGCCTTCTTAGAGTAAAGAAGAATTTCAGAAGTATATTAGACATCAAGGAGGCCTTGTTAGAATTGCCTCATCAATATTCGGAGAAACTCCAATCTTATGATTCTACAAGACCTAGCTGCCTTAGAGTTTACGCTGTGCCTGATAATACTAGAGCGATTCAGTGTAACTAATGTCACCGATGATTCCATACTGAGGACTGTTGTTTCAAGAAAGAAGCAGATGAGAAAAAGAAAAGGGATAAACCCAATAAAGTTCTTCATCTTGATAATGATATGAGTGTTCAAGAAGAACTTCAAAGCCCTGTCAGATATAATAAAGATGAACATTCTTCTTATTCCTTGCCCTCATTATTGGCGTTATCCTATCAGTTTAAAAGCATCATCACCTGTATTGACACCCTGAGTGAACCAAGTCAAGGTCAAAGCTATCATTGATATGGGATCTCCAGTGAATGTTGTCTCATAAAAACTTACTAAGAAGAGATTAAGTTAACGCCTGATATTTCCCATTTTGAAGAATTTGGCACTGCAGGACCACATAGCATTCAGTTAATTGGAGCCTTTTCATCTTTCCCACTAAAAATCGAGAAACTAAATTTTCCCTCCCTGCAATTGTCCTTGATAACTTGAGTTACAACCTACTAATAGGAACTCAATTTTTGGAGGATTTGATAAAATTATTAAATACCTGTAATGAGAGTGGCTATAACTCTCCTGTTCCCAGCGTGGCAGTGCAAGGTGAACAAGACCAACTCCAGGGAACTAGCCGTTAATGTTAAAGTAATTAGAGCCCAGAAGAGGGTTCTGGAGCAATAACTACCTAGGCATAGAAGTGCGAGTTTTCCAATAAAAACCAACCAAAAGCGACGCGGTGCACATAGAGAAAGGGGCTAAGCGGCACAGGTTGGAGGGAACCTGAGTGAACAAACAGTGCACGAAGTGATACTGCAAGGAATTTGCTATGGCGAGGTTAATGGAGCTCAAGACCTCCTCAAAGAGGTTCGCGCATGGAAGCGTTTAGAATATCATAAAATTAAAATAAACTTTTAATTGGAAAGGTTTATTAGTGAAGTCAACCAACAAGGAATGTTGTTTGGGGAAAATGTATTTAACCTTGAATGGGGGAATAGGGGTTATGCCGCAGTGGGCCCAAGCACCAACTCACCAATAGGGCGATACTGCCATCCAAGTTGGTTGAATAGGCCAAAACCAACTTCACTCAAGTGATTGATTGAAGTTGGGTTTGACCTAAGCGAATTATCTCAAAAATGGAACAGGTTTTGAAACCCCGCTCCTTAACAAACTGAATTGAACCATCCACGTTCATTCAGTAGATCATTCATTTTAATGCCTGGCTCGACGTCAAGGGCTGGGCGTTTGGCACACCACTAGTCCTAACCTGGGCATATTTTGCCCAAACCCAGCATTGGTCCAGGGTGTGCCTCAGGTCAGGAAGGGCCTGCAGCTTCACCCTCTGGGCCTCCTGGCGTCCAGCTTTGTCTTTGGGGTTGATCCCCACTATTATGTCATGTGCACATAACATTACCCTCTCCTCCCAAACGGGGCTCAACCCCCCTTCAGGGGCTTGTGCCAGGGAAAAGTTCTTGTGGCCAGGGGCCAACTTCATGGCAGCGATGGTAGGTTTAGGTTGGGATCCAGCAGCCTGGGGAAAACGCTGGTGGAAGGCGTCAATCAGATCTTAGGCATGCACACAGTCACACGCTGAAACCCAACTGATCTGCAGCGTCAAAGCCCTTCCAGGATACCAGGTACTCAAGTCTTTGTTTACCGCGGCGTGAGGCAACTATTTCTTCCACCTCCCACTCTGGCGCCCCATCCACGAGATAGGCCTCAGGAGTCTCTGGTGGGGGGCCCTCAAACAACGTCAGTTTGCTCTAATTTAAACACAGAGAAGATATGTATTGAAGGGGGAGATCTAGCTGGTAAGAGGCATGGCCCACCTTTCTAACAACGCGGTAGGGGCCAATCCTCTTTGGTCCCAGCTTCTTACATGGCTGCTTGATTGGGATGTTACAAGCATCAAGCATCACGAGATCCCCTTCCTTTGTATGCAGACCCACTTGGCGCTTCCCATCAGCGTTCTCCTTATATACCTGCATAGCGGCCTTAAAGCTTGTGGAAGCCCCCTATGTATTTTCTTGATAGTCTTAGCAAAGTCCACCACCACTTCAACCTTCGACCCACAGCTGGTCTCAATGTTAAAGGCAGGGTTAAAGACATGGCTGGCGAAAAATGGGGAACAGCCGATCAAGGAGTGCAAGGTATTTTTGTAGCTAAACTGGGCCATGGGAAGGTGAGAAGCCCAATCTGAATGATCTGCGGTGGTGTAATACTGCAGAAACTGTTCCAAGCATTGGTTCACACATTTAGTCTGCCCATCTGATTGGGGATGATAGGCAGTTGAACGCAAAGGGCGAATCTGAAGAGTCTTACAATTCTTCCCAAGATATGGAGGTGAATTTGGGTCCCCAGTCACTGATAATCTCTTGAGGAACCCCATGGAGCGCAAACACATGGGTGACGAAGAGCCTAGCCATCTCAGCCATGGTTTATATAGTTCTGCAAGGAATGAAGAGGGCGAACTTTGTAAAACGGTCCACCACCACCATGATGGCATCATATCCTTCAGAGACAGGTAGTTCCACAATGAAATCAACCAAGAGGGAAGTCCAAAGCCCATCAGCCTTTTGGACTGGTACCAACAACCCTGCTAAAGGTTGACGATTGGGCTTCATCTGGTTGCATACCAGGCACTCCTTACAATAACGCTCCATCTGAGCAGGCAAGCCCTTCCAATTTTAGGTGCGGCGTATCAACTCTAAGGTCTTTGCTTTCCCTGGATGACCAACGGTGATTCCATCATGATGGTCCCGGATGATTTCCAGGCGCAGTGGTCCAGCTGGTACCCAGAGGCGTCCCTGGAACCACACCATCTCATCCTTTACATAATAGTCCCTGGATAAATCCTCTTGATTTGAAGCGCTCTTTGCAAGTACCAGGGTATATTAGCCTGACAGAGGCTGAGAGAGAAGAAAGCTTTTCTAAACATACCATATTCCTCTACGTTATCAAGAGGTGCAAGCGCTGGCCCGTTAGCCAGGGGAGAGGGAAGTAGTGACATAATTTTGCTTGAAGGAATCAACAATTAGGTGTTATGAATTTCTACTTCCTTGAGGTCAGGGGCTAAAGCAGGGTTGCGGCTCAAAGCATCCGCCAAACCATTATCCTTGCCTTTGGTGAACTCATACATGAATGCGAATTGGGCAAAGGTCTCATGCCAACGGGTCTGCCATGGGGTTAAGACATGAGGAGCGCGGTAGTACAGCAAGGTACGGTGGTCTGTACATACGCATAATGGTTGGGTAGAGCCAAGAAAGTGGTGACGCCAGTATGTTAGTGCCTCCACCACTGCTAGTAACTCCTTATTATAAACGGCGTAATTCTACTCAGGCTGAGACATCTTCCAAAATGGGGGACCACTGAAGCACCTTGGCACTACTAGCCTTGTATAGGGGAGCCGCCACCTCAGACAGATTGGGAGTGAACTTCTTGAGGAACGTGCATGTCCCCAAAAGCTCCTTAATTCCTTGCCCAAGGTGGGGATAGGCCACTCAATAATCGCCTTCTCCTTGTTCAGAGTTATCATGTGTCCCTGGTCAAACATGACGTTGCCCAGAAACGTGACCTGGGACTTGAAGAACTCGCACTTTAAAATTTTCAACGTAAGGCTGGCTGCCTTTATCCGCTCCACCACTTGCCAAAGGTGAACTGCATAGGACTCTGATCAGGGGAAAACACCAGGATATCATCCATGTAAGCAACCGCGCATACCCCTAACAGGTCCCCTAACGCTGCATCAATGTGGCGTGGAAAGATAGCAGGGGCATTCTTAAACCCAAAGGGCACGACCCAAAACTGGAAGATCCCTTTTATGGTACAAAATGAGGTCAACCACTCCTAGCCCTTTTTAATACGGATTTGATTGAATGCATTGAGTCAATTCAGCTTGGAGAAAACCTTCGCCTTCTCCGCATAGCGTGCAATCTGGGAATCCAGAGGGAAGGGATGGAGGTCTGGTACAGTAACGTTATTGAGTTAATATAGTCTAGGCAGGGGCGTAAAGTACCATCAGACTTCTCCATAAAGAGTAGAGGGGAGAATACAGGGGAGGTACGCTGAAAAATTGCACCTTTGGCCAACTGTTCCTTCACTCATACATCCAACGCCTCTTCCTCCTTGCCAGTCAATGGGTAAATGGGGGAAGATATACGCACCAGATCCACTGTGAGCTTGAAGTCACAATTGAACTCAGAGTGCTCAGGGAGTGCATTGGCTTTGCTGCATCAAAAGAGGATTCCAAACCCTCCAAACAGGAAGGTAAGGAAAATCCCACAGAGGAGGGGGTCTTCAGCAAAGGAGCAAGATAAGGGGTGGGTACATTGGGCCAATGAGGTAATGAGCCCCTTGCGTTATCCTCCGACAAGGGAACAATCAACTGGTGACCATTTGCCAAAGTCAAGGATAGCGTGTTCTCTTTCAAATTAGTGTGGACGCCAAACTTTCACCACCAATTAACCCAAGATAATGGGGAACAAGAGGTGCTTGATATCTTGGAAACGGTCAGACAGAAGATAGGCGCCCACCTGGTAATCAACCAACCCTATGACATTAGCGTAGGGATAACTTGAGAAGCCTCACCTCTAGCCATACCACCTGGTGAGTAACCCAACTCTAGGTAGTCAGCCAGATCTTGGTCAATAAAATTGTCTGTGGCACCGGTATCCACTAAAATAGTTGTGCTGAACTTCCCAAGAGAGGAAGTAAGGGTTGCAGTCAAGAGAAAGTATCCAGAGTGGGATTTATTCAAATCAGAAAATGCCCCCATTTCACCTAAATTTTCTTCTGGCTTGAGCAATCCATAAGGGTAGGTCTGGGAATCAAAAAAGGGGAGGGATAGTTGGCCACTCTTACTAATGAGGCCACATACCCCTCCATGCCTTCTGCAGGTGCATAAACGTTTTCATATTTTAGGTGCAGCTCTTTTTCAACTTCCTAAGTGCTGCGAATCATGGAAGAGCTCAAACGGGGATTTTCTGGTGTAATTCCATACACAGGAATGGGTTCAAGATCTGAACCATGAGAGGGAAAAATTGGTTTAGAGGTATATCTCAGGTTTTTCATGATAAAACACGTTTTTAGACGCAAATGACCTTGTCCCTTGAACCATGAAGGAATGCTCAATAATATCCATGGCCAACACCCCCAGGCCCATCTGCGCCAATTCTGATGGCATCAGCTGAATGTGCAGGCGAAAGAAAACTTGTTTATTTAAATTGACATTAACAAATTTGGCGGAAAGCCAGGGAATCACGACCTTTGGACCTCAAAGTGTCTGAATCCACCAGATACAAACATGAAGGGTGGATACTTTCCAGTTGAAGGCACCCAAAATAATGCCAAGTTGCTCCAACCTTCAGGAAAAAGAGGAAATAGTGGTGTGGCTAATGACAGCTGGAGTCCACAGTTGACAGCCACCGTTTCCACTCTGGAAAAGTTCCACACGGAAAAAGTTTGTGCACATAAGAAAAATGGGTTGATCGACTAATGTAATTAGAGTGTCTATAAAACGCATGTTCCCAGCGTGGCAGAGCAAAGTGCACAATACCAACGCCAGGGAACTATCCGTTAATGCTAAAGTAATTAGAGCCCAGCAGAGGGTACTGGAGCAATAACTACCTAGGCATAGAAGTGCAAGTTTTCCAGTAAAAAAAACCTACCAAAAGTGACGCAGTTCGCATAGAGAAAGGGGCTAAGCGGCCCAGGTTGGAATGAACCTGGGTGAACAAACAGTGCGCGAAGTGATACTGCAAGTAATTTGCTATGGTGAGGTTAATGGAGCGCAAGACCTTTTCAAAGAGGTTTGCGCACAGGAGCATATGGAATATCACAAAATTAAAAATTAACTTTTAATGAGAAAAGGTTTATTAGTGAAGTCAACCAACAAGGAATGTTGTTTGGGGAAATTGTATTTAACCTTGAATGGGGGAATAGGGGTTATGCCGCAGTGGACTCAAGCACCAATTCACCAATAGGGCGATACTGCCGTCCAAGTTGGTTGAATAAGCCAAAACCAACTTCACTCGAGTGATCAATTGAAATTGGATTTGACCTGAGCGCGTCATTCCAAAAATGGAACGGGTTTTGAAACCTCGCTCCTCAACAAACCAAATCAAACCATCCCATTCATTTGGTAGATCATTTGTTTTAATGCCTGGCTCAACGTCAAGGGCTGGGCGTTTGGCACACCACTTGTCCTAACCTGGGAATATTTTGCCCAAACCCAGCGTTGGTCCAGGGTGTGCCTCAGGTCAGGAAGGGCCTGCAGCTTCACCCTCTGGGTCTCCTGGCTCCCAGCCTTGTCTTTGGGGTTGATCCCTACTATTATGTCATGTGCACATGACATTACCCCAATTCATCACTATCTCTCTTGGGTATAGAGTTCCCTTACTTTTGTCAAAAATGTTCATACATGACGTCAGTTATGTCTGTTGGAGGGGTCTAAAAGGTCTTATTCTATTTAATACCATGTTGGCGACCCTTGGGTAAAATTACCCCTACCTCAGCAGATATCAAACAGGGGATGTCTATTTTCGCATTTAACAATCTAATTATTCCACCAAAATCGCAGGTAGTTGTTAATACTTCTTTACATTTTAAATTCCCAAAGGACATTTATTACAAGTCCAGGGCATTTTCAACCCTTCTGTTAAAGAGATCTTGCCGTATCCTGGAATTTTGGATTACGCTTATTCAGGATCATTATCTGTTTTATTGGTGAACCTTACCAATGAACCCAAGATGAAGGATCAACAACACCCCATTGCTTATGTCAAGTTATTACCCATAGCTTGGATAAATTATGTTAAACCTTTTGGAATCCTACAAGACTTTTGGTTAGAAAGTGATCAGGAAATTCTTACTGTAGGGCCTACTATTGGAAAACACCTCACTAGTGACTAAGAGAAACAAGTGCTTCAGTTGTTAGAAGAATACTCTGACATCTTTGCTAAGCATATTTATTACTTTGGTAAGATGAAAGAAATAATGCATTCCATTGAAACTGGCGATCACCTTCATATTTTTGCCAAGCCCTATCATAAGTCTAAAGTGGAAGAAGCCCAAATTACCAAAAGATAGCATGAATTATTGGAGGCTGGATTATTGAAACCCTCCAATAGTCCTTGGGTATCTCCGTTGCTGTTGATTAAGAAGAAGGATGGTTATCATCAAGTGGTTATAGATTATCAAGACTAGAATGCTATTACTCGATGAGACTGTTATCCTAAACATAGGATTGGTAATTCCTTTCAGTTTTGGCTGGATCAACATACTTTTGGCCATGGACTTAGCCAGTGATACTTTAAAATCGACTTTCCCAGCTGACTGAGCTAAGTGCGCCTTAATATCCAGTGAAGGTTTATTTGAACCAACTCAGATGCCTCAAGTATTGAGTAACGCCCCAGCCACTTTCCAAAGAGCTATGGATGGTATGTTACGTGATCTAAAGCTTACTTGTGTTCTGGTATATTGATGATATACCATATTTTTAAAACCTTTACCAAACATTTGGACCATCTAAAAGAAGTTTTTATACGAATTCAAAGCTCCTCCTTATAGCTCAAACTCTCTTTTTTTAGTACTAGATGGTCCCAACCCAAGGGTCAAACTCTCTAAAGTTTTATTCTTTTAAAATGAAATGGAGTTTTTAAAACATCAGGTTTTTGGCCAGAGGAATTCAACCTCTTGCAGATAAAGTTCAAGCTATCCACCAAATGCCTCCTTCTACCTCTCTGATGGATATTTAAGTCTTTCTTGGGATGGTTGGGTATTATCAGCAATTTATACCCAACTTTGCTGATATGGCTGAACAATTACTTCATCTGTTACAAAAAGGAGTGCCCTTTGAGTGGAGTGCAGCTCAAGAACAATCATTCAAGTCTTTGCGAGCTGCCTTGACTAAGGCGCCAGTTTTAATTCACCCTCGCTTTGATAAGACTTTTTTAATACATAACAATGAAAGCAATATCACTATTGGGGCTATCTTATCCCAGTGTGATTAGGAGAAGAAGGACCATCCCATTGCGTTTTATAGAAAAACTTTGTCCAAATCCAAATGAAACTACAGTGTCACTTATAGAGAGTGTTTGGCCATAATTCTAGCTATCAAACAATTCCATCCCTTCTTATATGGTAACTATTTTACTGTTATTACCGACCATTCTTCTTTATAATGGTTTCAGAATATGAAGGATCCTTATGGGAATATTTAGCTTGTTGGGCCTTAAGATTGCATAAGTACAATTTTTTCATTGTTCCTCATTCAGGTGCTCAACATCAGAATGCCAATAATTTGTCTCAAATGCCTATACTGACTTAGGAAGTGGAGAAGGAGGAATGCTTATATAACCTTATTGGGCAGCCTGAATTGTAGGATCAAGTATCCGAAGAAGATCAAGCTATTTGAAATCTATAACTAAAGATACTATAATTTGGGAAGGAGCTTTTTATAAGAAGGTCAAACCAAGTGGTTACCATTTTTCCACCCAAACTCAATATTTCAGGCTGTCATGGAAGGACATGAGCTAGTAGGCCACAGTGGGTTGAAGAAAACTCAAGAATGGTTTGAACCCCGATATTATTGAGATACCATGACCAAAATCATTTGAGAGACCCTTGACTCATGTCTTATTTGTGAAAATCATGTAATTACCAACCCATCTTATCAACATATTGATATCACCAAAACTAAGGCGTTTTAAGTGGTAAGCATTGATATGGTAGATCCTTTTCCTTGGGGATTAAATGTCCACCAGTATATCGTTATGGCTGTTGACCATTTAACTAAATGGGTTGAAGCCATATCCATTGCCACCCCTCTGATAAAAATTCAGCGCTATTCTTATACCAACACATATTCTCTCAACATGGATGTTCCAAGGTCCTTATGTCAGATAATGGGACTAACTTTACCTCACAACTTGTACAATAATTATCTAAATTACTCAACACTTCCCAATGATTTGTTGTTTCGTACAATCCCTCCACAAATGTTGCCATCAATTGAGTCAATGGAACTCTAGCTCAATCTTAAGAAAAATGGCTTCTACTGATCCATCTCGGTGGAATTTTTTTTTACTAGTGCCTTATTTGCATATCAGATAGGCTATCATCAAATTATCAAGATGTCGCCTTTCAAGTGCCTATATGGGTGAGACCCCTCAGTCTCTTCTAGTGTCCAAACCATACTTGAAGAAAGCATACCAGAAAACTTTGAACTAATTTTGAGAAATCTGGTGGATGGGTTTATTTGCCTTCAAGCTCAAGCTAAGAAATCAATTGAAGTAACTACTCAAAGAGAGACTCAAAGAGCCAATCAACATAAACCCACCTTACCAGAATACCAAATTGGAGACTATGTCATGTATTACCATTCTCAATTTGGTGGATAATCTGAAACGTTAGGAACCAACTGGTCTGGTCAGTTATTGAGTTACATTTCAAAAAAGAATAGAGTATTTGATTGTTTATGTTGATACCGCATAGTGATCAATCATATTCAACCAAAGGTTTTAAGAATTCCCCCTCCTCTGGATCAAATCTTGAGGGGTGAAGAGTCATGGTTTTTACGAATTCTCCTGTCCCCAGATATTCTACTCCATCAATTCCCCTGACTTCATCAGAAGGAGAGCTTACTTTGTCTTAAAATATCAACATTATTAAGAACGATCAGCCTATCCTGATTGATTGATTGAAGATTTGATCACACAGAGATTAATTAACACTGATAGATTACAAACCAAATCAAAACCTATAAAGATCCCATCCTATCAATAGTAAAGAATTAGGTCAATTTTTAATCTATTTTTGCTTTAAGTTATCGCTTTTTGGAGGATCCACTTAAAGTAAGTTAAAAAGAAAACCTGCCCCATAGGAAGTGTAATTCAAAACTTCCAGAGTTCTGTAAGAGATTTCACCAGTGAGCGGCAATAGGTCAAAATTATAAATAAAAACATGATAACAATCAGGATGACATGGCCCCGTAGCCATGGGTTTAGTGGCTAATAAAGAGAGATTGTAATGGGAGGATTATATTTCGTCATAGACAAAAAAATTGAATTTGGGATGCGTAAATCTTATTTAAGTTAGAAATAGAAAATCAACTTCAATTTTCTCAGTGTGTTATGACTGCTTAAATAGACAATTAATCTGGGGAATAGCTTAGGAGAGTTCAGGATTGTGGCATTCAAGATTTGGCCTAATCTTGTGAACTTTGAGCAAGAGAGGGGAGGATAAACTGAACTTAACAAGAACTGACTGAAAGTATTTATGGAAGGTTGTGTTGCTATCAGTTCGTCCCTGGACGCCTGAGTTGCCAATTCTCTTCTTTTTTGGTGACTGAGTTGATGGCGTTTCTCCCAACAGTAAGAGAGAAAATACCAAGGCCTATCCACATAAAGGAGGTTCCAAGAGGTCAGGAACAGGGTTGGGCAGCCAAACTTCCTGCACCTGGTTGCTCCAGCATCTGTTTGGACAAGCAAGGAACGTTAGACTAGAATTTTAATACTTCTGAGTAAGGGTTTCAAACTTGCAGCAACATTTCCCAAGGACACAAACCATCATCGCGCTTTGCCAAATATTTGACACTGAAAGCTTTATTTGCCAAAAGTGCACAGCCGTGGGGCTTTGTTGCCAACAGTTTGGGACTATCTGGCCTTGATAACAAAGTCTTGTGGCCATTTACTTCATTTGAACCTTTTGTCCCATTAGAACGCCGATTCTCTGATAGCTTGGCACAAATACCCTTGATTCATAGTATCAATCCACTTAAAGTTAATACCAGAATGGGTTGGAAGGGTCATTAAAGGGTAAGCGGAAACCCACCACTTGTCAAACACATGAGCAAGGTCGCCATGGGAGATGAGGGGGCCACCGGCCTTCTTGGCCCCTTCATGGATGGGAAAGGAAACCCCCCAATACAAACGGAGGGGGCGCTTCACCAGACTTAAAGTCAGGTGTAAACTTGCCCTTGAACGTAGGCTTAAAGTATTGGCCTATGATACTATAATGATGTATACTCTATGAGCTTCAGTTTTGGTAACTACAGTTCATATGTCGCTTTATTCAGCCTGCCATTCAATTCAACATATTTGGTCCTGCAGAGGTTTTAAATTTCGCTCCATTTTCTCCAAAATAATTCTTGTTCTAACATCTAGCAGATTGATTATTTTTTGAAGATAGGCTTTATTATTCTCTTAGTTCTTAGCATGGATCTTTGGATTAGAAATTGCTGGTGAGCGAATGAGTGGTACATTCCTAAAAGCTATTTTCATCCTCCAATACTCCAATGCGGCTTTACAAGTCTTCCTTCATCTTTTTTTATTTGGTATTCTGAGGAGGCTTGTTCCTTGGATTTAGACTCTGTTTTAAGAGTATTCAAAGTTTCTCAGCTTCGTTGATGTGATGAATGACTTAGATAATGTCCTCTTGACTGGGGGATTTGTCTCTCAAATCACTCTCTAATTTGGTAAGTCAATCGGTAATGGAAAGAGTAGACACCTGAGTCGCATATTTTTCTAGATCTTGTTTGACAGGGACTCAAGTAATGCTATTTTGGGGCACTGATGAAGTCTCAGAGGTTCAATGGGCCTTAAACTCATTCTTTCGTAGTAGGGCTTGCTCTAGCCAGGCCTTAAGGAGGGAGATCTGTGCTTCCTCCTGCTGACAGCTAGTAGAAGATTGGGCTGCAATCTCATAATGGGCTTTATTATCTTGTCTTTAGAGCTCTTCAGTGAAGGCGTTAAGTAATAACTTGGTATTTTCGTTTAACTCTAAAATATCCTTTCATTGAAGTCTCTAGATTCCTTCACATACTTTAAATGCACCAGAATCAATAATCTACATTTGATTATGGTGCAGATTAGTGTAGGAACAGTTCACTTCAATCAGACGGCGGATGACTCCTATACTTTAGGATGCTAAATTCTATACCTTCTCATAGGCCATTTGTAAGGCCCCTTGGGTATTAGTTTGATGGTGGAGATCCATGTTAGTGACTCATTGTAAATGCCTGATATGATAAAACTTGGTGTACGAATCACAATATAGTGAGATAAATTCACACATGAATTATAAATCTCTAGAAGAGCGCTGGATTCATACAGGTCTTATGAGAGCCCTATCCACATCAAATACCATTTCTCAGCTGGCTCTTTCTTCAGGGTTTAATGACTCAATAAAGAATTTCTTGGACTCCTTTTATTAGAGACCTATGTTAGACGATGAGATTCAGGATCTCCATAGGATTTTTTAGAACTTCTTCTAATGTGACAATGGGCGAACTTCCCATTTGGTAATCTTCTTCACCATTTCTATTTTGCAACCAGCGGGTTAAAATATCTGATGTGATATTTTCCTTGGTGTGATAAATTAGTTTCAGGTATCAAAAAAAGTGTTGGCTGACCCCTTAAGTAAGCACCAGACTGTTGGGCATCCACCTTTAAGCTCAATGGTATTATTCCCAAGAAGCCTAAAAGTCAGTTATGAAACCATATAAGACGCTAGAGAAGTATATAAATTTATTTTAAAGAGTTTTAAATCACCGCATATGCCCCATCAGCTAGAGTATCCATCCTATGAGTATGGAAAGATAAGCTTATTGGAGTCAGTACCAAAACAAGCTATAAAATATGACGTACTTACTATAGTATAGAATAGGTGTTTTGTATGTCGCATTTAGCAATAGAAGCTCAAAAGAAAAAGAATAGCAAGTTAATGGCAAGTGGAATATAGAAATGAGGCTCTTATCCAGGCGATGCATTTCAAATAGTATGTTGTCTTTTAGTATATTTTTGATAGGAAAAATAATCATTAAACGTTTTAAATCAGATGAGACTTGATATCACTTAGGCTGATCACAGGGCATATTCTTGAAGTCTTTCTTTAGCAAGTTAACTTAATTTATTACCCTGAGTTCCACCTTGAGTACAGTAACCTGAACTTCTGATTTTCTTCATTTTAAATAGGCAGGTTTTCATTTTAGGTATCTTAGGCTTGATTTGGTCTGAAAGTAAATTTTTAAAGGTTGATTTGGCTTGTATGACTATTGATTTCAGGTGGTTTATTGAGGTTATTCCTTTAAACATCTTCTCAGATCTAGGTATAAATTCTGTTGAGGGAGTCAAATGATCATATTTTTCCCATCATTTCCAATATCATAGTATCCTACAAGTGAGCCTGTAAGCCTCTGGAAGTATTAAATACTAGAGTGTGCTCTCTTGTGTTCTTGAAATAAACACTAATGCTGTAAATTTTGTTTATATTTTTAAACTTTGGTCAAAGTTACTATCACAAAAAAAGTACTTTTTGTTGTTGGTGTATTAACATATGCGCTTGAAATACAAATCCTCAGTTTATTTTAACGTTTAGGTATATTTATCATACATAAGCTTGCCCAGCCATGTTGAAATCTTGGAATAACCTTAGCAATAGCTATTCCTAAACAAACTGGATCTACTTTTTTAATTTCTTCCAGTAAATTAGGATAAGTCTAAACTTTTGAAAATAACTCTTTAATATCTGAGTATTTAGCATTAAATAAAAACAAAAAATGGTGATTCAGTGAAGTATAATTATTCTATCTAAGCTATGGAAAAGTGTGTATAATATTTGGTGAATATGGTGTATCAAATAGGACTTAATGTGTATATAGAAATAATTTTCGTGATGCGATTATGCAGTTGTATCCTGATTCAGGGATGGTGGAGAAAACCTCTGACTTTATCTGACCTTCTGGGTTCCTTCTGCATATTATACTGTGGAGTTCTCATAATTTTTTAAGTTTGTGTCTGTCGTTTTGAGCCTAACTGTGAATTTTGTGGCTCTTGTGGCTCTTGAGGTTGCGGGTATATTGAACTTAATAAATATTTGAGGTTCTAAAATTATTGTTTCCTGATTTGGTAAGGTGCTCATTTTGCAGAGTCTATAAATGAGGAAACTCCCTGTAAGTGTTTTGGTAATTTGGCCATCATCAGCTAGAGAAACCAAAGGTATAAGAGAGGTTCTTTGGAAGCATCACACGCAATTTGAGGTAAATACAAATTTTGACTGGTTTTATTGGTATGTCCTAAGATATCATGGTGACTGGCTGTTAAATTATTGAGGTGGTCAGGGGTATATAGAGTCCTCTGTCACTAGGAATCTTATAAAAATTAAAGCCTATAGAGGGCTTCAGATTTTTTATCATATTTATATTCTGGCCAAATTAGGAGAGACTCAATTGAAATTCTGTCCATCTATGATATTTAAATTTAAATTTATTGCGGGGAAGGCCGACCATGGGACGGACACTTCCAAATATGACTCAGGAAAGATAAACTTAGTACCAGGGGAGGCACCCCAGAGAAGCGATGCTATCTCTTGTTGCCAGCGGGAACGCCACTTATGGGGAGGGGGAGGGAACGTGTGAAGGGGCCGTAGCCACTATTGAGCACGTGTGGAGGAAGGGGTCTGATTTGATGAACCAGACTGGGAACCAGGAGGAGACCAGCTGTCAGCGACGCGGTGGGAGATATCCAAACATCCACGCTTGAAAGTGGTCCACCAAATGAGACTGGAATCTGTGGACAGCTTCTGGGAGGGTGGGGATGGAGCCAGCGATGGCATCCAAGACAATCGTGTGGATAGTCCACATGGCGATTGCAACCACCAGAGCATAGAGGGAGGGTGGGAGGGGGAGGCCATTGATGAAGCAAACATATCTATTGACAGACTGAAGGAATGTAATTGATCCTGGCCCAGCAGACGTTGGACTTCGCGCCATATCACTTTAAAGGTGGGGCACTTATCCAGGCGGTGGAACAGCGTTCATTACTGGCCACACACGACACAGGATGAGTGTAAAGCGTTAGAGCGCTCAGCTGTATGATACACCCACCTCAGGCAGCGCCACACATGGGAGCGGACTTGAGGCTGCAACAGAGGATGATGTGCGTATTTCCAGATAGTCTTTTGGGTCTCAGTGGAATAAGGGATGTCCATCATGTCCATGTAGTCCACCCTGGATAGGACATGGGGTCGAATGGGGATCATGCCATCATGGATGGGTAGCCCCTGTACCTCTTGTGTGAACTGAGGAGAGGGGCAGCCTCTTCAGGTTGTATGTCCGCTAATACAAATTCTCCACTCTGCGCTTCGCATGGAGAGTAGGATTCGTTTGTAGTGGGTTTTAGTCCCATGAGGACCTGTGGCCGATGTGTGTGATGCGAGGTATTTCATCAGGGAGTGGGGGTTTGATGGATTGTTGAGGCCCAAGGCTTGGGAGAAGTTGGAGCGGGCCGCGCGGTACCAGTGTTGGGATGGGAGTGTAGGAGCGGTGATGGCCGCGATCCAAGTGCCCAGGATCTTGGCAGCATGGGCTTTGAAGTCAAGCAGGCCCATGCCACCTTGATGATGAGGGCCAAACATGACCTCTAGCCATACTGGTGGAGGGCGGCCTGACCAAAGCCATCCTTGTAGCAAAGCATACAGGGATTTGAAGAAGCTTGGGGAGAAGGGGATGGCGTGGGCTCTGAACCAGACTTTGGATTGGAGCATAGAGTTGGCAAGAACAACCCTGCCAGTGAGGGTAGTAGGGTGGGCTATGAGAGAGGCGATTCGCTTCGTCACGTTGTCCAGTATATGGCACTCCATTACTGCTGACGCATATCCGCCTGCCTCCATCCACACGCCCAGATGGCGCACTGGTCCTATGGTTGGACGTGGCACGAAGGGGAGCACCAGTGGAGCGGTGTGTGTTGAGTTAGTAAGGCGTGGACGTGGGCGAGCAGATGGGCCGGGTTGGGAACTAATTGCTGGGGCCCAGCAGTTCTGAAACCGACCAAGGAGGATGATTTCGGTTTTGGAGGCGTTTAGTGCCGCGTTTCTTACCTGGGAATATTCCTGGATGAGGGCTTTAAGCGCGCGTGCATCTTTGTTATTAGACACCTCCACCACACAATCATCTGCAAATGCCATCATTTTGACTGGGGTTTAGCCTGGCACATGGACCCCAGTGAGTTGAGCATTCACATTTCGCAGTAGTGGGTCAAGGCTGAAGTTGTATAAGAGTGGGCTGAGGGGGTCCCCTTGTCGCAGGCCCCTTTGAGGGCGGACTACTTCCGTTAGGAAGCCTGGGCCACGCACTGCCATTGTCACAGATTCCGTGAGTAGCATCACCCAGTTTATGAAGTGGGGGGTAGGCGGAATTGATGAAGACAGGCCCTAAGGTATTCCCAGTCTACTCTATCATAGGCCTTTTGTTGGTCCAAAAATACAAGTGCCCCAGAGGCTGTGGACTGACATACATTAGCCACAGAGTGCACGTTATCCCAAATTGACCTTCTGGGTCTGAAACCGAATTGTTCTGGGGAGATGGTGGCAAATGCTACAGTCCCTAAACGGTTAGCCATGATTTTTGTTAAAATTTTGGTGTCTGTGTTTGTTAGAGAAATGGGGCGCCAGTTGGCTAAGTCAAGCTTATCCCCTTTCTTAAAGAGTGTGACAGTAAAGGCCTCATGTCCTCCTGGTAGGAGGTGCATTTCCAACAGGCTTTGGTTAAGTGAGGCTAGCAGCAATGGGGATATATATTTGAAATATTTTTTGTAGAACTCATATGGAATGCCATCTGGGCCTGGGCATTTTTTGTTTGCGCACCGCAAATGGCTGTCCATAATTCGTTCAGAGTAATTAAATTCATTATTTCCGGGTATCAGAAAATGGTGCGGATATGAGCTCAGTCGAGAAATTCCGCCAATTCAGCTGGCTGAATTGGTTTGGCTTAGTATAAATTGGAGTAATATTTTTGCGTTTCAATTGCCACTTCAGCTGGTGTGTCCACAATGGAATTATCCGATCTTCACACCTGTGTGCAGGCCACACTCTGGCGTGGTGCGAAAATTTTTTTAAAGAAGTATGCGGTGCACTTGTCACCTTTAGTGATGCGTGTGGCCCTGTATTGGACACAAACCTGATGTTTGTGTTGCCTTTCGAGTGTGTTGAGGTGGGCGGCCGCCTCTGCCCACTTCCAGCCTCATGCAGGGCTGTATCCTTTTGGCTGGAATGTTGGACTCCAAGTGGGCCAATTCTGCCAGAGCGCGCAAGATAACCACCAATGTGGCTCGTGAGCATCTGGAGGAGAAGTGGCGAGAGTGGCAAATGGTATCCTCTTTGAAGGCTGCCCATGTGGAGATGGGGTCCGCGCAAAATGGTGCAACAAACAATTTCGCCAAAGTTGCCTCTTCCACCCATGTGGAAAATCCTGGCGATGTGAGCTCGGGGAGGGCGGATTTTGCACCAATGTGGGGCCTTTGCAACTGTGATGGGTAAGTGGTATGTTATTGAGACCAGTTGGTGGTCGGAGAATTCCATTTTTGTTGTTTTGAAGTGGGAGATGTGGGGTTGGAATTTCGCCAGTGTTAGAATAAGGTCGATGTGGGTCATGGACCTTAATTGGCCATTGTGGACGTGGGGACGCGTCATGTTTTCGAGCAGTGGGGCATGTTGCATAAGTGTATCCATTAACCCAAGGGTGGCTTTTAGAACGCGTAGTTCTATGTGACCCTGTGGGGCATGGGGTGAGGGCATCCACCGGTCCGTTGGTGAGGTTAGCCAACAGTTCATGTCACCAACTAGGAAAGAATCAGGGGGTAGCAGGAGGGATTTGACTGACAAGAAAAATTCCTGACGCTCATGTGCACCATTTGGAGCATAGATGTTGACGATTGTGTGCACAACGTCAGCCCACGATAAGGTGATGACGAGCACTCAGCCATTTAGGAATGTTTCTGAGATGTGAATTTGAAAAAATTATTTTTCTGAATTAGCACCCCATAGTGTTTCGACCAAAAGGATAGGGATGGGAGGAGCATTGTTTTCCAAGCTTCCTCAAAACCTCATGGACAGTGGGACTCCTGGATGGCCAGGATATCCACTGGTAAATTGTGTTGTAAAAAACTCAGTTTTTAGCCTGGGACAGGGAGGCCTTGAGTCCGGCAATATTCAGCATCTCTAGAGTGAAGGTTTCCCCCATCGCACCTTAGGTGTGAGGGGTGGGCCCCCAGGCCCACCAGCCTCTTCAAGGTCCCCATGGGCTTTCACAGCAGCGTGGGTGTTAGCAGCAATGCTATTGGGGTTTTAGTTAATTTTTGTGGAAAGAGTCGCGTTGGCTTTGGCCTTTGCTTTTTGTTTTCCCAACGTTGGACAAATTTTTTACGGTGCGGATAAGTTTGGTGCACCGTCGAGTGGGGCAAAAAATATTTTTTCAATTGGGATAGGTCCCAAGTCGGTTTTGACCAGAGCTTGGGTGCAGCGATTGGGTGAGATCAAATCTCCCATCAGATCCTCAGATTGAGTGGCCCGCTCAGCATGGGCCTACAAATCTGATTGGGTGATGGATTCCCAAGTTGCTTCCGCCGCGAAAGTCTCCATGTCCTCCTGGTGTTGTGAGTGTAGGATGGTGGTGGTGGCCTTGGCCGCTTCTTTGGACGCGGCCCTAAGGCCTGCTTAGCCTTCTTCCACTCCTGCGGGGAGATGGGCTTTACCAATAGGTAGCAGCCTTGTGCTCCCCACGGGAAAGCCTCCTTGGTGCTTGCAGTTGGTTCGTAGTGCGCCTCTCCGCTGGCCATGGCCACTGAGGGGTGCTCTTGGAATGTGACGCCCTCCTTGATGGGGCATGCATGCGCCTTATGGCCGAATGCATCACAGTGGGTGCAAATGGGGGGCGCGCTGTCCACGGTTACCTGGAATGGGTGGGTGGTATGACCTGCAATGTCAATAAAGGTGGAGTGCGGGATCTGGGTTAGGTCTTTGCGATCTCCTCAGTTGGGGTCAGAACTGTGATGACTTTGCCAGTGCGCAGGTGTGGCATCAGCATAAAATGTTGCATTTCAAAAGATTGTATTTCGCCATATATGGCGAGACCATCTTTCAGGTGTTGCTCCAAAATGTCACATTCTACCATAGTAGGCAAAAAGTCAAACATGAGGAAAATTTGGTTTGATTTTGTCCATCTGGTGCGTTTGGTTTCAATGACCCGTTGCCCTTCGGGGAGGTCAACCACTATGCGCACCGCTGCAGCCTCATCTGCTACTATTTTGCTTTCAAAACCCAGGTCCAGCCAACCGTACGACATGGAGTGAGGTGCAACGTACACCGGTTGGGAAAATTTTGTGTACATCTTCACAAAATTTTTCCCATAAGGCCATTTTTTGGATTTCCAGATACACACGGACTCCAAATTTCACCGACGAAAGTGGCTGGGAGTGTGGCGAGTTGATGTACTGGTTGCATCATGCTTGCCACATGAGTATCACTGGGGAAATTGTGACCGCCAGTTTTTTGAGTATTTTTTCTATTCCGCCAGATTCTCTGGGGCGTTTTTGAACGTTAGAGGCCGCGGGCCTTCCGCCTGTTCCTCTTGCCTTGCTTGCCCAACTGCTCCCAGACATGGGCGCAGACTAATCTCCTCTATGAGATTATCAAACTAGATTGAGTCTTGAATTGAATAGGTTGCAAAAGTGTTTGCAATGAGAAAGAAAAGTTTTTCCATCTATGATATTATAACTGAAAAATAGTATTTATTAATTGGGGGAAACTAGAGGGGTCTTTCTATAGGGCAATAAATTTTACCCCTTAGTTGAGCCTTAATTTAACAATATAATCCATAAGATGAGACCTAGGGAAGGACTTCAAATTCCATGCGCGAATTTGCTATATGTGGTGTTTGCTGTATTATCCTTAGAAAATTACTTGTTCCTCTTCTCATGATAACAGATTCAGGTCCTTCCAGACAACCTGCAATTTCTCATGTTGTCTCTGATCATGGAGTAGAACATCATTTTCTGTTCCACCTCATTTATAGGCAACTTAGGTCTTCACTTACTCTCTTTGGTAATCTCTTTGAGCAACTTCATAATATTTCTTCTGACTTTCAGCTGAATTTTGACAAAACCCAGCTAACTCTTCTTAGTATCTGACAGGGTGTATTTTTTCTATCTACATCCATCTTTGTGATAAAAAGATTAGTAAAAGGGCATCTCTCCATATAGCTTTGAATAGTGACATGTCAATAGTTTTGTAGCAGCTCAACTGATAACCTAATGAGACTGATAACAACAGGATTTCCTATATTGAAATGTGTTTGATTATATTATTCTTTGAGTTATTATTTGGGTCTGAAAAATTTTCCACGCCTTCAATTCTTAAGGGTGTATATGGTACAGTAATCTTCTTGGCTCCCAGTAAGTTGATAAGGTGTTTCACAATACCGAAAGTTGAAGTTTCATACAATATCAAAAAACATCTGTGAGCTTCTATGGCAATTAATAACCTGGTTGTATAGGAATCTCAAAGTAGCTCTGGAGGTAAATGCCCTGACCATAAATCACTTCTACCCAAATGGTGAAGTGATATGTAGCTATAATGATAGACTAATTCCCACTGGATGACTTTAAAATGGTCCTACCACGTCAATGGAGACATTGCAAAAGGGTTTAATTGGAAGGACAGGTTACAACTTAAACTTCTTTGTGGGCATTTTATATATTGAGTGAAAACACAGAGCTCCAAAGTCTAACTGATGTCCTCCAACATGGCTCACATAAAACTTCTTATGATGCTGGTAAATATCCATATGCCATCTATAGCTTAAATAACATATTTTTCCATAATAATCCCATTTGCCTACTTGTCTTTAGATAAGATAACCTTACACATGTACTACTTACCCTGCTGTAGTTCTATGCACCTCATCTTCTTGAACAAATCAAAAACAAAGAAGCTTCATTGCATCTTCTTCTCCCATTCCTCCTATGGTCTTCCTATTAATTTGTGAATTAATTTCTCTTGTGCGTCTGCAAGAAAAAACAGGTAATTCAAAAAGTCATTTGCATTCAGGTGTTTCTTATTAAGAAGGTACATGTTCTTAAGATCATAAACTTAAAGGTGAACGGTCCATTTTTAAGTTTGCCATCTCATTCTTATATTTTAGTCAATGAGGCGTGGTATGTAATTATCTTAAAAGGTGGTAAAAATATTATTAAGTGGCGGATAATATAATCACAGCTAGGTACTTGTGATATGTTACTGTGTGATTTTGCTTTGCTCTGATATAAAATTAAATAAATCTTTATAGGGTAATCTACTTCTTCTTTGTTCAAACGAGCTAAGATGATTTCAATACAAACATTACTAGTGTTGATGTATAATTAAAAGGTCTTTGCATCATCTGGCTTATCAGGATTTGAGTTTCCATATGCTTCTGCTTGAGATAGGTAAAAGCATCTTTTTTGCTTCAGTTCCCAATTGGACAGTAATCCTATGTTAAGCATTTGCATGAGTGGATCAGTAATGTCCGCAAAGTTTGACACAGATTGGCGGTATTATCCTACCATACTCAGGAACACCTGAACATCTCACATGGACATGAAGACTCATCCTGGCATTATCTTTGACTTTCCCTTGCTGGGGCTTGATTCCTTCCTTGGTTACTTCATGCTAAGTTATTTACTTGACTCTTCAAATATTTACACTTGCTTCTCTTAAGTTTATGTTTGTTCTTGATCAAGTGGGTAAAATCATCCTTCAATTAACCAAATCTTCTTTAGATTTCTGCTGAACAACTTGACTTTACCTAAATAAATGAGCACAATCAACTTTCTAAGATCTTCAAAATAAGAACCATTACCTACTGGAACGTAGTTGGGGCATTACATAAGTCCTGTGGCATGTGTCAATTCATAAAGCCCCTGACTGGTTATCAACACACTCTTCTCCTGGTATCTTGGTGACATCTTCATCTGCAAATATCTGATTGCCATGTCCATTGCGGGTAAACAGTATGATTCTCTGAGTTGTTTTTGAGCATTCTAAATGTGCTGTAGTGGTACAAATTTTTATTAGTCAGGTCACTGAGTATTTTGTAATTCATGACTATTTGGTAGGTTTTATCCTTCTTTCATACTAGTAGGAGGGGCGATGGCTAAAGACTATTAGTTTTGGCATATTAGGCCTGAATACATAGGTTTTTGAAAAAAAATTTGTATTAACTTAGTTTTTTAACCGTGGTATGGCATTAATGAAAAAATCATGGCACTTTCCAGTGTAATTCTTGTGAGCTCTTACCTTTTTAAATGCCATGATTGTTGGATCTGCTGTAGAAAATATCCAAATCAATCCAAGAGCTATTGAGTTGACTTACCTCTTGTGTAGTTAGATCTTGCAGCCCATCTACAGTGGCAGTGTGGTGTGAACAAATTTAACGCTGGTTTAGCATTATGTTGCAATTGGAATTACATCAGGGCATGATTTTTCCAGGTATATAGCACTCAATTGGGCATAACCTATGGAGACAAAATACTTCAAAGTAAACATACATTTTGTGAAAATATATTTTATAAGCATAATTTATAATCCTGATGTAGTCTCATTAAGTACTACCAGTGTCAAAGTTCCTTCCTGAAAAGTCAAGTTTTAATTCCTTTAAGAATTATTGTATTTGTAAAATAATGTTTCAATTGATTTTCGTTACCACATATGTCATTTCCAATGTGTGACTCCATTACATACACTGAGGACACTGAAATGTACTCCATGTATTGGCCTTTTCTGCGACGTCTTAATCTTCTAGACATTGCCATTTTTAGCCTGCTAATAGGCTCTTGACGCCGCTTCAAGGGTTTGGTGTTTATTAAGTAGAAGGTTGGTTACATCTTCCTTAGGGTATGACTGAGTATAAATAATGGAAATATTTAAGGCGGAATTAGCCAAGTAATTCTGTTTCATAAAATTGGAGTGAATGAAGCTGGAATGGGGGGCTCAAATGTCTGTGACAAATTAATAGGAAACAATTTGTTGAAAAAGAAAGGCCAAAGTGGCAGAGTACTTTGTAACATTTAGATTTCAGATTAGTAAATATTGGTAGGATATCTGACAACAGATTGATGAGAAATTGATCTAGGGTGTCGCAGGTGGTGAGGCAAGTTAATTTTAGATGTACCCATACTCATAGGAGATGCGGGTGGGCAGTGGTAAGATTATAAAATATAAGAGTTTACTGATAAAGTTGATGTCATGCTTAGTCAGCCCAATTGTCAACATTTTCCCCACTTGAACAACCATAAAAAATGTGACAAGTTGCCTGCAAATGCAGTTGAGTTGTTTGTTGTTTGTTGTTTGTAGTTGATGCCTTGGCGCCCTGCTGAAATTGCTTCAAGAAATTAACATTACTCTAATAGTGATATGCCGTTTGATGGAGTTCCTAGTCGTTCATGTTTAGGTTGATGTTTTCTCCAAATTCTCAAAAAAGGCTCTTCCAGATGTGCTCTAGTTTATTAGTACTACCAAACCTGTGTTTTTATTTATAACACACCTCTTTTCCCACACTGAGACAGGGTATATGGTATCATGGCCAGTTGTTATTCTCTATACATCTCATCTTACAGGCCAGAACGATGGAGTAAACCTGTTTGGAGCTAGAGTAACAATTATGAGAGTTTCTATAAAAATTATTCAGGAATATTCCCTCTTCCATGAATGTATAAGTATAAGATCAGTGGCATGGAAGATTGTATAATAACAATAATTAAAATGCAATTTTCACATCTACAAACAGAACTTAATGTTATAGGTAAAGACCACAGATGGTAGGAAGAGGTTTAAACTGAGTATTCTTCCTGAATCCAATTTCCGTAGGATGCCAAATAGAGTACTTTTAACTCAAACACCACGCCATTAGCTTTGAGGTAATAGAGCGTTGATAAGAGCCTTTAAGTTTTCCATCAATTTTTGGTATTGGTGATCATCTGGGAGGTGAAACTTGTACTGTTATACACCAGGAAGAATTTAGAAACTCGTGTTCAAAAGTAAATTTCTAGAAAAAGTTGGTGGCTTTTTCAGCCTCATATATCTGATTTGTTTTGGTTTTGAAAAACTTTTAATTTGATCTATAGCCATACTATAGTATTTATATTGACTGATACTGCAAGGTAGCATTTTTATAACCTTATTTGCATGGTTTCAAAGGCGAAGTCATAGTTGCCTATTTGGTACAAGGTGCTCTTGTGGTAGGGCGCTTCAACTTAACACTCCTTTAATGGCTGATGGCCTTGTAAGGACCAAAATTTACTAAAACACAGCGGTAGTATTGCTTAGTCTGCTTAAAAGTATTATTTTACCTTCTGTGACCTATGGCCTTATGGGCACTAAGAATCAGATTCATTTGCTTGGCTGGTCATGGTATCAGTTTCTACAACCTTCCATTAATTTAAAGAGCTTACCATTACTAACTACAATGATATTTGTCAGTCTATCTAGAGCGCATTTAATTTCTAGCTTGTTTTATATCGTTGGTTCTGCAACTTTGATATAAAGACTATCTGCTTTTTTCTTCGCTTTAATCACTTTGTGAATTGAATTCAAAATTTCTAAAAAAGTTTATAACTTCACTTGGTAATCAGCGCAAACACTAGCCTATGGCAACTAGATTGACGCCTACTTCCCCAGGATGGGGCGGCGATGAGCCACCTCCTGGCATTTATAACCGTTTCTGAAACGCCTCCAGGCTGGCCCAGATAGCCCCATAATTATTTAGGAAGTAATTGTCCCGCCCTGGGACATAAAACATCATTTTTCAAGCTCCCAAGCGGTGTTCAGAAGCCCCCTGATACTCCATCAAAGCAACTTGCGTTTTGGCCTTTGGGCTATATATGGGAACCTCTTCTCCTACGTGAGTGCAGCCATCATCAAGATGGCCATGACAGTTTACAGACACGCAAGTTTTATTGTTTCCTCCCCTTTAAGGGGTACTTCAATCTTGGCTTCATGTGTGAAGCCCAAACTATGGCGGCTGCTAATTTGACCATAATTAACAAAAAACGCTCCTATTCCACCCATCTGTCCTTGCTGATGGAGGAGGCCACATGGGTCCAGTTCGCTGGCTTTCCTTCCCACCTCTCCCCTGAATACCTCTGCCATGAGCTCATGAAGGGCTTGGCTGCCTATGGCGCAAACCCCATGATGCCGTTTGTGGTTCCATATGGGGCTGATTGTCTTGCTGGGCCATGTGCATTAGCAATGATCCACCCCTTCTTCCACAAAAAACTACCTGTGATACCCCCACACCGTGGTCAAATCCGCCATAATCATCTCTTCTGGGTGTGCATCAAGAATAGCCACGCTAATTGTCCTTGTGCTTTGACCTCAACCACTTAAAGTGCAAGTGCCCAGAGTACTCCGCCAAAGCTGCCTCTGCCACTCCTCCCTCTATCATTAGCCCTACTACTAAATTCACTAAAGTTTTCTCATGGGGATCAATTCTCCCCCACTTTCAATCACCGCAAGCGCTGCTCTCACTGCTCCTCCCAACCAAAATTTGTCCACCCGCCCCATCACTGAGCAGATGGCTGCTCATGCACCGTCGGAATTACAAAGGTCAATGTTGCCCAGCCAGCCAGCATCTGTCACCCTACCAGCTCTTGTCCATAGCCTGTCGCTGCAAATATTGAACCCTTTTTACGCTCTTGAGTGGGTAGATGACAATGATATTTCTTAAGGAATTATATATGACTTTGCCTGCTCAGAATTTTCGCACTACCCCGTTTTGACCCCCACTGTTCTTTCCATCCTCACAATGGTTTCCCTTTCTACCAAACCTTCATAAAAAGGCTGTTGATGCAGCCGCTGCCCGCACCAACTCCCTCCTCCACCAAGCCCTCCATTCAGTGATAGAGCCACTTTGCAAGGGCTTTCGTCTACCTAACTTCTCTATAGATTTCCCCAAGAACGCCAAATTTAATTGTTGAAAGAAGTAACTTTTACAGCTGGCCATTAAAGTTCCACCATTATGAGATCTTATCTTTATGACACAACTACCCCTAAACTTCCGGTGCATCAAATCTTTAACTTTGTTCCTGAATTAATTATCTTTGTTAAATGCCAATTTTCACAATAACGAGAGGCAATGCATACTACTGGTCTTATCAATGAAGATAACCCTAACCTCTTTCTTCTTCTGCCTCATGCCGCCAATGCTTAACCCCACTTTTTTCTGCCTTTTCCCGCCACCTGAATCCGGAGCCAGATGAAAATCTACCTGAAC
This sequence comes from Massospora cicadina, assembly GCA_022478985.1. Taxonomy (NCBI): domain Eukaryota; kingdom Fungi; phylum Entomophthoromycota; class Entomophthoromycetes; order Entomophthorales; family Entomophthoraceae; genus Massospora; species Massospora cicadina. The sequence continues at coordinate 110,766 of JAKSZP010009289.1, forward strand.
CCTCTTCCCTTTTTAGAATGGATTCTTAAGCTATGCCGTAGTTCCATTCTATAATGCTTCCATTTAACGTCCAAAAGGCTAGAAACCCCATAAATAAATGTGCGTGGGGACCCCACTTGGGTTGGGCACCACTGTAATAAAAAGAGATATCAAGAATATACGCCATGTTGGCAGTCAATTTGATGATGGTAAGCCAAGACAGTCCATTAGTGTTCAGGTGTCTTTTACCAGGCCATTACTGAATTTAAAAATTATACTCCTAAATCTTCAAGCTCCTAGTGAGTAATTGCCCATCCAGCTCCTTGATAACTTGCAGTCATATGAGGGAAAAGAGGTTAATTAACACTTTACTTTGCCCTACAGGAAAGTAGAAAATTAACTGTTTGCATACATAATTCACCACCAAGTAATCCTTCTCATTCATGGTGTAATTACTTTAATGAACATCTAACGTCCAGCTTCAGTAGGTTAATGATGCCCTACACCCTCTTAATTGAGCTGAGAAAGCGCAGCCCACCCAGTAGTTAGGGACGGATCCTTTTGGATTACAACAGTTTTTCAAAATTTTAATTCATGAGCAACAAACCTGAGGCGAGACAAAAATGAAGTCAGTCAAAAGCTATTTGACAGTTCTTTGTCCAATATGATTGAATCCCATTCTCAAAGAGGTAGAATAGAGGTTCCCCTTCTTTGTTAAGATTCTCAAGAAAGCGCTGATAATAGCAACTTATCCATAAAAAGATCTGGATGTCTTGCTTACTAGCTGTCATCTTCATCTTCTCATTAGCTATATGTTTTGACCAGCTGGGGTTGTAAGCCCTTATTGTTGATAAAAAACATAAGTACTCAAGCTGCTCCCAGAAGAACTTTCGTATATTAAGCATGTTTTAAAGATTAGATATAGCAAGTCAGCGAAAGGCTTCATCAAGATGTTATAGGTGCTCACTGAATATTCTTGATAAACGTATATGTCATCCAATTAAACCAAGATGTAAAAAAGTAAGGTCGCTCAGTAAGCTGTCCATTGCCCATTGGAAAATAACAGAGCATTACATAACCCTTGTGGCTTCCACTAAGGTTGGACATCCTTTTGTCATTATTGTAGCACATTTCCCTGTTCTTTCCAGGTCAACTCTATCTTTCACGCAACCAATAATTTGATCCATGACAGAGAAATATTTTATCCACCTAATCATATGAGCATACGATCAATTTTTAAAAGAGGATAATATTTTTTCTTTATATTGTTGAGCATCTAGTAACTAATTATATGTGATTAGTCACGTCTTTTATTTTACAGTTAAAGTGTGTGACGCCCACGAGCTTTTAGGCTGCGCCACCGTGCCCTTTTGTATCAACTGATCAATCTTTTTATTGGCAACTCAATCCACCACCTGAGACCAACGAATAGGATGGAGGTGAATTGGTGGGTGATCCCATGTCTATATGATGGAGTTTGTCTTGTGCGCACTCTTGAAATCAAAGTATTCTGGTGCAAAGATAATTATATATATTGATTAAAGCCATTGTATACCTTTAAATACTCTATCAGGCCAATAAGGATTTAAGAGGCTTTACTAACCATATGGCATTTAGTCTCTCCTATTCTAGTCCAAACTCCTCCAGCATCCCAAACTCTTATATGAATTGTACTTCCATTGGTAATATATGAAGAAGGGCTTTAAATTTATGGTATTTTACCTGAATTTTGTAGTGGTGAGTGTTGGCTAGTAACATGCTGATCTCTCCATAATTATAAAGTAAGAGCTCAGGTGCTACAACATGTTCTTTGCATTCTCAATTAAAGTTACAGACACTTTGCAATATAGGATGCGCATATATTCAACTCAATAATTGTATATACTTAACTTGGTAACCAAACGTTTAGTAAGGCGGTGGCCACCCTCATCAAAATGCCTTCTAACTTGTAGATTTGTTGCAGTAAATATCTGATTTTACCACGCCTTTTTTGCTAATCAAAAGGTACAATCTTATACTTAAAAGCTAGGTTAAAAAATAATGGAGCTTGACTCTCAGCCTACTAGCTTCTACTTCTGTAGTACATTGGGATGTTATATACAATTATTGTTAGTGTATTAATCGCAAAATTGCTTTTAATTCTGTAGATCCTCATTAAGAAAGTCATAATATCATAAATGAGCATTAGGTAGGACGAATCCAGGAGCTAATATAACTATGGAGACAAAACTTATTGGAAGTGCGCTGTAAGCCCCTAGTAAAGTAGTTGAATTGGCCCCACAGTTCCCTATTCCTTTCAGCGATCAATTTTTAGCAGTAGTCAAAGTTTTATATTAACTTAATTGATTTTATAATTTTTGCACTCAATTATCTACTATAGCCCAATCCCAGACCTTGCCAATTTTTAATGTCAATTTAGTGAATTAAATTAAATTTATTTGAGGTACGCCAACCAGGGGATGGACATTACTGAAATGGCAACACCAAAACTAACTAAACTGAAAACATTAACCAACTGCCCTAAAAGAGCAGCTACTCACACAAAACTGAGGACACAACCAACCAGGTGGCACAGCAGCGAGCCACTTATCCCACCATTCTGGAAGGGGAAGGGGGATTAGGTGGCTCATTTTGCTGTGTCTGCACTGTACAAAGCGCAGGCCAAGGCAGAGAGCAAAGAGTGGGTCTTTAATGTCAATTTACCTACACTTAGAATAACAATGATTTATTCTGAGGTAAGCTGACCATGGGACAGACATTATAAAAACTAAAAATAAAATTTTAATGTAACTAAATGATTCAAACAAAATGCTCTAAAAGAGGTGTATTGAATGATACAAACCAAACAAAAACAACCAGGTGGGCAGAAGAAAACCGCTTATCCAACCATGGCATAAGGGAAGGGGGGACTGGGGGGCTCATTTTTGGAAGCAGCTTCCTCATCCTAAAGTAGGGCATTGGTCAAGTTGGAGAGCAATGGCGTCAGGGCATCTGCAGAATGTGGTTCATTATTACTAATTATTGGTATCTCATAGAAACTGCCAGCTAAAAAAATGGCACTGATATATTATTCTAAAGCCTTTACAGTTTTAATTTGGGCATTTGGGAGCTTAATTAACGTTGCAATATTATTTAAGTAATCTTAGCTTTAGGATTCTGTGATACAGTTAACACGTTCTGGATAGCATTATAGACGTTTTTGTGCAATTGTTTCACTGTAATCTTACTTTGTGGGGTGAGGGTTGAGGGGATAACAGGAGGGCAAATACCTCCTGTGAGCATTGCCACTAGTTTTGCAACATTTTTTTGGAGTGGACGATAATCTGGTGTGGCAGCTGCTTCAACTGCTAGATGGTGGTCACTGCAAAATGATTCAGCATTTGGCTGTGGGGCATATAAATGAGGGGGGTATTTGGCGTCCCGTTCTGCATTAATGAACCATTCAATTTTCAGAGATGGTTCTTAAATGAAAATATCTGATTTTTCAATTTCAGCCAAAACTCCCATGTGTTCTGGTTGAAGTTGAATTGTGGAATCAGCGTATGGCTGAGGTTTGAATAATTTGTTGGAGGAAGCATGGGATCAAACTGGGGTCCAATATAGTGCTTGATTGGAGTATCATGTTTGGCACTTAGGCGAGGAGGAGGAAAATTGATGGCTGCAGGTGCAGCTGCAGCAACAGGCTTTGGGGGAGGGGAGGGTAGGATTGTACCCCAAACCAGAGCTTGCGTGGAAAAGGTGGCAGATTGAAAGCCAGCTGATGAAAAGTACAATCCATAAGAAGCAGCTAAGGATGGCACTTGTATTTTGAGTGGTCCAACTTGAAACAGGACAGACAGATCGTCCATCTGCCCTCAACGCAGGCTCAGAACGGATGGTCAGGGGCAATAGAATGATGGCATGAGGGGGAATTAACAAGGCGATTTTCTTAAATTCAGGGCTGATCGTGGCATACACCTGAGGCCCAGTGAGGCGTGTGGCACCATTTGGGACCACAAATTGTAATATAAAGTGGAGCCATAGGCTGCCAAACCGTCCATCAGCTCCTGGTGGAGCACCGCAGGGGGAAAGTGGGTGGTAAAACCAGCAAGCTGGACCATTAAGGTGTATCCGCTGGAAGCCAGGTCAAATTGTTGGGAGAGGGGTATCCTGGAAGACCAGAGGCACCGTTGCTGCAGTGGTGGCATCAGCTTCACAGGTGAAGCTGAGATAGAATTACCCCTTATAGGGGCGGAAATCTATAAAACTGGTGAGAATCATCACTGCCTGAGCCATTTCAATAATGGCTTGGTCGTGATAAGGGAACTTTTCCCATTGTTGACCCTAAGGTCAAAATGCATGTTGCTCTGGGGGAGCACCAGGGGCAATGAGGTACTGCTTGGGTATGAGTGAGGTGAGCGTCAAGATCCTTGGGAGGAACAAATCGTCCCAGGGGTTTGGTATGACTGGGCGAGCCAGTCTAAACATGTTTTACTGCTGGATGGAAATATAACAGGGGAGTTTCGCCGCACCCCACACTGGAGCAGCTGGCAGAGAATCCAAGGGACATCAGAGAAAAACTACAGTGGGCGATCAAAATTTACTTTCTTTGTTTTCCATATATTTTACTTGGAAAGTTATGATGAGAGTAAAGAGAAGCTACTCAGAATAAAAATAATCAGTTAATTATTGAGTGGACACCAAGCTTAGCATCTGGCCCAAGTAGGACTCTAGCTCCTCGCAGAGTTAGGTGTTGAAGTTCTATAATTATTTAAAATGAAATGGCCACATTATCCCTTCTAGTTTTGGCATTTTCCATAGGCAATTAGCTTTTAGTACTGCTCCAATTGTTTCATGCAGGGTTTAATAACATTTCTCTTGACTGTTACAAATTATCTCTTGGTTTAAACAAGTGGTAAACAGTAGTACACTGTAAGAAACTACTGATTAAATCTTTTTAAGCGCTGCTGCACAGCTTATTAGTGCTGATTGGTTGGTAAAGGTATAAATTGCTCTTTTCTGTGTGAGGTTGAGCTCTGTCAGAAGTAGAATGTCCCCTTTTTAATCTGTCCATTTGTTTTCCTAACCTTTGGTACCCACTGATCCCATGTGATGCACCTTGGGCTTGGCCCTTTGAGAATTAATTGGATAGCATAGTGCTCTTTAATTCGCATAGTTTGAATGTAATGTACATATGTTAGGTTTTCTGGACCTAGCAATTTTCATGCTGTTCATCTTGGTTCCTGATAAGGTGGCTTTATTTCGGTAGTCTTAATTACTTCAATAGCTTTTTTGGGTGCATCTAAAGTGGCGCTCAAAGATGGAGGTAGTTTCACCTGCAATACACTATGGTTGTCAACTAGTATGGGTAGAATAATTTGTACAAAACTTAGTAGGGTTGCAAGCATTACATTTAACAATTTTTGCATAAAACTTGTCTAGAACCTTTGAAACACATGGATCCTGGATCTTTTGGTAGAAGTTTAGTGGAAATTTCATTTTTTGGTTGTCTTTCTTATAATATATGTTGAGGAAGGCAGCCTTCTCTGGTGTTCATCATCTCAGCTCTGAACTCTTTCTATAAAGATACCTTTCAAGCTTTGATAAGTCAGCCCTGACTTTCTTATTTTTGTCATCACTAGCACTTTATTTCTGAGTCCCGATAGTTCATTAGAAGGGCTAATTTAGTCTTATCAATTATGTTGTTTATTTTTATCTCAATAAGCAACATGAATATGTGTATATTCCCTTTTTTTGTAAACGTTGGTAAGTTGATGGGGCTGATATGATAACCACTGGTGTCCTTGTTTGCTTGACTGAGGCCATGTGGCGTGGGTGAGATGTTAGGTCTTTTCAATTATTAGGCAAATTTCAAAGAGACAGAGTTCATTGGCTGGCAGTTGCCACATGGTAAGCTGACATGTTATTGCAATCAATTGGAGCAGCTAGAGCAGAGTGAACTGAGGCCTTAAGGATACTGGTTTGTCAATCTATCAAGAGTGGGCAGCAAGCTAGAAATGCTTTAAGATATTGAAAATGGATGCTTCATCACCTTCAGATTCTGAGTCCATCAGATTAATTTGCTTGGGTCAGTGAAAATCTTTTTTGGCTTTCTGTTAGAAGGCCTTAATAACATCACAAAGATACCCCTAAGTTTGTCCTAAATCTGATCCAGCTTGTTAGAGAGATATCATTGATCTGCCTCCAAAGCCTTTTAGAATCTGACAGATTTAGTTATGTATTTGTAAGATTGGCATTCAATTAAAAGTTCTCCTTGAAGAAGTGCTATTTTCAGGCTTTGGGTATGCTCCAGGTAACTCAATGATCCCAAATATCTGTTATAGACTGTTACACATTTTTATAGCGCTGGTCATGGTTCCTTTGAGAACACTGAGCCTACATTGGACATAGTCAGCTTTCCACTAAAGATCCTGAATTAGTTGTGACTATCAAACATGGTGTCTAAGAGCTGACCAAGCTGATGGTCTAACACCTCATCTAGCTGGTGATAGTGCAACCAGTATGGGCATGGGAATCTTGGACGGCAGCCTCCAAAGTTGTATGATGAGTCACCTCTGATTTCATGAATTCCTAAAAATGCCCACAGTGGTAGGTAACATCTGAGACCCATACGCTGATGCTCTACGGTGGGCTAATATTTTACCAATGATATGAGTTAGATTAATATTTAAATGGTTGTCTAATTTGTCAAATCTTCATTTAGCTTACCTGCTGGCGTTGGTTGTATAAGATGAAAGCATGGACCTCCAGGAAGGTATCATTCAGTTGGGCTGATAATAGTTGGGTATTTTGGCACAGGGCCTCCACAAAACCAACCAATTCACTAATAATAATAAGCTATAAAGCTAGGAACCGTATGGTTTGGTATGGTAGATAGTGGATGTATGTAGTGGGAAATTATCTCAACTATGTGTGACTGAGTAACAATTTCTTAGTCACAGTGTATATTGGTCATCTCCTGGAACAAGCAATAGTTTGTGTATAAGTAATTTGGTTTTTATAACACCTAAACATTCATAAGTGAGTCTCATTGACAGATTCAGTGGAAAGTTAAGCCCGCAGAATAGCCATTCCATGACTTCTTTGACAGGTTTGTAGGGTACATTGGCCATCTGGCCTAGGAAATGAGAGGCTAATGGCCCCACAGAGCACTTATCATGATGAACGCTTCACTCTCCTTATTATATGTTCTATCAAGATGGAAGTGGTATCATATGGGCTCTCCCAAATCCATAGGCTGATTAGGGTACTTGTCTCTGAAGTCTGGCAAAGAAGCTTAAATTTTGGCTCTTATCATTTGTTTTTCCATAGTATTGTAATAAGTTCCCCTGTAGTGAACACCAGAATGTTAGAATAAGAATTAAAAGAGGGAAAGATTTCCACAGTTAAGATATACTCAATTAGGTTAGCATTATGAGATAGAATGCCTCAAAGTATACATGTCTTTTGAGAGATAATTTTTTACTTAATAGTTTATTTACAATCCTTCTGCAGTCTCATTTAGTACTTCCAGTGTTAAAGTCCTTCATAAAAAAGTAAAGTTATAGATTCTCTAATAACTATTAAACTAATCCAATATTTTTTCTTTTGCTTTGCGTTGCCACATCTGTCATTTCCAATTTGTAACCTCAATATAAATACTGAGGCCACTAGTATATACTCCATATATTGAACTTTTATTCAACGCCTTAACCTTTTTGAGACATTCCAATATTTTCAGCTAATAGACTCTTGACGCCGCTTCTGGGGTTTGGTGTTCATTAGGCTGAAAATTAAGTACATTTTCCTTGTGGTACGATAGAGATTGGTCAATTAGTATATCTAAAGACGGAACTGGATAAGTAATTTATAATAATCAATTAGATGGAATAAACTGAAATGGAGTATCAAATGACTGGAGACGAATCAATAAGATTTAATCTATTAAAAAAAGAGTAATCATGATCATATTTATAACATATATTTTAAATATTAATTTTTATTTTGGTAAAGGCTAACCATGGGATGGACACTTCCAACAACCACCAACTACAAAACACTGAGAAACATAGGGAACCCCAGAGGAGTTGAAGCTAACTCCTGTTGCCAGCAGGACTTCCAGTGGAAGGAAGAAGGGGAGTGACAGGATAGGCGTTGGTTAAAACTGAACATGAATGAAGGAAAGGGTCTGAAGAGAGGAACCAGATGGGGAACCAGGATGACACCAACTGGCGTTAGAGAGATGGCAGGTGGCTAAACAACCAAGCCTGGAGGTGGTTCTTAGGTGAGAGTTCATTTGACGCAAAGATTCACAGAGGATGTGGTAGTGCCAGATAGTGCTTCAAGGACAATAGTGTAAATCGTCCATAGCACTATTGCACCAATTAAGGCGTGGAGAGAAGGATGGATAGGGGAGATCATGGAAAAGGTGAAGATGTTTTAGACAGGCATAAAGCCTGCTCACGCTCATGTCAAAAGAGGCGCATAACATCCCGCCAGATTGCCTGTGATGGAGAGCAATCTTACAAGCAATGGAATAGTGACTCATATTGACTGCACACAATGCATGAAGTTTGAGAGCATTGGAACGCTCAGCATTGCAGTACACTTTTCATAGGCTTTTCCACACATGGGCGCGAATCTGGGGTTGTAAAAGAGGATGACGTGTACCATCAATTGTCCTTTTAGGCCTCTGGAGAGAATGGAATGTACAGCTTGTCTAGGTAATCCATATGGGAAATGAGTGGGGGTACTTTGGGGTACCAGGTTTAAAAATGGCTTTCCCACAGACTTATTGTTTGAAACAGGGAGTATGTTGACTCCTCTGTGCGGTGTGTCCACTGATTCTGATTCTCCACTCAGCGCTCCTCATGGATAGGAGGATATGTTTGAAGTGGGGCGGCATCCCATGCGGGCCCATGACATAGGGATTAGAGGTTATATAGCTAAGAAGAGAATGGTGGTGAGTGATATTGAGGAGACCAAGGGCATGGGAAAAATTGGAGCAGGCTGCGCGTGACTAGTGTTGGTTTGGGAGTGTGGGGTTGGTGACTGCAGCGATCCAGGTGCCAAGTACTTTGGCGGCATGGGCCTTGAAGTTGAGCAGGCCCATACCACCACTATTGCGAGGGCCAAACATGACATCCAGGTGCACAGGGGTAGGGCAAAGTAACCAAAGACACCCTTGTAGGAGGGAGTATAATGAGGTGAAGAAATAGGGGAAAGGCGATGACGTGGGCCAAAAACCAGACTTTTGACAGGAGCATAGAGTTGGCAAGCACCGACCATCCTGGGAGGGTAGTAAGGTGGGCACTGAGGGAGGCGATGCATTTTGTTACATTGTCAAGAATGTGGTGCTCCATTACCAATGATTCGAACTCTCCCACCTCCAGCCACACTCCCAAATCGTGCAGCAGACCAGCAGTGGGCCTTAGCTCAAGAGGGAGTACAAGCGGGGCAGTATAAGGTGGCAGGGGCAAGTGAACCAGAGATCTAGCTGCCAAAGAAGGCTGACTATGGGGTGCTGGTGACCAATGATATTGGTACCAGTTGAGAAGAATGATTAAGTTTTGGACGCATTGAGAGCGGCTTTACTGACCCTGGAGTAATCCTGGGTAGTTTCCTCCATCGCTCGTGCATCATGGTTGTTAGTCACCTCAACCACACAATCATCTGCAAATGCCAGAATACTAACAGGTGCTTGGCCTTGCACATTGACACCAGCAAGGCAGGTATTCACATTGCATAACAGTGAGTTGAGACTGAAGTTGTATAAGAGTGGACTTAAAAGATCCTCTTTGTGGAGACCCCTTTGAGGGTGAACCAATTCAGTGAGAAAACCAGGGCCTCACACAGTTTTAGTGGTAGACTCCATGAGAAGCATCACACAATTTATTAACCGGTGGGGAAGGTGGAATTTGTGGAGGCAGGCTTTGAGGTAATACAGTTGAACCTATCATAGGCTTTTGTTGGTCTAAGAACACAAGCGCCCCAGTAGCCATGGGTTGGAAAACATTGGCTACGGTGTGAATATTGTCCCAAATTGACTGCTTGGGGATAAAACAAAATTGCTCAGATGAGATTATTCATAATCAACTTCCCCCTAGGCGGTTGGCCATTATTTTGTTGAATAACTTTATATCTGTATTAGTAAGTGATATAGGGCGCCAGTTTGCCAAGTCCAGCTTGTCCCCCTTCTTATAATCGTATCATATAAGCCTTCTGCCCCAGGAAGGAGGCGCGTTTCTAAAAAATGTTTAAAAAAGCAAGCATTAGTGAGGAGGAATAAATTTAAATATTTTAGGAAGAATTCATATGAAATCCCCTCTGGACCAGGGCACTTCATGCGCGGCGCAAGCATAATGGCATACCAGAGTTCATCACTAGTAACTAAATTCATAAACTCTAAATTTTCTCTCTTGTTGCAAACACTTTTGCAACAAATTCAATTCAAGTCTAGGTAAAGTTTGATAATCTCACCAAGGAGATTAGTTGGTGCCCAATGTTGGGGAGCAGTTGGGAGATTAAAGTTAAAAGCACAGGTGTTGGCCCCACGTCAACCAAATTTCATAAATGTCCTGGAAAATCCGGCGGTATAGATAAACTTAATAAAAAATGGTGGCTAACATTTCACCGGAAATTTTGGCTTTGCAAGCGCGCTGCAACCAGTTCATCAATATGTCGCACTCCCAACCACTATTGCTGGTGGAACATAAGGTATTTTTTCCTTGATATTCAGCAAACGGCGCTCTGGGAGATGTTTTGTGGAGATGTACAAATACATTTCCTGACAACTGTGGTTGTCAAACCCCACTCCATGCCACATGGTTGGCTGGATCTTGGCTTTGAAAGAAAAGAAGCGGCGGAAAAAGCCTCAAAGGTGCGAGTAGTAGTAGACCTCCCAGACAGTTAATGGGTAGTCAAAATGAAGCGCACCTATTGGATAAAAATCAAACTAAATAATCATGACTTTTGACTTCCTACCAACAACGGTCAAGTGCACCATGCTCAAGCATCACATGAAGGCTGGGCTCGCCATATATGGAGAAATACAATTCTTTGAAATGCAGCGCTTTACGCTGATGTCTAACAGATGCACAGGTAAAGCGATTGCTGTTCTCACCCCATCCACGGGGATTGCGGAAGATTTGACCCAAATTCCTCATACAGCTTATGTCTGAATTGATGGGAAAGACACCCATCCATTCAGGGTCACCGTGGATAGTGCGCCTCCCATCTGCACATTCTTTCACGCTTTTGGCCACAAGTCCCACACCTGCCCTATAAAGGAGGGCATTACTCACTAAGAAATTGACTCATACTTGGTGGGCGTTGCATAAGCCACTATGAACTGACTCTAGACACCAAAGCAGCTTCCTGTGGGGAGTGCAAGGCTGCTACATTCTAGTAAAACCAGTGTCCCCACAAGAGCGGAAAAAGGCCAAGCAGGCCCAAAAGGGGGCGGCCAAGGAGGCGGCCAAGATTTGACCACCATCATGCCTGCCCAACTCCAGGAGGACATTGAGATTTTCGCGGTTGAGGCAGTTCACAAATCTCTCAACCAATCAGATTGGGACGCCCAAGATGACTGGGCCACACAAGCTGAAATCCCAATGAATGAATCAGTTTCACCTGACCAATGCACCCAAGCATTAGTTGGGACTGAGTCGCTCACCAGCAATCCTGCCGAAATTCCACCTCCAAGTGATGGTGCACCACAAATGCACATACCGCAAAAATCTCGGCCCACAGCAAGGAAAAAGTGAAGGCAAAAGCCAACGCAAACCCCACTGCTAAAGCTAACCATTTTGACAATTACTCTGTAGCATCAAATACCTGCTGTGCCAGGCAGCACCATAATGAAAAAAGAGAAGGCTGAAGGGATTGGGTGCCATTCCCCTCGCACCTAAGGTTCAATGGGGGAGCCTTTACTTTAGGGACTTTGAACATTGCTGGACTTAAGGCCTCGCCATCCTGGGCTTGGAAACTTAGTTTTTTACAAAATAATTTACCAGCGGACATCCTGGCCATTCAGGAAACTCACTGTACGAGCAGTACTGAGGAATCATGGAAAACCATGCACCTCCCTTCCCTATCATTTTGGTCTGAGCACTGTGGGGTGCTAGTTCAAATGAACCGTAATTTTAAATTTATTTCATCAATTTCATACCTGAATGGCTATGTCCTTATTGTCACCTTTTTGTGGGCCGATGAAGTGCACCCTGTCATCAACATTTATGCCTCAACCTGTGCCTGAGAATGTCAGGAATTTTTATTGGCAGTTAATTCACTTCTGTTACCCTCTGACCCGTTTGTTAGAGATATGAACTGCTGGATGAACCCATCCACAGACCGCTGGCCCTCATCGACTACTCCCCCACAGGGGCACATTGAACTTTGCATTCTCAAAGCCACCTTAGGGGTTGTTTGATACCTTGCCACGCCATGCTTTGCTACTCTATAACATGTTGCACCCCCATGTATATAACAGCCTTAGAGGTCCATGACCCGCATCAACCTTATCCTCACGCCGCTCAAATTTCGCACCCAAATTCTCCATTACACCGCAACAAAAATTGATTTCTCTGACCATAGAATGGTGTTGATTTCCTTCTGATTATCCAACCCTGCAGCTCAGCCGTCTAAATGGTGCAAACTTCTCCCTGCTGAAGATTGCATCGCCAATATTTTCCTCATGGGTAGAATCCATGACCTCAGCTCTAGAGTTTTTCGCACCATTATGTGCAGATCCGATTTCCACATGGTCAACCTTCAAGGCGAGCACAATCCACCTGGCTCGCCACCTCTCCTCCCGCCACTCACGGGCTGCTTTGGCAATCTTTATATGAACACTGGCAGAGTTGGACCAGCTGGAGTTCAACATCCCTGCTATGGGCTACAGCCTAGCTTGGGGTCACAAGTGGGTGGAAGTGGCCGCCCGCCTCAACGCACTGATGAGACAACACAAGAATCAGGTTTGTGTTCAGTATAAAGTAAAACATATCACAGAAGGTGACACATGCTCCGCTTACTTTTTTTGAAAATTCTTTGCACCATGCAAAAAGTTTGGCCTGCACACAGGTGTGTAAGTCAGACCACTCCGAAGAAGATATGCCAGCCAAAGTGGCGATCAAAAAACTTAACTATTACTCCTAACTGTATTAATCCAAATCCAATTCCACCAGCTTAAATGGCAAATTTTCTCAAAATTTCACACATATGCATCATTTCCCAATTCCCGGAGTTGATGAATTTTGATTACTCAGGATGAACTCTGGTCCGCCATTCATGGTGCACCATATAGGAAATACCCAGGTCCAGACGGCATCCCTTATGAGTTCTATAAGAAGTTAAAGATTTATCCTCCTTGCTGCTTGCCTCTCTTAATCAATGCTTTATGGAAACGCGCCTCCTGCCTGGTGGGCATGAGGCTTTCACTATTACATTATACAAAAAAAGGGAATAAGCTGGACTTGGCCAACTGGCGCCCCATTATTTTCACTAACACAGACACAAAGTTTTATACTAAAAATCATGGCTAACCGTCTAAGGGTTGCTGCTCTCTGCTCTCATTTCCCCTGAACAATTTGGTTTCATGCCAAAAAGGTCGATTTGGGACATTATACACACCGTAGCCAACGTCTGTTAATCCACAGCTTCTGGAGCACTTGTATTTTTAGATAATAGAAGGCCTATGATAGAGTCAATTGGGACTACCTCAGAGCCTGCCTCCACAAGTTCCGCCTCCCCTCTTGCTTCATCAATTGGGTGATGCTGCTAACGGAGTCCGCCACAATGGCTGTGCATGGCCCTGGCTTCCTCATGGATGTAGTCCGCCCTCAAAGGGGACTCCACCAATGGGACCCACTTAGCCCACTCTTGTATAACTTCATCCTTGACCCACTTCTTCAAAATGTGAATGCCCGCCTTACTGGTGTCCATGTGCAAGGTCAGGCACCAGTCAAGATGCTGGCGTTTGCTGATAATTATGTGGTTGGGGTGTCTAACAATCTTGATGTACGCGCACTTGAAGATACTATCCAGGTTTACTCCAGGGTAAGTAGCGCAGCACTTAACGCCTCCAAAACCAAAATTGTTCTCATTGGTCAGTATCAAGCCTCTGGGCCCCAGCACCCTGTTTCCTACCCACCTCTTCAGCTAGCGCAAGAGTTAGCTTGCCCTGCCCATCCCACACAGCCCCACTTGTGCTCCCCGTAATGCCAAGCCAACCGTTGGGCCCGTCCGCCATTTGGGGGTGTGGCTGGACGCAGGAGGGTACGCCTCATCAGTGATGGAAAACCATATCCTAGACAACATGACGAAATGCATAGCTTCCCTCAGAGCCCGTCAGACCTCCCTTACAGGCAGGGTATTGCTTGCCAACTCTATGCTCCTCTCTAAAGTTTGGTTTGGGGCCCACGCCATCGCTTTCTCCCAATTTTTCTTCAAGTCACTGTACGCCCTTCTGCAAGGGTGGCTTTGGTTGGGCCACCTACCGCCGGTGCGCCTGGACATCATGTTTGGCCCTCGCCATAGTGGTGGTATGGGCCTGCTCAACTTTGAGGCCCATGCTGCCAAAATTCTTGGCATCTGGATCGCTGCTGTTACTAACACTACGATCTCAGCCCAGAACAGGGCCCACGTGGCCTGCTTTAACTTCTCCTGCGCCCTGGGCCTCACAAATCCTACCCACCCCCTCTCTCTGTTAAAGTACCTTGCCTCACATCCTTCTGCAGTGGGCCCACATGGGACATCGCCCCACTTCGAAAGGATCCTCCTCTCCATGCAGAGCGCTGAGTGGAGAAGTTGTATCTGTGGGCACACCGCCCAGAGAGGTCGTCACACTCCTCAGTTCACCCAGTAAGTACAAAGACTTCCCATTTTGAACAAAGTGATAATTATGTGACCCCCTACCATGTCAAGGGTGGACTACCTGGACATGATGGACATCCCCTACCCCCTTGACACCCAAGAATCAATTTGGAATATGCTTACCGCATGCTTCTGCAACCACATATTTGTTCCCATGTGTGGCGCTGCTTGAGATGGGTATACAGTACTGCCAAACGCTCTTATGCTTTGCACTCATCCTGTGTTGTGTGTGGCCAGTATGGAACGCTGATTCACCGCCTGGAAAAGTGCCCTCCTTCTAAAGATATATAGCGTGAGGTGCAACGTCTGCTTCGCCAGGATCAGGCACAGCCCTTCAGCCTGTCAAACGACATGTTCGCTTTATCCATGGTTTCCCCTATTCCGCCCTCCCTCCATGCCTTGGTATTTGCAATCAATATGTGGACTATCCACACGATTGTCTTGGATGCATATCAGGCTACACCCCCACCCTTCAAGAAGCTGTAAGCCAGTTCCAGTTGCATTTAGTGGACCATTTCAAGCGTGGATGTTTGGGTACCTCCCACCACATCGCCGCCAGTTGGTCTCATCCTGGTTCCCAGTTTGGTTTATCATTTCAGACCCATTCCTACAAACATGCTTGAAAGTGGCGCAAGCCCCTGCACACATGAACCCCCCTCCTTCTCTTGCGTTCCCGCTGGCAACAGGAGATAGCTTTGCTATCTAAGCCCTCCTCTCACTGAAGTTCCGGTTTTTAGTGTCTTATCAAAAGTGTCCATCCCCTGGTCAGCCTTCCCTGAATAAATTTTAAATTTTAAATTCATTAACTCTGGGTATTGGGAAATGGTGTGGATATGTGCGCCATCAAAAATAATTTTTGCCAGTTTTACTGGTTCAAACTTATAAAACTCAGAGTAAAAAGTTTCAAGCTTTGACTGCCACATTGCTGGAGCATCTGCGATGGAGTTGTCCAGCTGCCTCACCTGTATGCAGGCCAAGCTCTGTCATAGTGCGAAGAATTTGCAGAAAAAGTAGGCGGAGCAAATGTCTCACGCCATGATATATTTTGCATTGTACAGAACACAAACACTGCGTTGGTGTTGTTTTAACAGTGCGTTGATACAAGCAGACACTTCTGCCACTTTTTGACCCCAAACTGGGTTGTGCCCTGTATGGGCATTAGTATCCAAGTGGTCCATTTCCACTAGAGTGCACTTAATGACTGACAAGGCAAGCTGAGATTATCTTAATGAGATGCGGTATGCCTGAAGGATGGTGTTCGCTTTAAAGGCTGACCAGATTGAGAGTGGGTCAGCACTGAACTGTATGGTGAACTCTGGTGCCAAAGTTTTGGTGTCCACTCACTCTGAAAACTTGGGTGACGTGATCTCAGCCAGTCAAAGGTTGCACCACATCTGCACCTTTTCCCCTGGGCATGATAAATTGAAAAGAAATTGACACCATCCTATGGTGAAAGAAATTAATTTTTGTCATTGTAAAATGCACAATCTGGGGTTCAAAGTTCACTGGGCAAGAATACTGTCAATGCGGGACATAGACCTCAACTGACCGCTTTGCACATGAGGATGGGACATGTTTTGTAGCAGCAGTGCATGTTTGTGGAGAATACCATAATGCTCTAAGGTGGCTTTGAGAACATGTTTTTCAACCTGCCCCTGCGGGGGTAGGCGTTGAGGCCAGCGTTCAGTGATTGGGTTGGCCCATCAGTTCAAGTCGCCCACCAAAAATGGTTCAGGTGGAAGTGGGAGGGAAGTTATGGCTGTTGGAAATTCTGGTGAGCTCACGCAAAGGTTGGAGTCACAAACATTAATGATAGCGTGCACTTCGTTGTACCATGAAAATGACTTTACCTGATCATGATCACCGATATATGAACCTTGGGAAACTAATTTAAAACTATGAGATGCGCATATAAGCACCCCACAGTGCAGTGACCAAAATGAAAGGGAGGGGAGGAGCATGGTTGCCAATGTCCTTTGCAATGTGTGGACAGTGGGTTTCCTGAATTGCCAGGATGTCCACCGGTAAATTATTTTTTAAAAAACCCAGGTTTCTAGCCTGAGACAGTTTGCCTTGAGTCCAGCGATGTTCAATTTCCCTATATTGAAGGAGACCCCAATTGCACCTAAGGTGCAATAAGAAGTGCTCCCTTGCCCATGCCTTCCTTCGCCTCATTTTCAAGACACTCCTTGGTAGCTTTACATGTGTTGGACAAAACTGAATCATAATTGTCTTTAGGGGCAATATTGGTTTTTTAGATTCATCATTTTTGGATTTTGACTTCTGCCGTGTTTTTATAATGAGGTACTCTTGCGTTGTACCATTGTGGGTCAATTTAAACTTAGGGAAGGTTGGGTTGGGAGAATAAGCTTTTATAAATAAATATTAACTTTGCACGTGTGAAACCAACTCAAACACCTGGTCCGCAGGTTGTTGTGCCCAGTTTGATTGGGGAGAAAATTATTAAGCTGTAGCTGCGAATGACTCAATGTAGGCTTAGGTTTGGGCTGGCGGGATCATGGACGCTTCTAAAGCCGCTGGCTTGACCGTGCTCTATGGGCTTATTTGGCCTTTTTGTGCTCGTGTTGGTACACAGGTTTTTCCTGAATGTAACACCCCTGCGCCCCCATGGAAAGGTGACATTGGTGTCAATTGCAGGTTTGTAATGGGAGGCAGCGCTTACCATTGCATCTTGGAGGATCTCTTGATGAGTGATGTTTTCTCTGGAAGGCCAGGTGTGTGCCTTATGGCTAAAAGCATGACAATAGGTGCAGCTAGGGGGTGCACTATCTACAGTATCATGGAATGGGCGGGTGTCTTGCCCAGCAATATTATGCACTGCAGTGTGTGGAATTTTGGGTCAAGTCTTCCATGATGACTGCAGATTGGTTGATTACGCAATTGCTTTGCCTGTGCTAAGCTCCAGCGTAAGCATGAAGCGCTGAATTTTAAGATAGTTATTTCCTTTAACTTTTTAATCTGTCCAAGAGGTAACGTTTGAGTAAAGTACATCTCACCGTTGTAAGAGAAAGCAAAAGTACAAAAAGTGAGTAGACTTGGCCATTGAGTGCACTTTGTTTTGACCACCTGAAGACCATCTAGGTGATCAGCTACCACACGCACCTGAGCACCTTTGTCCGTTGTTTATGAAGCTTTTAAAACCATGTTATAGCCAACCCCATGTCATAGAATGAGGCGCAATGTGCACGACAGTTGGGAAGTGTTTGTGTACATTGCCACAGATGTTCTCCCAAAGTGCCATCAAATAATATATAATAATAACTTGGAGCCCATGATCCACTGATGACAGGGGCTGAGAATGCGGAGTTTTGATGTATTTGTTGCATTTTGTTTGCCAAGCTAAAATATCCAGTGAGATAATCACCACCACTTTCTTAGTTTTGTCCTGGCGACCATTGTCTCCAGGGCGTTTTCTAACTTTGGACGGTGTAAAAACCAATCCTGTGCCTTTTATAACGCTAGCCAAACCTCTACACAACATTGGGTTCTTACTAATCTCCTCGTAGAGATTATTAAACTTACCTGTCATGAATCAAATTGGTTGCAATAAGTGATTGCAATGAGAAAGAAAAGATACGACATTTAATATAAGTTAGTAGCTATTAGTAAGGCGTTAGTTAGATTTTAACTGATTGATATCCCCTAGTTCTGAATAGTAGGGTGCAAATATATTGATTTTTCTTTCAATTAATTTACCCAATTTTGATGACTTTATTAAGTTATGTTTCATTTGTGCTCCTTATTCAATTAAATTGATATATTCAATCATTCATCCAAATTAATAAGCTTTGGTCTGAATCTAGATAGCTTTTCAAATAATTTTGTTTATTGTCAATTACTAATAAATATAATTAATAAAGTTATATAGTGATCATTAGGATTTACTAGTGACTGATGCTAAGGAAAAAACTCCATTTCTGTTAGCAACTAATGCTAATGATCTTGATAAGTGGGCATTAATTTCCATTTGTTGCCTAGTGTTTAGAATTACCATCGATTGTGCTAAGAATATCTGATATTTTATATTATATATATTCATTAAGATTTACAGGCAATCAATTCCATATAAACATAAATAATAAATGACAGCAATCAGTGCAAAGGTTTTTTGGGTAAAGTTTGCCAGTAAAGGATGCTGATGGTTATTGATAGACGGGGATTGCCATTTGACGCCTAAGTATAATTACATTGAGTTCCCTTTTATTAAGATCTCTTGCCTTTTTTATTATTGTGAGAGTTTATATACATGTACAGGTGGGCTAAATATCCCCAAGATTTAGGTGCTGGGTGAGTGCACCTAGGAAATGGTCAGCGCCACCACTCCAATACTTGGAACTATAAGGAACCTTACATGGACTTATTGACTGAATGCCAAAAAATGAGGGATTGAGGGTGAGTAAACTTGAGGAGAATGACTAGAAAGAGCTGCGCCGCCTAAGTGGGTGTAGGGCTCTGAGTCTCCTGAGGTGGTTGTTAATTAACCAAGGTGAAGTTGTTGGCTATGTCATAGTTTGGAATTGCAGAGAAAACTTGTAGTGAAAGGTAGACGATGAAGGCATAAAAGAAATGGTCAGCAGTCTTTATACTGTTTCCCTAAAATAGTAGTGTTCAACTCGCATATTGCAAAGGTTTCAAAATTGGTGCTCACTATGGTGGCTCTGGTAGTGTGCTGCTTGACTATCTGGAAGCAAAATTTTTAAAATTGTTAGGAGTTGCTTTGGCCTTTGTTTCTTTGGTGCTAACATTCTGACTTTATACTTGTGGCACTGTAGTCAAATTTTGTGAGCTTGAGTCCCATCCATCACTTTTTGTTACTAACGCCTCATGAAGATGGTGGTTAGCACCAAGGACCTTTCTGCCATCACGTTAATATTGTTTTGTCCTGCCAAGAGAGCAGGAGTCGCACAGGAAGAATACCATTTGGTTATGTTGGATATATTTTGGGATTGATTCATATTAATTTTTCCCTAGTTTCTAAAGCTAGGTTTTAAATATTCATGCTTGGCTGCCATTTATTTTACCTAATTTTAAGAGTTTATTGATGTTAAGTTCTAATTTTTTATTCTTTTTCAATCAGAATGATCAATTTTAATAGTTCAGTCAATATTAGTCATCAAGCAAACTCAATAAATCTAAAGTTGTTTTTATTCCTAGAGATTAATTCTAAGATAATCAACTATTTTAAAACAGTATTTGATATAAATTACAAGCGACTGACGCCAAGGGTAATCCAATTAAGCCTGCTTGTAATTGCTACCAATAATTTTTTGATAGGTGGGCATTCAATTGTCATTTGTCACTAAAGTATAAATGCCATGAATTCCCTCTTAATAAAGCCTTTCCTTTCATCTAGTTTTTTGTGAGAGTTTTTGTGCATGTAAGATTGGACTAGAGATCCAAAAGTCTTAGGTTCTGAGTGAGTGCATATAGGAAGTAGAGGGCTTTAAACCAATACCTGGAGCTACAAGGAACCCCGATTGGACTTACTGACTGGATACCAATAATGATGGATTGAGGGAGAGAGGCCCTGAGGTGAATACTAGACAGAGCCAGGCCGCCCAGGTGGATGTAGGGCTCTGGGCCTCCCAGGGGTAGTTACTTTATAAGACGAAGATTTTGGATATGCTATAGCGTGAAGTTGCTTCAAAAACTTGCAGTGAAAGGTAGACATTGAAGGAAAAGTGCAAGGTTCTGCAGTCATCTTACTGTTGGCCTGGAACACCATTAGAGCTCTAAATGTGCGGATTTCATAATTTGCAACAGATGTCTGATAGTAAATCGATGTAAATTAATATAAAGAGGCACAGTTGATAGGCATAGGTAGTCATAGGTAGTACCCATATTCATAGAAGTTGTGAGTGGAGCAGCAGTGAGATCTATAAGATTATATAGTAATACTGATAGAGTTCATTTTATATTTCTGGTCAAACCCAATTCACAAAAAAGTACATTTTTTGGCTATAGTTCAACCCTTTTTAGTTTTAAAAGAATGCTTGACTACGTTTCTAAGTAGGACTTTTTTTTAGTACTAGATGGTCCCAATGGGGACAGTGCTTTCATCTAGGAAGAGGCAGTATCTTGGGAATATGCTTGAGGTTGAAGCGCATCTACTTATCTCTGCAGATTGTTAAAATCGTCAAATATTAAATATACATGTTTGTGGGCGGCACTGAGAGCTGATTTTGTGGTGATGAGTTGGTTTAATTGGCGTAATTCGTTTTATAAAGCAGTATTGGCAGTTTGGAGGTTGAGTGATGTTGTTTGGTGGTGATCATTTTTTGCTCCAATCCATGTACCAAAGCATGTAGAGTTTCCAAGGTCCCAAGACAATTGTGATGAACAAGTAAGGAAACTTTGGGAGAGAGGGAAAATTTATCCTAAGTAAGTTTTACTCCTTGGGCGACACATATTATTTGGAAATCAAGATTTTTTATTTTTTGTATTAATGCCTGGAGGCGTTTATTAGTGATTCCAGGGTCACCACTGAGTCCTGAAGGACCTCTGGGCCCAGAAGGTCCCCTTCCTCCATCATGTCCATCATGACCAGGGGGCCCTCTTGTACTATCCTGTCCATCATGACCAGAGAATCCTTGTTCACATTCACGTCCATCAAAACTGGGAAGTCCATGCTACCAGGCCCTCCTTGAAGCCCGGAGTTATAAAAACTATTCTGGCCTTCCCTTAATTTGTAGATCATTTCCTCCAAGGTTTGGAGGCGTTTATTAATAAAGGTGATAAAGTTATCATGCTCAGAGCGTACTTCACGGGTACAATCTATGACTTGATTATGGATAACAACCTCTAGTTGACTAAAATAAGTTGTGAGTTTCATCTGAACAAAACTCATGAATCCTTGATCCAAGTGGGTGAGCTCATCTTTTATTTCATTAATAAACTGCCAATTTTCTAAAATAGCGGTTCAGCTTTCATTGCCAAACTGGGAGGCAGATTGGTAGAGTAGGAGAAGATGCAAATGTATGGTATTTGATAGCTGCAAGTGGTGGAGTAATTCTTGATGATGAAAAACTTGCTACTTGAAGTAAATGGTATAAAGTGGGATGGACAAAATTGATGCAGATACCGTTCCTTACGACCAGCTTCAACTTGTTTTATATCAAGCAAGGAACTTGGAGCTAAGATCATTATGGGAGATGGCATGGCAAGAACCCTTCTTCTATTGGCTTGGCCCCCAGGGACAAAGGCCCCAGATAAGAGGAGCTGGAGAGCTTCAGCAATGTCGGATAGTTGTAATCTGTATAGTCTAACAGATGGAGCATGTAGGGTCACTTCCATAGAAGGGGGAAAGAGAATATTGCAGTTGATCAAAGTATTATTAACCTTCATACTAATAGCCCAGTCGCTAAGAGGGCGGCTTCATGATCTGAAGAGTTTTCCAAAAACATAAACATTAGTATCCGTACTGTTTTTGTTATTATTTTTATAATTTTCACCATGAACTTGGGGTGCAACCTGGCAAGGAGCACCAGTATTGTTGGGATCACCAGTTGATACAATGGATCCTTTGTTGTTTGTTAGCCAGTTGACCCAAAGCCTGAGAGTGTTAGATACTTACCTCGGTTGCTTTTCTCTGTTG
Organism: Massospora cicadina; assembly: GCA_022478985.1. Taxonomy (NCBI): domain Eukaryota; kingdom Fungi; phylum Entomophthoromycota; class Entomophthoromycetes; order Entomophthorales; family Entomophthoraceae; genus Massospora; species Massospora cicadina. The sequence goes on from JAKSZP010009289.1 coordinate 133,210, forward strand.
AGAAGTCTTATTGATCCAGATATCAAGTCTGGAGAAGCAAAATTCAAGTAGATAAATTTTTTACTTGAAAATTGCAAAAAGGAGAAAAAGTGTAAAGTTTATTAGCTTAATACCAGATATATAAGGTAGTCAGGGAGGCGTCTCGGGGTAAACTTAAACAGTCCAAGATTAGAACTAAAATAAACGAATCAGTGATTCAGTGGCAGCCCAATTATTTCAGTTGAATTGCTTGTGCTCCTCTCATGGCTTGGGTTGAACCCCGAGGTTGAGTAGCTCTGAGGAAGCATGATTCAACCATTTCATTCAAAGTTGATTTTTGACTTTGATAATTGTTGACTTTTTGTCAGAGATTATCCTGAATAGAAGTTTAGGCTTTTTTTCAGATCAGGATCATTTTCTACCATCTGACGCATCTGAATCTGCCATTTGGGTAGAAATCTTACACAGACTCTGTCTGAAAACTTCCTTGAAATCTGGTCTTGCCTCAAATAACACTTGGAGTTAGGCGACTCTGAATCTATTCACCAAATAAAGACTACTGAATCATACTCTGTCTACTTATGCTAATATTGCTGTCAATAAGGTCCATAATTGGGTTATTATTAACAGTGGCTCTCCTTTAAATATCGTCAGCACTATGTTGGTAAAGAAGTTAGGATTAGCTCTGTATGTTGCCGATGATCAAGAATATGGCACTGTGGGAACACATATCACTAGAGCACTTGGGTCATATAGTGCTCTACCTATAAGGTTTGATCTATAGTAGTCTCACCTTCAGCTATAGTTCTGCCTAATCAGAACTATGAGGTCCTTATTAGTTTAAATTTTTATTTTGGAAGGCCAACCAGGGAACGGGCACTGCTGATATGTAACTAAAAGAACTAATATCAGCAAAAGGCACCCCAGAGAAGTTAGCACTTCTCCTGTTGCCAGAGGGAACGCCAAGTAAAGGAAGGGAGGTATTGTGAGTAAAGGCTTGGCCACTATTGAGAACGTATGAAGAAAAGGATCTGAAGTGATGAACCAAACCAGAAACCAGGATGAGACCAACTGATGGCGATGTGATGGGAGGTACCCAAACAATTATGCTTGAAAGTGAAACATGAGGTGCGAATGGAATTGGCGTACAGCTTCCTGAAGGGTGAGAGTATAGCCTTAAAATGGCATCCAAGACAACCGTGTGGATAGTCTACATGCGATTGCAACCACTATAGCTTAGAGGGATGGTGAAATAGGGAAATCAAGGAAAAGGAGAAGATGTTCTTTGATAGGCTGGAGATCTGTGTATGATCCTGGCAAAAGTGACGTTGAACTACACACCAGATCGCTTTTTTATGGTGTGCACTCTTCCATGCGGTGAACCAAAGTCCCAAACTGGTCACACACAACACATGAAGAGTGTGATGAATTGGAACACTCGGCAGTATGGTATACCCATTTCAAGCAGTGGCACACATGGGAACTAATATGTGGCTGCAGGAGAGGGTGATGGGCGTACTTCCAAATGGCTTTTTGGGTATCAAGGGATAGGTAATGCCCAACATGTCCAGATAATCCACCCTGGCCATGATAGGGGACCTCATTGGCTTCAAATTGTTCAGAATGGCTTGGCCTTGTACTTGCTGTATGAAGTGGGGAATAGACCGACCCTGTAAGTCTTGGGGACATGCCCTTGCAAGTGGATAGGGTTCAGCACCCCTTCCAGATGAAAAGGGGCCCCAAGGCTCCAGTGGACCCTCTGTCACAGCTGAGCGACATGGCCCATATGATAGATGAGCGCTGGGTGATGGCTTCCCCACCCAAAGGCATCCCACTCCAGCCCCTTCCCCCTCTTCAATTCTGGTAAGCTTGATAGAAGGGGTCTGCAAGGAGATGGCAAACATCAGTGGGCATGGAGAGGGCCCTGGGACCACCCACTCCCCAGGCAAACCATGACCAAAATTTGGGAAAATGGCTTTTCCCAACCTCGGAGCACAGCTGGCAATTTCTGGACTTGGGGAGACAGTCTGGACTGGCCTGCTTTGGAAATCAAATCAGAATGCATCTCAGCTTGCAAACCCAGTCCCGAATGACTCAGATCATATGCCCCAACTCTCTGAAATGGATTCAGGGAGCTCAGATTGAATGAGTAACCCAATTGAGGGACCAGCTTGAATTGTATAATCTAATCCATGGACCCCTGCCTTCCAAGATGAATCTGGACCACCCAAGCCATGCAAACAGGCCAACTCGAGTCATTAGGACCCAGATCAGTAGTATCAACTTGGCTTAGCCCAAAAATTTTGAAAATATTCAAAATTTTGTAAGCTTTTGCCAGAATTAGTATCAGCCTTCTACCCCCTCCAAGCCAGCCAGCCAAATACCTTTCCTATCCCCCAAATGACCCATCCCTTGATACCTTCCCATGCATATAGCCCAGTTTAAAAGGCAACTTCCCCGCTGAGGGCAGTAGTCAGTTCATTCTTTTGACTTTCATCGAATATAATCCAAAATATCTGCCTATTTTGCCGCATCCTCTGTCTGCCCTTAAAAAATTCCTTCATTTGATTTGATGAAGTGCATTGTCACCCAAATCCTATTGCTGATGTTCACCAACTAGATTATCCAGTCACTCAATCCTGCCATGTGTCAGCAGATTGTAGATGCAATAATCCGCCCCACCCCCAATAATAAAATGCTGCTTCATTCATTTTCATGCGTCCATTTTAAAGGAGACCCTTCAATTTAATTTGGTCACCGAGTCCACCAAAAATGCTTCCCAAATAAAGCAGCCTCAAGGCATCACTGACCTATACCCCTTACCCTTAGAACAGAGCATCGCCCAGGCCATTGTCAAGTCTCACGTCTTCTTAAAAATTGACCTGGTGGACACCTTCAGTCAGGTGAGGGTGGCGAGGGGACAGGAGTGGCTCACAGCTATCCACACTCTCTGGGGCTTTTCCAGTTTATAGTGATGCTGTTTGGCTTGAAAAATGCGCCAGCCACCTTCCAGCGCCTCATTGAAATGTGTGAGGAACTTGCGTTTCATTGTGCAGTGGCCTATATTGATGACATTTTTGTCCATTTTCCACCCCAAACAACATGTCTGGGACCTTGAAGCAGTAATGGCAGCCCTAATAAGGCAGGGCTATTCGTTAAACCCTCCAAGTGCAAATTCTTCAGGGATGAGGTTAACTTACTAGTGAATCTTGACTAGAAGGATGGGTATTCCGAAACCCCTGCAAGCTGGAGGCCATTCAGTATTGGCCTACCCCAACCACTCAAAATCAGCTTTGCAGCTTTCTCAGAACTGTCATCTTTTTGAGGATATCAAGGAGGTGTTTCTAACAGCCCCTGTCCTGCATTATGCCGACATGTCTATCCCTTCATAGTAGCCTGTAATGCCTCGTCAGTGGAAGTGGGTGCCGTGCTGCTGCAAGAGCATGAGGGAGTTGAGCATCTGGTGGCCTATTACTCCCAGAAGTTTACCGCAACAGAGCAAGCATGGCCAATATATGATAAGGAGCTTGCAGCGGTGGTGTAGTTACTCACCCACTGGTGATATCTCCTGCAGGGCGCCCTGCACGAAGTTAAAATTTGGATGGAAATAAGGCCCTGATCTACAACTGCAAACCTTAGAGGCTAGGACACTGGCAAACTCACATATATCAAGACCTCTGTGAGTTCCATTTTAAGTACAAATTCATCAAAAGCTCACTGAACATCTTGCGGACATGCTCAACTGTAACTCTCTCCCTGTTCCCCAATGGGGAGGAGGACCCATTAGACCTTATGATGGTAGTGCCCTCCCAAATCCTCTCATTGGCTCCCCCTGCTGTATCCTTCGCTGATGTATACCCTAACACTCCGCTCCTCCCACGTGTCCTCACTTCCCAAACCTGCTGACCTTAAGGAATCGAGCTTCTAGCTGACTTAGAGGCCATGCGCCACAAGAGAACTCCATATACCTTGCAGGATGGAACGATCTGGTTCTGTGATTGGGTTTGGGTTCCAGCTTCCCTACGCAGCCATGTTATTTAGGAACACCATGTCCAGCAGACCATCAGCCACACCAGTATCAAAAAGTGTGCAGATCTCATAAAGAGAACCTATAATTGGCCTGGGTCCTCAAAGGACATTCCCAATTGGATTTCTTGTTGTGTCACACGCACTCAGGCAAAATCAGATCATTCAGGAAAGAAGGGACTGTTACACCCCTTGCAGCAGGATGAGGGGCCATGGACCTTGGTCTCAGTGGACTTTATCTTGGAGCTCCCAACCTTATGTGGATCTGATGTAATAATGGTAGTCATGGACCAATTTACCAAGTTGGCACTCTTCATCCCCTGCCTCTCTTCTGTTACTGCGGTGGAGACCGCAAAGTAATTTGTCAATCATGTCTTTGCCATGTTTGGTCTCCCCAAGGAGATAGTGAGTAAAGGGGACCCCAGTTCACGCCTCCCAGTTCTGGGAGGAGTTGTTGATCCTCCTTTACATCAAGCCCTGCAGATCCACTGCCTACCACCCCAGTCTGATGGGCAGACTGAGCGTGTGAACCAGGTACTGGAGCAGTACTTGCGCTGCTATGTGACGGCCTTGCAAGACACCTGGGCCAAGGACCTACCCCTAGCACAGTTTGCATACAACAACTCCCTCCTCCATTCCTCAACCAGCTTCTCTCCCTGTGAGGCCACTCTGGGGTATAACCCTCTTCCTAAATTAGTCTCCGACTCTCCTCAGCAGTTCCAGCCACCAAGGACCGCGTAAGCTCTTTCCACAAGATGCATAACCTGGTTTGTGAAGAATTGACAAAGTCCATTGAGGAATACAAGAAGTTCGCTGATCATAAGCGTCTTCTTGGGAATGAGATCATGTTTGGTTCCCTTGTCATGTTAGATACCCGCAACCTTTCCCTAAGACCCTCATTCATAAGCTCGCAGCCAAGTGCTCAGGACCCTTTGTGGTTGAAAAGGATTTAGTAACGGAGCCTACCGCCTGAGACTGCCACGCACTGGAAGCAGCACAATGTCTTCCACACCTCCCTTCAAACCCCTTTAAGGGGGAAAGTCCAACATACCCTGAGCCAATTGTCATCGAGGAATCCCAGGAGTGGAGATGGAGGCCATTATAGCTTACCAAAGGTCCCGCTTCTCCATTCAGTACTTGGTTGCCTGGCAAGGTTACTCCTCATATAAGAACAGCTTGTGAACGCGCTCTACTATACAAAATTTAAGGACCTGATAGAAGAATTCCACGCCTCACACCTGACAGTGCCCCACCCTCCCCAGGAAAATCACAGCTATTCTTGCCATAAAGTTACTGAAGCGCCACAAGAACTATGCTTTGGTCCATGCCCCCGTGGGTGGGATCCTCCCTGTCAAAAAGAAAGGGTAGTGTAAGCCTTGGGGACCACCCTTGCAACTGGATAGGGTTCAGCATCCTTCCAGACTAAAAGGGGCCCCAAGGCTTCAGAGGACCCACTGTCACAGCTGGGTGACCTGGCTCGTGTGATAGATGAGCGCTGGGTGATGGCTTTCCCACCCAAAGACATCCCACTCCCATCCCATCCCCCCTCTTCAATTCTGGTAAGCTTGATAGAAGGGTCTGCAAGGAGATGGCATACATCAGGGGGCATGGAGAGGGCCCTGGGACCACCCACTCCCCATGCAAACCATGGCTGAGACTTGGGAAAATGGAAACTCTTAAACTAAGAGCCTGTCTGGCAATTTCTGGACTTGGGAGACAGTCTGGACTGGCCTGCTTTGGAAGTCAGATCAGAATGCATCTCAGATTGCAAACCCAGTCCTAAATGACTCAGATCATATGCCCCAACTCTCTAAAATGGATTCAGGGAGCTCGGATTGCATGAGTAACCCAATTGAGGTACCAGCTTGAATTGTATAATCTAATCCATGGGCCCCTGCCTTCCAGGATGAATCTGGACCACCCAAGCCATGCAAACAGGCCAACTCGAGTCATCAGGACCCAGATCAGTAGTATCAACTTGGCTTAGCCCCAAAAATTTGGAAAATTTGCAAAAATATTCTAAGCTTTTTTCTGGGATTTGGGAAATGCCTTCTACCCCCTCTGATCCAACCAACCAAATCCCTTTCCCATCCCCCAAATGACCAATCCCTCAATACCTCCCCATGCATATAGCCCAGTTTAAAAGTCAATTGCCCCCACTGTGGGCAGTTGTCAGTTCATTCATTTGCCTTTCATCAAATAAAATCCGAAATATCTACCTAGTTTGCCGCGGCTTCCATCTTCCTTTAAAAATTTATAAAAAAAGCCTTTGTTCTATCCAACAAAGCGCACCATAGCCCTAATCCTCTTGCCAAAGTTTTCTGACTGGATTATAAGTCGCTCAATCTCCCTACATGGCAGCGAATCATAAACGTAATAATCCGCCCTGCCCCCAATGATGAACCTGCTGCTTCATTCATTTTCAAGTGCCCGTTTAATGGAGACCCTTCCATCCATTCAGTCGCTGAGTTTGCCAAAACTGCTCCCCAGTTGAATCAGCCTAAGGCGTCCCTGGCCTGCTGTGCGTGGGTTTGGCTTCTATAGCCGCCTCTGCCACCACTGGTCCAGCCCACTAATGGGACCTTGAGCGCCCCCTACAGTGGAAGCTCAGTCCCAGCCCCTCTCATGGGGTTTGCCATACCTCCGCACATATTTCCAATAATGTGGCGGCCTCTGTGCAATCCCTCACTTGCGTGCAAGTGTGTGTATCTGAATCTAAAGGCCAGCAACCTCAAACCCTGGAGGAGTTGTTGTCCTCCCTGCCTCTCCTGCCTTTGAGGGGTTGCCCCGCAAGACCACGGTTGCCCCCAATGCAACCATCTCATTGGCCTTAGGGGCCTTCAATACGTTGCTTAACTTTTGCTTTCCTCACTTCCCCTATAACCCCACTTCTTCTAGTCGCTTGGACCTCATGCCTTTGGTATTCTGGGGCCTTCACTGGGTGCTAGCACACCGTGGTGGGGATCCCAGTCTAGTTCTTCTTAGCTGAATCCGTGACAGACCCTCTGGGCAGTGTGTTCATTTTATGCATATCTGCCACTCAGCACTCCACATATAAAAGAGAATTTATTTGAAGTGGGGCGACGTTTCATGCAGGCCTGTGGCAGAAGGGTGTGAGTCAAGATATTTTAACAGAGAATGAGGTGGGTAGGTTTGCTGATGCCCAGGGCGTGGAAGAAGTTGGATCAGGCTGCGCATGACCAGTGCTGGGTTGAGAGCGTTGGGTTGGTGACTGCAGCAATCCAGGTGCTAAGTACTTTGGTGGAGTGGGCCTCAAAGTTGAGCAGGCCCATTTCACCACTATAACGAGGGACAAACAAGACATCCAGACACACTGGCGGTGGGCGGCCTAACCAGAGCCACCCTTACAGTAGGGTATATGATGAGGTGAAGAAATAGTGGAAAAGGAGATGACATGGGCCAAAAACCAGACTTTTGACAGGAGCATAGAGTTGGCAAGCACCGACCATCCTGGGAGGGTAGTATGGTGGGTCCTGAGGGAAGCTAAGAATTTTGTAACCTTGTGCAGGATAAGGTGTTCTATCACCGTTGATGCATACCCTCCCACCTCCAGCCACACCTCCAAATGGCGTACCAAACCAGCAGTGGGTCTTGGCTTGAAAGGGAGCACAAGCGGGGCAGATTGGGGTGGGTGGGGCAAGCAAACCTGTGAGCAAGCTGCTGAAGCAGGTAGAAAACGGGGAACTGGTGATCAGCATTCTTGGTACTCGCCAAGGAGAATGATTTCAGTTATGGAGGCGTTAAGTGCAGCGTAACTTACCCTGGAGTAAACCTGGACAGTAGCCTCAAAAACGCGTAAATTTTAATTGTAAGACACCGCAACCACACAATCATCAGCAAACGCCAACATCTTTACTGGTGTTTGGCCTTGAACCTGGACTCCAGTAAGGCGGGCATTTACATTTCGCAAAAGTGGGCCAAGGATGAAATTATACAAGAGTGGACTTAAAGGGTCCCCTTGGCGTAGGTCCCTTTGATGGTAACTCATCAGTAAGGAAGCCAGGGCCACGCACAGCCATTATGGCAGATCCGTGAGCAACATTATCCAATTAATGAACTGATGGGGGAGGTGGAACTTGTGAAGGCAGGCTTTGAGGTAATCCCTGTTGGCTCTATCATAAGCCTTCTACTGGTCTAGAAAAACAAGTGTTCCAGTAGCCGTGAATTGGATGACGTTGGCAACAGTATGTATGTTATCCCAAATAGACCGCTTTGTGATGAATCCAAATTGCTCAGGCGAAATGAGAGCAGAGGCAACTACACTAGGTGGTTGGCCATAATTTTAGTAAATAATTCTGTATAGTATTAGTAAGTAAAATGGGGCATCAGTTGGCAAAAGTCCAGCTTATCCCATTTCTTATATAGCATTATTGTGAAAGCCTCGTTGCCCCCAGGGAGGAGGCGTGTTTTGAGCAAACACTGATTCATAGAGGCAGGCAGTAAGGAGGAATAATAAGTGTAATAATTCTTGTAGAACTCATAGGAATCCTTTCTGGACTTGGGCATTTCCTGTACAGTGCACTGTGAATGGCAGACCAGAGTTCATCCTAAGAAATTAATTTCATCAACTCCAGATAACAGGAAATAGTGAAAAAAAATGCGCACTTTTGAGAAAATCAGCAACTTTCGGCTGGTTCAACTAGGTCAGAGCGATAAAATTTGGAGTTATAATTTCTAACTTCTATTGCCACTTTTGCTGGAGTATCTGCGACGGAGTGGTCCAGCTGCCTCACCTGTGTGCAGGACAAGATCTGTCATGGCGTGAAGAATTTTTGGAAAAATTAAGCAGAGCACGTGTCATATGCCAATATACTCTTTGCCTTATTCTGCACACAAAAAGTTGTTTGTTCTGCCTTACCAGTGTGTTAAGGTGAATGGGACCTTCTTCCCACTTGCAATCCTAAGTTGGGATGTAGCCTGCAGCAGGGATTTTAGACTCCAGGTGTCCACTTCTGCAAGCGTGCACATGATGACTACCAAGGCAGCCTGAGAGTGCCATGAAGAGATGTGGTGTGCCTAGCAGATGGTGTTCGCTTTGAATTGTGACCAAGTTGACACTGGGTCCACACATAACAGTGTGGTAAATTCCGGAGCTGAGGTTTTGGTGTCCACCCATGAGGAAAACCTGCGCGACATGATCTCAGCTGTTTAGAATTTGAACCACACAACACCTGTTCCACTGGGTGCAAAAAGAGGTGGAAACCAATACAATCCGATGGTCAGATAAATCATGTTTCGTCATTGTAAAGTGTGCAACCTGAGACTAAAATTCAATGGTGCAAGAATAAGGTCAATGTGGGACATTGACCACAGCTGACTGTTGTGCACATGGGGGCGAGACATGTTTGGTAGCAGCGTTGCATGTTGAGGCAGGGTATCAAACAACCCCAAGTAGCCTTTAGAATGCGAAGTTCTACATGCCTCTGTGAGGGGTAGGCGTTGAAGGCTATTTACCTTTGGCTTGGTTGGTCCAGAAGTTCATATCGCCCACCACAAATGGGTCAGGTGGAAGTGGGACGGAATTAATGGCTGATAAAAATTCCCAATGAGCTCATGCACAGGTTGGGGCGTATAAATTAACAAAAGCGTGCACTTCATCATTTCACAAAAGGACACAACAACAACACGGCCATTGAGGTATGAAGATGAAGAAATAAATTTAAAGTTATGGGTCACTCATATAAGCACCCCACAATGTGGCGACCAAAAGGAAAGGGAAGGTAGGAACATGGTTGCTCATATGTCCTCAGCACCATATGGACAGTGGGTTTTCTGAATGGCCAGGATGCCCACGGGAGAATTTATTTTTATTAAACTCAGTTTCCTAGCCCAGGACAGTGAATCCTTGAGTCCAGCGATGTTCAACGTCCCTATTTTGAAGGCTCCCCCTTCAAACCTTAGGTGCGAGGGGAAGGGCCCCCTTTGCCTCCCTTTGCCACTTTCTCCATGGCGGTGATATGTGACCTCATTACTGGGCCACCATATGCATCTTTAAGGAAGTCCATTACTTTGGATGTAGGTGTTGATTTGAACTTTTTTCTAATCCTTTCATAAGACTTCACATTGCTGTGTGCTTGCAGTGCCCCTTTGCAGGTTTGTGAACAATTGGCAGGGAAATTTGTGGGAGAATCAGTTTTGATTGAGGCTTGGTAACATTGGTCAGGCATATCTGAATCACCCATTGGGTCTTCAGGCAGGGTGGTACAATCTGAATGGTGGATGAATTCATGAGCTGCTTCTGCAGCAAATGACTCAAGGTCATCCTGGAACAGTGCAGGCGGGATCATGGATGCGGCTGTGGCCATTACCTTGGCCACCGCTCTGCAGGCCTGCTTGGCCTTCTTATGCTCCTGAAGAGACATAAGTTTTGAATGTAGCACCCTGCATGCCCCACGGAAAGGCGCATTGGTGTCTATAGCTGGTTCATAATGGGCGACTGCACCACTTATTGCATCTGGGATGGTTTTGTTTTGTGTAATGCCCTCCTTAGTGGGGCAGGTGTGGTCCTTGAGGCCAAAAGCATGACAAAAGGTGCATATAGGAGGTGCACTATCAACGATGACATGGAATGGGCAGTAATCTAGCACATCAGTTTTTACAAAAGTGGTTTGGGGGATTTGGGTCAAATCTTCCTCAACTCCTGCATATGGGCTTAGTACAGTGATTGCTTCGCCCGTTCACAGGTTTGGCATGAGCGTAACGCGCTGATTTTCAAAGTATTGGACCTCCCCATATGCGGTGAGCCCAGCCATTAGGTGTTACTCCAGCATGGTGTGCTTAATCATTATAAGTTAGAAAGTGGAACAAAATAAAAATTTGATTTTATAAGTCCATTAAGTGCGCTTTGTGTTGGCTGTTTGTTGACCATCTGGTAGGTCCACCACCATGTGAAACTTTGTGGCTTCATCCACCACTTGTTTGTTTTCAAACCTAAGATCCAACCAACCCTGGGGCATGGAGTGCAGTGCGACACACATTGCATTCAGGAAATGAGTGTACATCACAAAACTTTTCCCAAAGCACAATATGTTGTATATACAGGAATACTCATATCTCATGTCAATTGACGATAGGGGCTGGGTATTGTGAAATATTGATGAACTGGTCACATTTCATCTGTGATGCCAAATTTTCCGGGGAGATACTAACCGCCAATTTTTTATTATTTTGATCCAGGCCGCCGGCGTTGCCAGGGCGTTTACAAAACATGAACAGTATGAGGCCCACTCCTATGCCCTTTATTTTTCTCACCCAATTGCTACCCAACTTTGGGTCACATGAATCCCTTCAATAAGATTATAAACCTTACCTAGATTGAATCAAATATGTTGCAAAAGTGTTTGCAACAAGAGAGAAAAGTTTGAGGTCCTTATTGATACCACTTTAATGAGAAGATATGGAGTGATTACTAGTTATAAGGATGACATATTAACTATTCTGAACCAAACCATTATATTTAATATACAAAAAACGCAAGCTTTGGGCTAAAATACCTACTCAGTTTATTAAATCGGCCTTTCAGGAAGGAATATCCCCATTGAATACTCTAAATTAAAGCTTCAGGTCAAAACACTACCAACGCAAATCAATGAGTCTAAGGGCATACCCCTTTGAGCAAACTGGAAGTTAACTTTGGACTCTGGAATGCATGCAATAGTCCTGACTGGGCCAAAAATTCAGATCACAGAAAGGCTCTATTGCAAAGTTTATCAAGCAAGGTCATGAACTCAACTTGAACTTAACACAGCACCTAGATAAATTATTCCTGGGCATCAATATGTCAGTATACTCTGTACAAGCATGCAGAATTGGGCCATTTTCATCAAAAGGCACCAAGTGGTAACCTATCTCCATTTGATTCCTGTAACGGAGATTGAATTGTTTCAAGAGTTTGGAACTTTGGTTGAGCTAGAGCTTCCTATTAATAAGTTACATTTTGTTCATAATGCCATATAGTAGCCGATTTAGGTGAACTAAATGAACAGGAGAGAGACTGAGTTTGAGCATTATCTAAAATATACCACGAAATATTCTTAAAAGATGCTTCTGATTTGGGATGCTCAAGAGGAATAACCCATATGATAGAGACTAGGAATCATATACCTATTTGATTGAGGGTGATTAGACGTCTAAAAATGCTGAGAAGGTTGTATCAAAAGATATTAAAGAACTTCTCGACCATGGTATGCTAATACCATCCAAAAGTCCATGGGCTGCACCATTTCTATTTTGTAAAAAAACGGGAGCAATATGGTTTATATTGACTACCAGAAGCTCAACAACACTACAAAAAAGGACTCCTATCCTCTTCCGCATATTGACAATGCCCTAGATAGGCTTTGGGGTGCCAAGTTCTTCTCAGCAATGGATTTAATTAGTGGTATTGGAAGATCGGCATGCCTGAAGCTGAGCAAGAAAAGTGCACCATGTTACCCAGGAGTAATTATTTTAACTGTTGAGGATGCCCCAACGACTCCGTAATGCTCAAGCAACCTTCCAGAGAGCAATGGACAACATATTGGGAGATCTTAAATTGGCATGTGTACTAGTATAATAGATGTTATCAACGTTTTCAGTCACGCTTTCAAGAACACCCAGAACATCTGGAAGAGTTTTCAAAAGGTTAGCAGCTTCAAATTTAAAGATCAAGCCCCAGAAGGGTCAATTCTTTAAGGACCAATTAGAGTACCTTTGTTTTTTAATTAATAAAGAAAATCTTTGGCCACAACCAGCCAAATTGGAAGCAATATCTAAGATGAAGAGGCCTGAATCCAAAAGTAACATTCAAATATATTTATTATGATTGGGTACTATCTCTTTATTGTCTACTTTCTTAGATTGGAGAGCCCTTGTTTATCTACTTAAGGATAAGGTCCCTTTTGAGTGGAATTCGGCCTGCCAGGAGTCATTCAACTGGCTTCATTTGTCCCTATTAGTTGCAACTGTATTGGATTACCCTGATTTTTACAAAGAGTTTATTGTTCAGTCAGATTTCATTAACAGCATTTGGAGCAGTTCTGTCCCAAGTTGGAGAAGATGGCGAAGAGCACCCAGTAGCCTATGCTATTTGGACCCTAAATGCCCACAAGAGTAATTATATGGTGACAGAAAGGGATTGTTTGGCAGCTATATATGACTATAAACTGTTCTGAGTATATCTTTATGGAACGCATTTTACCATGGTTATTGATCATGCATCCCTAAGCTGGCTTAATAACTTGAAGGAGCCAGAAGGACGTTTGGCTCAGTGAGTACTTAAGCTGCAGGCTTATGACTGTACTATCAAGCATTGGGCTGGTTCTAAGCATCAGAATTCTTATTTCTTGTCTCGTCTGCCCATTGTAGCAACTCTCTGTCAGAATACAGATGCTTTATCTAGGAAATGGTTAGTGGAGCTTTTGCTGATGATCCCTAAACTTTGCAGAAAACTTATCTCCAAAATAAGAAAGGACAACCAAATTATAAAGAGTCTTTTTCAAAGTAATTGATGGTAAGAAATTTATATTTACTCATCCCACAAACTGAGCAGATATTTTTATGGCTGCACATAAAGCCACTGGCCACAGAGGCTTTAAGAAATCAAAGGAGCAACATAAGCAAAATTATTGGGAATTAATGCATTTTGACATCCAAAGCTTTTGAGTTGTTGCCTAGAGTGCCAAGGGGAAACCCCCTTTTGAAAAACTACTTTATATCAGCTTGTTTGGCCCAAATTCGCTTGCCACACTATATCTATATATATTTTTGGACCCCTCCCAATTAGCAATGTGAAAGCCAAATATTAGTGTGGCAATCAATCACTAAACAAAAATGGGTTGAGGCAGGGCTATATGAGACATAAGAGCCTCAACCACAGCTATGTTCATCTTGGAGAAAGTTGTTCATTGACATGGATGCCACATTTATATAAATGGATAATGGCACACATAACTGCAGTCATTCTCCAGAAACTCAATGAGTTAATGTAAGTGCGTGGTTTTTTCAACTCCATTCCATGAAGAAAAAATGGTATATTGGAACGAGTTAATAGAACACTTTTCTATATCCTAAAGAAGCTGAAACCCAGAAGCCCACCAAATGGAGTACATTCCTCACTTTGGCCATTTTTGCCTATAACGTCTCTTACCATTTTTCCACAAAAATGTTTCTTTTTCAACTTCTATATGGGGAACATACAGCTTTACCACCGTTGTCATATCCTTTGCTACATGAGCCCCAAGAGTTAAGCTATTCTCAGTATGTCAAGCGGCTTGCAGAAACCTTAATTAAACTGCAAGCCTAGGCTTTTGATATTTTCTAACTTTATAAGGCTTAATATATAAAAGATCAGAAAAATCAGTATGATCTTCCCAAATTAGCTGTGAGTGATGAGTTATCATCTTATAATACCCATGTTTTGGGCCAAACTCACAAGTTTAATCGCATTTGGGTTGGCCCATTTGACTTAATTGAGAAAAACGTCAAACTTCACCTACACTAGAAAGGAAAAAATTTAAACATGTCTATAATCAACTCCAAGAGACTTTACTAAGAAGATTAAAAAGTGGGCCAATTATAAGAAAAGAAAATAAAAATAAAAATAATAATACACATAATTGTAGGAAAATAATAAATAAGTAAAAAAGGAAAAAATATATAATAACCAAAATATATACTAAAAAAGTATATAATATATAATAGTAATAAAGAAATTATATATATAATAAAATTGAAATTCATTGGTAAAAATAATTAATCTAAAGAAATTTTGTTTATCCACTTTGGGGGAAAGGTGATTTGGAACGAGATTCCTCTTCACATGCCAATTCAGCCCAATATAGTTGCTGAGTGACAAGGAAAAGGGCCATAATGGCATAGAGCCAAATGCGCCATGTACAAGTTGAAGCCAAATCACATTGAACAATTGGGAGGGAGGAATTAAACCATTAACTGTGATCCAATTGAGCCCACAATCAGTTGGAAACAAATGCCCAGGAGAATAAATTCAACTAAAAAATCAGTCTGGTACTGATACATTTCTGGGGTCACCAGTTGGATGTAATAAATTTGGGCTTTCCACCACTCAATAAAGGGGACATATGCAATAACTGGCTTGAAGGCATCCAGTTAAGAAACAATATGCATAATTTGGCCATGTAAGGCCAATTTCAGGAGATTTTTTTTAGTACCAGATGGTTTTTCAGGAGATATTCATCCAAGTTATCTTGATGTAAAGCCTCAAAGGCTGCCCAAACTTCCAAGCAGAAATGAACATCCTGAACATCATGTTCTTTAGACCCAAGGATGAAGCAAAATCGGGCCTACTCCTGAGTAGCATGGGACCAGGAACTGAGGAACTCCTCCACAAAGCCATCAACTTGGACAAAATCTTGAGGTCATATGGCTGTATCCTCAGCCAGAAAAAGATGAAGGGGGGCTATAAAGCTGATATTCAGCCCTCATTTGGTCAAAAAAGTTGACCCAAATGAAAAAAATTGGATGATCCCAGTACTGCATTGTATGCTTGAGTCATTGGAAAATTGCTTAGGGCGAAAATAAACTTTACCAGAAGAACACCATCCCGATATATAGATTTCAGTGAAAAACTTGTCTTTCAAGAGTCAAAAATGTGGCCAAAAGTGCTGTCTGGAAAGATTGTTGAAAAGCGAGATTAAAATTTGTAGCCAAAAGATAATTGAGTGTGCTCATTGGCAGGGTTAGTCTCCTCCTCAACAATAGTCTCAGGCCAAGTAGACGTTTTTATCGTCAGGACAGGAACAACTTAACCCAACTGAGACGCCCAGAGAAATCCTATGAACATATGCATCCACATAGTCCTCTCTATTTGAATAAAACAGCGATGTTGTTTAGGGTTGAGAGAAGTGACGAAATTGCGTTAGGCAAAAGAGGCACTGTTTACAGGCATTGAATATTAAAATTGGGAAAAGTTAGGGTTTATATTCCATAAAAGTAGTGAAATATTAGATTTTGATGGTTGACTCAAAAAAACCACTTTTAGAAAACCATCAATACTAATAGGTTACTCCCATCGATGGGTACTTTGATCCTTCCCGATTTTTCTGCTTTATCTGATAAATCAGATTTACCTCTAAACCAACTTGTTTGCATCTTAATAGACTGACTATTGTAGCTAAAAATAGCTATGATATAATATGCTATTTTGATGAGGTTAGCTGACCAGGAGATGGCCATTACTGATCTAAAGCATAAACTAAAACTAAGACTAAATAGTAACATAACTAATTGTTTCAAACAAAAAGCCCAAATGAGCAATTGAATGAAACGCACCAAAAAAACAACCAACCAGGTGGGCAGTGGAGACCGCTTATCCCTACATGGCGGAAGGGAAGGGGGATTGGGGGGCTCATCTTTGGCAGCAGCTATCTCTTTCCTGAGTAGGATTTTGTACCAAGAAAGATAGCAAGGGCGTCAGGGCATTGGCAGTATGTGTTTCAATATCTCAGATGATTGTTACTTCCAAGTAATTGCCAATCATAAAAATGGCAGTAATATATGTGACTAAAGCTTTTTTGGCTTTAATGCGGGCATCTGGTAGTTTAACGAATGTGGCAATATTGGTTTGGGTAAACTTAGCTTTAAAATTCCGTTCTACATTGCCACTTTATGGATAGCATCAGTGACATTTTTGTGTAGTTGTATAATATTATCTGACTTTTTGGAGCAAGATTTTTGGGGATAACAGGAGGTGGAATTCTTCCTGCGAGTACCACCACTGATTTGGCAGTGGCTTTTTGGAGCGGACAGTAATCTGGTGTGGCAGTTGCTTCTACTGCAAGCTGGTGGTCGCTGTGGAATAGTTCAGCATTTGGTTTTGGGGCATATACTTGAGGGGGAATTGTGCATCCCATTTTGCATTACAGAACTGGTTGACTTGAAGCGATGGTCCTTCAATGATATTAACTGACTCATCAATTTCATCCAAAAACTCCCATGGGTTCCTGCATGATTAAATTGGGGAATTGGCATATTGTTGTGGATTGATTGATTTTGTTGGAGGTTGCATGGGATCTAACTGGGGTCCAATCCTGCACTTTATTGGAAGAATCATGTGTGTCACTGGGGCAAGGTGGAGGCTGATTGGTGGCTGCAGGTGCCGCTGCAGCAACAGTCTTTGGGGGAGGGGGAAGTAGGATCATACCTCATGCTGGAATTAGCATGGGGTGGATGGCGGAATGGTGGCAATTGAATGAACTATAAGCGTCGCTGGATGCTTCTAGATATGGGCACTTGCATTTTGAGTGGTCTAACTCAAAACAGGATAGACAAATTATCTGTCCGCCCTCAACGCGGGCCCAGAATGGATGGTCAGGGGCAAAAGGGATAGCGGTGTGAGAGGAAATTGATGGGGAAATTTTGTTCATTTTGGGGCTGGTTGTGGCATACGCCGAAGTCCCAGTGATGCGTGTGGCCCCATTTGGGACCACAAATTGCAAGATGGGGTATGAGCCATAAGCTGCCAAACCTTCCACAGTTCCTGGTGGATCACCTCAGGGGGAAGGTGGGTAGGCAAACCTGAAAACTGCACCACCAAAGTGGTGTCCTCTGGGAGATGGGTCTAAGTTGTTGGGAGAGGGGTATCCTGGAAGACCAGGGGCACCGCTGCTGCAGTGGTGATATCAGCTTCACAGGTGAAGCTGAGATCAAAATACCTCTTATAAGGGCAGGAGTCAATAAAACAGGTGGGACGTATCACCGCCTGAGCCATTTCAATAATGGCTTAGAAGTTGTAGGAAAAAGTTTATCATATTTGACCCTGAGGCCAAATCTCATTTTGCTCCAGTGGAGCACCAGGGTAATCAGGGTGCAGCTTGTGTTTAACACGAGGTGGGCATTGAAATCCTTGGGATTAATGAATTGTCCCAAGGAATTGGTGTGACTGAGCAAGCCATTCTGAGAGCATTTTCCTGTTGGATGGAAAATGGCAGGGGGGGTTTCAATGCTGTCCCATACTGGGGCATCCAGTGGGGAATCTGATGACATTGGAGAGAATCTATGGCAGGAGATTAAGTTTTACTTTTTTTATTAACCATATAAATTACTCAAAAAGTTATGCCAAGCAGAAAGTGAGTGCTATGATGTAATATTATTATGGTCATTTATGTGATCCACTTAGGTGAACCAAGTAAATTTATGGCACAACCCAATTTCATTTTTTTTCTAATGCATTTACAATTAATGAATTCTAATTTTTATGTATGTCAAATATTATAATCAGCATGATAGTACTTGCACATGAACAGCCTGAACAGGGATTACCCATTACTATTAAGAGGCCTGCCAATGTCCTGATTAGGGGTTCATCATTATTTGAATTCCAAATATTCTTTTTCTCATTTATTTTATTTTGTCAGCTTTATAATGAAACATAATTGGGCTGGGTATGCAAATATGCAACACTGAGGTGCTAATATTAAGCCTTATAATCTTCTCAATTATGAGAGTAGTAAATCCTCCAATTGGTATGAAACAATTGTAATTAAGTTAATTCAAGGGCTGAATTAATTTAGGGCTCTACTATTACTGCCATAATCCATAGTGGATTGACATGGCTTTAATAAGCTCATCTAATAGATGAATCTGGCCAGGAGATTACCTAGAGGTTTTTATATTAGCACCTGGCCCTAGAATAAAAACACCATCTTTCTATTTAATCATAATTTTGTCTTATATCAACTTACATTAATTTGATCTTTATATTAAGAAGTGTAAACAAGAATCCATGGGAGTTTGTAATTATTACCTGAGTATGGAGACTTGCCGATTAGAGAGGGGAAAATTATTCAGAAGAGACCAAAAGAGTCAAATATTAAAGTTTAGCTTTGTGAGCTTTAAAATGGTTAGGAAATATCATAAGGCACATGGCATAATTGAAGATATATTGGCCAAAACTCCTCCCGACTATTAAAACAGGATTATACTTTATAAAGTGATTAAATCAACAGAAATCTAACAAGCCCTATATAGCAACTGACGCCGAAGAAAGCACACAAAGAACTCCAGTTGTGAAGTCAACTATTCCAAGAAATATGCTGACTGCATTCACAGCCATTTTGGAGATGACTTCTGAAATCACTCCTCAAGTCAGTTGAGTAGCTGAACCAAGAGTGGTGGCTAGAGAAACTTCAGATGAATAAAAGCTAAACCAAAATTACCCACATTCAATTTGGATAACACCGCTGTGTTCTTTTGATTGTTTGACATGACAATGTTCTGGTATATCAATTGGCAAAAAACTTTGACGGTGATGAACTGTTTAGACACCAACTGTCAGAATTTGGTGTTACCCCATCTAAAGTGGGAAAGCTGGTCATACTCTGAGGCCAAGGCGGCCATAGTGAAAGAATTTGAAAGTCCCATGTGTATATCAAAGCGCAACTAGGAATCTATGGGAATCAAATTCCTGAAAGAAAAGTTCTTTATAGATTTGCTAATCAATTCTACCAAGTATTGCAGAGTTTTGGTTGGAGCAAACTAATGAATGAATTTGATGCATGGATCGCATTGCAAGCAGTCCTTTGGTCCTATTGCAATTTACATTGAATGATGCCTTTCATTTTTGCAACTGAGATTACCACTTCTCAAATTGTGGAACATTTGAAGATATTAGGAGCTACATTAAATGCCCAAATAGAAGCTTCAAACTGAATCCAGTGCAAAATTTGAATCCTATGAAGGGAACTGAGAGTGTTAAGGAGTCCAACAAACGAACTGTGCTTGAAAAAAAAGCCTGAGGAGTTCAAGCGGACAGATAAGAAAGACAAACTGTTCTCAGTGAGGAGGAAAGGGGCACTTCGCTGTTTAATTCAAGAAGCCAAGGAACATATTAACGTGGTCCTGACAAAAGAGGCCAAAATTTCACCAGAATCAGGAAAAGGGCCCACGACTAGACGGTGAACAGTCTAGAGCTGCAGATAAACCTGTTCCCCCCATTATCTTGCATGAATAAATTGATATTATTGCTCTGTTTGTCAATGATGATGCGCAGAATCAACTTTATCAAGTGGTCAATTTGGACGCCAATGCAGTAACAAGATCCAGAGTGAAGGGGATCAACTCTGAAATAATCAAGAAAGTTGCTCGCCCATATGTGCAACAACTAGCGGACAAGATTCAAGCCATTGAGAATCTGAAAAGTTGAAGAGGTTAAATTAGATTAGGAAAACATGTCTATTCCCCTTAGCACGATTAATAAATTGTTTCCTGATCTATTGGTGCAAATTATCCACACCCTCAATTCAGCAAATAATGCTTCCATAAATTCAGTAAACACCATTTTACAATACTCCAAGTATACATATATTGATGTACTGGTTAATTGAGTATAGGTGTGGACAATATTTGACAGTGGAGTGCCTATCAACATTGTTTTGACCAAGATGGTGTAGAAGATGAGATTCTCGCCTGATTTGGAGCATATAAAAATATGGGACCGCTGGGCCAATACAGACATCTCCTGTAGAGTGTATAATGCTTTACCACTCTGATTTGGAACTTTATTGGTATCCGCCCAGAAATATTATTGGCCAACCTATAACTACAATATTCTGATTAGGACCGAGTTTCTACAAAAGTACCAAGTTAATTGGAACTTTTAATAGAATACATTGAGCATATTGGGTCAGTTGTTAGAACTAGTATATCAGAGATATGGGAAACTCAACTGGCCAGGAGAAACAATTTTTATCAATTTTATCTACAATGACGTCATTGTCCCAATTTATTATCAATTGGTTGGGTAAAAACGAAGAGAAATGCTAACAGAAATCCCGGAAAATTGGGGAATTTCATAGAAAACTGAGAATTTGAGAACCATAACACCAGGATTGCAGGCCAAAGTCAACACAGAATTGACATTGGAGATACCTGAGCTGTTGTATGGTGGATTTGGTAGCCCCACAAAGAAGTCCAGAGTAGAGATATGGGTAACTCCTAGAATATTTATAACAAGCCATGGAGAACTTTGAGTTCTCCTGGCGAATTTGAGTGAAAACTGATGAAGATCAAGAAGAATAATACCAATACATTTGTTCATCTAATCTGTTGGAAGAAATTAAGGAAATTCCACTGTTTTTGGATCCTTGATGAGATGGGATTACTGGCAGGGGTGACCAAGAGCATCAATCTATTGGGCAATTATGATTAACTCGCTGTTCTAATAGAAAGAAAGCAGAAGGAGGTGCTGGACTATTCAAAAGTATCATGAAGTATCATCCAGGACAAGCTTGATTTGGTATGTGTGAGGAATAATAACCATAAAGTTGACACCAGGGAGAATTTGCAAATAAGGATGAGATTAATTTGATGGTTGAAGGCTGCCAAAGTGGTAATGGAAGAAGAGTTCACAAACTAGTGAAGCACGGTGTTATAAATTAGAAGTATTCCAGAGATACGCCAAAGGGTTTCTGCACAGGGTTCAGCCCACTGAGCATAAGGACCATAGATATGAGGATTGTTGTCCTTAAAACAATAGTATAAAATTTTTATAAGTTGGAGCACTTGATCCCACAACACCCTTTTTATTTAGTATAATAAATACAGCAGATCCTAACTGTTCCGCTCACTATAAACTATTAACAACCTCTATCAATCATCTCATCTCACATATATCTCAGCGACTTTGGATGATACCATTTCCTTGGCTTAGTATTTCAGTTCGCCATATCACATTGGTTCCAGCAATTCTTCACTCATTAAGTTCATGATCACCTAATTCAAGGTGATTTACCACTATTCATCATGCATCAATACTTCCTAACCCCCTCATATGGAAGTGATCGAATAACCATCCATTCTAATTTGATTTCTCCTCATCTCGAGGCGCTTTAAAATTGTAAAACATACTCAGGCTAAGCGGATTCTACACGTTCTGCCAAACTGACTCAGGGTTTATCATCCAGTCATATCAGAATTGTAACATTACCTTCCTTGACTGGATGATAAGGTTCCTATTGTTTATACGCCCAAAGGAACTTTGCTTGCACTAGGTTGATGATCCAACCGCTCATGAAGTCCTTTATAGTATACACATCCATACCTGTCTTCTCAATAACTTCGAGCAGCCCAATCCAGATACCGGCCAATTTGTGCTTCCTTTAAAACCATGTTGATCATGGAATAAAACCATGTCCCCTTCTTTGAACCATACTAACCCACTACGCCATACCTGATCAGCAGCTTGAGTCTTAATCTTATTGGCTAAACTTAACGAGAATACTTCAGGTTGCAATATAATTAATGTGTCAGCTAGGGTCATCAAATAATGTTGGGGATCCATTCCGCTAGTATCTTCTACACAGGTGTATAGCAGCTCTGGAAGAGCATGGTGTTGTCCATTTATTCTTAAAAGTGACTCTTCCCCATGGCAGAATGATAACTTATATGTTAGGTAAAGATGGTGTTGGACATAAGGGAACTCCAATCTGAGGGTCAATCCACTACTAATTTTTGGATTATGTTCACTAAAATCCCATTGACCCACTCAACCATTCCGTTGGGCTTGGGGTGGTATGGGGTTGTCAAAACCCCATGGATGGCCGTCTGCGCATTAAGCTTTGTGAGGATATGGGAAGTGAAGTTAGTTCCAATCATAAGGAGGAACTGAGGGCAGCCATACCGCTTGATATTGCATTCCATTAAAAATTTAGCCACTGTGACTGCCCAAAATCTTGTATCACCCTTGCTTCAACCTACTGGGTTATGTGGTCAATTGCCACCTAAATGTACTTGGACCAGTTAGCTTTTGTTGGAAGAGGGCCAACGAACCCATTGAAACTGTAAGCCAAGCAAAATGAGGCTTCTCTAACCATTATGAGGACTTCTGGCAGAACAGCTTATCCACTTGGCACTGGTGGCAGAATAAGATAATATTGAGCAAATCAAAGTTCATGCTTTCCCAGTAATACCGAGGTTGTAACAATTCCATTTTCTTTTGCACATACCATATCCAATGGCCCTATGTGCGCTCATGATAATATTAGGCTGTGATGAGGGTTATGGAAAGTTCACTGTTGATTGCTGACCCGCTTATACACATCACCGTTCCATTGGAAAGTATTGGCTTGCATTTCATTCAACGCCTTAACAACTCACAGCTGCTCATCATTGTACTTACCGCTAAGCATTTTATTGTAAATAGTTTCACATAGATCTACCATCACTGCAATTGTTGGCAATCTTGACAAGCAGTCCTCATTCTGGTGTTTGCTCCCAGTTGGTGAGGAATCATAAAATTGTAAGCCTTCAGTTTAAAGGACCATCGGGGCTAGACGCCCCTCAGGCTCCTTAAGGTTCTGCAGCCAGCGTAACAAGGCATGATCTGTTATGTCTTTAAACTTTATGCCATGAAAATATACTCTTAAATTCTTGTAAGCGTAAATCACTGCTAAGCCCTTTCACTCAGTCATGGTATAATTAAATTCATGGCTATTTTGGCTTTAACTGCAGTAAGCCACTGGGTGCTCCTCCCCTTCATCATCTTTTTGGGACAGAACTTCCCCCACAGTGTAAAGGGATTCATCCATCTGAACAACTTATTCCTTTTTAAAATTTGGGTAGTGTAGCACTGGCGCATTGATCAATGCCATTCAAAGTGTATCAAAGGAGTGTTGATGGCTTTCCATCCATTCAAATGTGGCATCCTTTTTTAATAACTCAAACAGGTGACCTCCAATACGACTAATTACATATAAAGCTGCGATAGTAACTGACCATCCCTATAATACTTGTATATCTCGCTTACTGTTTGGAGTAGTCATCTTCTGGATGACCTCCACCTTGGCTGGTTGGGGCCACAGCACTGTTGCATCTACCATAAACCTGAGTTATTCAAGCTGATCATTGAAAAAGTGGCAATTCCTGGGCTTTATTTTGATGTTGGCTACAGCTAACCGGCGGAATATCTCTTCCCAAATGGGTAAGTGCTCAGAAAACGTGCGGGAGAAAAAGTTGATATTGTCAAGACATACAAGAATGCATGACAGCTTCAAGTTGCCAAGGACAGTGTCCATCGCCCATTGGAATGTAGCCAGGTCATTACACAGCCCTTTAGGCATATGCGTCAGTTGAAAAGCCCTTTTGACGTGATAATGGCGCATTTCTCCTGTTTTGCTGCAGGTAATTCGATCTGCCAATAGTCAGATATCAAATCCATCACGGAGAAGTAATGAGCTCCTCCCAACTGGTCCAAAGCATCATCTATTCGTGGCAAGGGGTATGAGGCCTTTTTCAAAATGCTGTTGAGCTTGCGGTAGTCTATTACTACCCAGTTGGTATCATCCTTAACTTTGACAATTAAGAAAGGGGAAACCCACAGGCTATTTGACACTTTGAGCATTCCTTGCTCAAGCAGACTATTTCTTTCTGTTGTAACAACTTCTTCCGCTGCTTTAGATTGACGGATTGACTGAGATATGTTGGGGGGATGATCCTTAGTGTCCACTTGACGGATAACTCCCTGCATGCACTGTAAATCATGGTCATTGACAGCAAGGATATCTTTTTAAATTTGAAACTAGGCTTCCGCTTGATCTTTCTGGTCTTCTGTTATCCTCATTGAACTTTCATGCATTACAACTGCCATTACACTGAGATATGGATTGATGGACAGACCAATTCATCCAGAGAACTGAACTCATGAACCTGGAGGACCTCCTCAAATGGAATAAAATATAAATACGCCATTATCCGGTGTCAGCATATTTGAATCAGTCCATTCTGGAGATTTGCTACCAAGATCTTGATCCCCCAAATGCCCCAGAAATATAATGCTTGGGGCCACATGGGGCTCAAGCCACAAGTGCTGATAGGGCCCAATGACCTCCCATATAACCCATCAAGCAATTCCACCTCTAACTCTGTGTTTGTGATTCTTTGGTGTCCATAGGGGTTATATATATGGCCAACAGCTCCAAGCGGTAGCCCTTGAAATTCAAAATTTGATGGAGAAGAGCCTGGGTCTTGCACTTTAGTCGATAGATATGAACCAGAATCACCCATCACTATATGCAAAGTTAATGTGACCCATGTGCACCAGATCCTTCAGCATTCCGCTGTAAGTGAAGTAGATTGGGGTCTGCTGCCCCAGAATATTAAAGGTCTCCGGTGTCAAATCAACAAAAGGCCCCAAAGTGGCGCATAAAAGCAGTTTCATTAACAGGTCATAGTTATTGTTTGGTAGCACTATGGCTGGAGCTACAATGACAATTGACCCAAACTGCAAGGGTAGCATGCTTTACTTCCTTCAGAGACCGTGCTTTATGCGCCTGCAGTCCAATACACCATATGATGTTCAACGTCAGGTTTTAATGCCAACTTCGCCACCAACTTTTTGAACACTATGTTGATTGGGGCACCCAATTCAGTTATAGCGCGGACTTGGATTTTTGCTATGAGAATGTCACATTAAGTGTACTCAGTTTAAGATGCATTTTAATCATATAAAACGTGGACATTTAACGGATTCCATTTTCCTAGAAGCTCATAATACCCTCCCCAACTTTAAGGTGTTTTTTAACAATAACGTCCACAGGGAGAGCAGCGTTTACCCATTTTAAGAGAAGCGGGTCAGCAAATGGACCTGGTTCATCTGTAGAAAGTTGGTCAAACATTTGACAGGCATAATGCTTTGATTGCTCCTGGGGACTCCTTCGGCCATGTACTTGAATTACTCTCATTTCAGCACATTCACCCCTCCAAACAGCTGCTGATATAGGAAGGCGTCGTCATAATGAGGTTCTTTCACTGAATGTTGGGGATAAGGTTCAGGTGGGACGTTTTGAGTCAGAATAGAGGAGGTAGAGAGTCCCATCTCTACTCCGCTCTCACTTTTCCTGATTTTACTGCTTCTGAGGTAAGTAATGGACCCTAAAAATTGAGGCAACTTCTGGCCAGATGCCCAGAGCTACCGCACAAAAAAACAATTTACCCCATTAAACCTGCGTCCTTTATTATTGTACGATGGGCCACCCCAAAAGTTGTACTGGGGTCAAGCGGTGTAAACATGCCCTGCCCAATAGTTGAACTGCTTATGGAAACTTGTTTGGGAGCGAGATGTGTAGTGATAATAAGGCCAGGGGCTACTAAATGGATGGTGAACAAAAAATGATAATTTCCCTAAATAGGAAAATCCAGCAGTGAGGTGACAGGCTTCCAATCTATATTTGGTGGAGGGAAGGTAGCGGATAGATGGTGTAAAATTTGAACGAGTTTAAGCAAGGGTACATCATCCTCTAAATATAGAGCCATGGTATTGAAAAGCTCAGGGTATGGTTTCGCAGCATAAGTCAATGCTATACATATGTCAGATTTGGTTAAAGTCCCTGTCCCTGTTAACACATGGGCTTCTCCCATAAATTGATCAGCAAACGTGGTGAGGGTCTCATTATGCTGAAACCCAATGGTCAAGAACTTGGCCTTATGCTGCACATCAATAAAGTTACTCCAAACAACCAAAGCACAGTTTCTACACTTCTTGATAGTTAACAGAACTCTTGGAAAGATAGTAAGTAACTTTGTTGGCGCTACCAACATCCAATGTGGATACTAATAATTTGGCTTTATGCCGATCTGAAGCTCCTTCTACTACATACTCAAATTTCTTAAAGAATCCATGGATGTTCCCATCACGATCAAACGGAGGCAGCTTATCAATACGAACCTCCTATAGAAATTCTCTCTTCCATTAAAGCACAGCGTTCATGGCAAGCTTCAGTTCCGCATATTCAATGGTTGCAGCATGTCAGGAAGATTTCTTTTCAAAGCAAGCCTGATATGACATGGCCAGTGACTGAGGAATTTTTATTGCTTTTTGTGATTGATAAATGAGCCCCCCTGTAGTGAGCATCACTTTTATAAATTCAGTGGCTTTCTGGAGAGACGCTAAAGGGTTTATGCACAGGGCTCAGCCCACTGAGCAATAGGACCATTAATATGGGGATCTTCATCCTCAAAACAAAAGAATAAACTTTTTAATTTAAATGGAGATTTTGCTCCCACAACACTTTAATTATTTTTTATAATAGCTACAGTGGATCCTCGCTGTTCCGCTCACTCTAAACTATAAACAACTACCTTTATCAATCATCTCATCTCTTACATCTCAGCAACTTTGGATGATACCATTTCCTCAGCTTAGTAATTTCAGTTCGATATATTTCATTCATTCTGGAAATTCTTCATTAATTAAATTCATGATTGCCTAATTCAAGGCAATTTACCACTATTCATCATACATCAATATCTCCTATTTTGCCTTATATGGAAGTGATCCAATAACCCTCCTTTCTAATCCAATAGCGCCTCTTCTCAAGGCGCTCTAAGATTGTAACTCATACTCAGGCTCAACAGATTCGATTCATTCCGCCATACTGACTTAGGGTTTATCATCCATTCATATCAGAAATACAACACATGGGCTTCTAGTTCTATTTTAAAGTCCCTGGCAGAGCCCTATCCTGATAGTGAAGAAGAAGGACGGCCCATATTGGGTGTTATCAATTATCAGACGCTGAATAAGATAATGAAGAAGGAGATATTTCCGATATTACAAATTGATGATTTATTATTTCAATTTGGAGAAGTGAATTATTTCTCTGAAATGGATCTAATATTGGAATACTAACAAAAGATTTCCAGAAGAAGGCCAAGAGAAGCGTGTAATCATCACCGCACAGGGGATGTATCAACCGACTAGGATGCCCTAAAGTCTTTGAAATGTGCCTGCAACATTCCAGAGGGCCATGGATCCCATATTGAACGACTTGAAGTTGTCATGCATCCTGGTGTACTTGGACGACATAACTGCATTTAGTAGGACATTTACTGACCATTTTAAACCACTTGGAAGAAGACTTCAAGAGACTGTCCGCAGCTATTCTGAAGATTAAGCTGAGGATTTGCCACTTCTTCAAGAGAGATTTGAAAGATATGGGATTCATTATCAACTCTAGTGGACTGCAGCCGCAAGCCCAGAATATTAAGGCCATAAAGTGAATGGCCATCCTGAGAAGTGTCCAGGATACCCAATTGCTCCTTGTAATGGTCAGATACTACTGAAGATTATATGGAATTTTGAAATAATTGCCAATTTCTCTTTCATTTGCTGAAGGATCTGAAGAAAGGATTCATTTGGAATAAAGAGGCCCAGAGTTCTTTTGATAAGTTACGCCAGTATTTGATAGATTCTCTCATATTGAAATATCCAAAATTTCAATCAGAATTTATATATATACCAATGCTTTATTAATGGCAATTGGTGCCATCCTGAGTCAAGCAGATGAGCTTGGGCATGAGCATCCGGTAGCTTATGTGATCCAGACATTATCAACAGCATAACGGAAATACACTGTTAGTGTTTATAAATGCCTTGAGGTGATTTATGCATTTAAACAACTTTGGGTGTATATCCATGGAACGCACTTTAAAGCGATGGACCATTCCTCGCTGCTTGGCTACATAATTTAAGAGAACTGGAAAGATGACTGGCTTGATGGGCATTGAAGCTACAGGCTTACAAGCATGAGAAAGTTCAACAAGTGGGAGCTTCTCACCATAATGCGGATGGCTTATTAAGGTTACAAATGTCTCAAGTGTTATACCAGCAAGAAGAAGAGCTATACCAGAATATGATCATAGGGGAAATTGTGAATGAGCCCCAAGAAATCCAAGATGCGCTTTGGAAAGTGATAGAAAACACTAATAATAAGGCTGTATAAGTTTTTAAGATGATCAACGGGAAACAATTATTATTCCCAAGACCATCAGAATGAGCAGCAATCGTTCATTATGCGCATAAGGTTGTCAGGCATGGAGGCCTGAGGAAGACGACCACTCACATTCACCAATACTATTACTAGGAGTCTTTCTACTACAATGTAGCGGAATATCTGGCTTGTTGTGTGGAGTGCCAGTTGCACAATCCTCACATGAACACGACTGAATATTGAATGGTCTGCCCTGGATTTTCTTGGCATTTGATGTCAATCAATGTGATAATACCATTAACCATTAGTACAGGGGGAGTCAAATACATCATAGTTGGGATTGACAATCTGACTAGATGGGTTGAGACGAAGACCCTGGAAAAAGTGGATGCTAAAGCACTGCAAGTTCTAACCTGGATCAAGTTGTATACTGCCATGGATGCCTGAAAGTCTTGTTTAGTGGGACAATGGGACAAATTTCACATCCCACATGATCCTAAGATTGAATGAGTAATGAGGATCCAAGGAGTTGTGTCAGTACCATACCAGCCAGAGATGAGCGGTCTGGTAGAATGAGTCAATGGAACGCTGGCTGTGACGCTGAAGAAGCTTGTCACAGGGAAACTTCCTTATGGGGAACACACCTTAGTTTGGTGACGTTTGTGTATAACATAAGTCACCATAAGGCAATGGGAAAACGCCTTTCAAATTATTGTATGGAAGAAAGGCTGCGTTACCACCAATTCTATATTCAGTGGTTGAACCAACATTAAGTATGAATTTTAAGCAGTACTGATCTGATTGTCAAATATCCTGATTAAGATGCAATTGCAAGCATTTGATACAGCCTGAAAGAAGAGAATTAAGGAAAAAACAATGGACGCTAAGTTTTGGCTGGCACTATCAGAATACCACGTAGGCGAAAAGTTGCATAAAGTGATATAAATGGTTTTGGAAGAAGAAACAAGCTAGATTTGTTGTGGGAAAGTCCATTTGAAATTATCACCAAGATGGCAATGGACGCCTATTCCATCAGAACCTCTTGGAAGAAAAAATTGTAAATCAAACCCATGCTAAATATTTAAGGCAGTGGATCATAAAAAGATTGTTCCCAAATGACTTCTGAATAATTAAGATGGGTATGTCCTGATAATTTTTGATTAAGTCCTAAAAAGGGACCGCTGAACCAAAATAGATGTTATTTCTTTAGAATAAGACTCTGAACCATAGAAACTGGTAGGTAAGAGTATACCTAGGAACCATTTTGGGGGAATTAATAAAAAAAGATGGACCGCTGAACCAAGTGAAGGTCATGGCCCATATAAAAAAGAGAAATTTATAAAAGATTGATAAAAATATAGCAAAAAAGAAAAACTTAAAAAAAGCACATATAAAAAAGATATATTTTTATATTTTTATATTGGTTATCCTCGACTCAGGTTAATTCTGCCTATGTCGCCTCTTGAGGAGAAAGGAGGATGTATAGCAGTAGGGGTGGATAAGCCATCAAATCTATGTGAGATCAGATGCTAGCAAGAGCTATAACTACTCAAAGCCAAGTTCATTAAGTGTAGGCTGACTCTTGTGAAATGCAATGTGGGTAAGAGAAATTATGATATTGGTACAAATTAAATGTGATACCCTGGATTGGGGAGAAAAACAATAGAACAAGAAGAGAAATTTGGAAATTAACCTCAAGTAATCATGATAAGGCACCAGAGCCAGAAGTTTGGTCTTGAGTGCTTGCCAACAGGCTTTGTCAAGGACATTGGACATATGAGCCAGCATCAAGCAAGGTATACTAGGTGGGGGTTGCCGAATCATGCCCCATATCAAAGCCATAAATGGAAGATACCAATGGGATGCACCAGAAATGAGATAGTCTTGTAAGCAGCAGATGGCATCTTGCAGAAGACAACTACAAACTTCTTGGATGCAAAAGCAGAATGAGCAATGAAATCTGGGAGAGGATGGAAGCTTTGTGGCCCAACTTTGAAGAACTTAGCCAGCGAAATGAAGGGCATAATCTGTAATGTCTTGGTCTAGGATGTTTATAATATTGGAGGGGTTCAGAGCTATGAACAGAAACTCAGTCACCCAGGTCCTCAATTCTTTATATGGAGTCGAAAAATTTTGCAATAAACTATGACCAGTTCAGTTTTCAGAACAGCCTGTTTATAGAATTAGCTGAGTTGAAAAAAGTAACTTCAGAAGCAAGTCAGACACAGTGAGGAAAGGATCAATCAATATCAGAGAGTATTGTTTCAGGAGACTAACGATGTAGTTAAGAGTATCTGCAAAAGGTGCTGAATTCAGGAGAGTATTGAAATCTAATTTAGGAATTGGCAGAAGAGGGAGGATTGGCTTTGAGTTGTTTGAGATGATTACTAACCTGGTTTTGTCAGAGTTGGATACTGTTTCCAGTAGTTCCACGGAAGGAATATCTAGGGGTGCTTGACTAGGAAAATGAGTCCTAGAGGGACCATAGAATATATTTCTTCATGAAAATTGACTCAACAGTTGGAAAAGACAAGATCTTTATTAAACAGGCTGTTGAGCAGGTGCTGGTGCCAAGATTCCAAATTTGACATATGAGCTGGATGAGAGGGGGGATGTCAGACTTTTATAATAGTGAACATTATTCACTTTAGTATCAATTAAACTCTAATTTCGGAGAAAATAATTTCAAAAGTAATGAGCTAAGCTTCTAGGAAAGAATTAAGAATAAGCATAGCAAAGAAGTTATTATGAGAAAATAATGTTGGGATTATCCCTTTTTTGGGGAAGCCCCAACTAGCGGTCATGACCTGCCTATGTGCGGATGCCAGATTGGGCTCCCCATTAACTTTGGTTGAGCCTAATTGGAAGTATTGGGGATCGACCCCAATAATATTATAAATAAGTTATTAATTTGACACTGGCAACTAATGCTAAAGATGTCAAAGCTCAATTGGGTCACGGCAAAATCCATTTTGGCACAAAGACCCCAATCAATTAAACCTTTTGGGCGCACCAGCGAATTATGCTGAGGATGCTCCCCATACACATATATTAATTATTTATCTCAGTTGGAAATCAACTCTGAGATTTCCCAGTCCTGATCCAATTCTATCCTGGAGGTCCTATAAATACTTTGAGGCTTATTTCAATAGAATTACCATTTCTCTCTTATCTACTTTCCATTTTTAGCTTAACTTAAGGCCTTTATGGACTATTAACATGCTGGGTGCTTCAGTGCTATGAATAATAGGGGCTAGGTTGGAATTTGCTTTCCCAAAGCCCTGACAGTGGTGCTCACTAAAGTGGCCCCTGATTTCTCAGCAAGAGCTAATTCAAGGAAGAAGGAGGGGCAGTCCCTGGCCTCTAATATAAGAGGGCAAGCCAGGATGAGGGTGGGTTAATGCCCTAAAACTAGCCTGGGTGGACAAGCTTAGGTTACTGGGTTGTCATCTCCAATGCCAGCTCTTATGCTGATGCTGGCCCCAGTCCAATTCCAGGAACTCCTCCCAATGCCGGTTCCAGTTCTAATGCCAGGTATCACCCTAATTCTGGGACCTCCTCCTGATGCTGGCCCCAGCGCTGATTCTGGATGTAACCCAGATGCCGGGACCTTCTCCCAATGCCAATCCCAATGCTGGCTCTACACTGATGGCCCCTCCTTGGCTAAGACCATTAGTCCTTAGTTTGACATCATGGATGTCAAGTACATTAGGTATCATTGTGTATCTATTATGTCAGTGTTCTCTACACAGGAGTAGAGTAGAGGAGTCAGGGCTATGCGCCTCACGTATAATAAATGGAAGGAGATTTTCCTAGTTGCCTACTGATAGATGTTTTTTCACATAATAACTACTGTGAAATGGAGCTCCAGTCCAACAGTATTATCATTACAAGTTTTTGAGAAATTTCACTAAGGTTCTGTTAACATACTCAGCTAATCTGTTGGTCTTAAAGTGATATTGTGATTCTCAAGGCTCTGCATAGCCGCCACATAGCCCTAATCTTCCATACAGCGGGGATCAAGGCTAATACTAAGCTTAATAAAATATACGTTATGAAGGCAATGACTCTCAAAATGGCATTTGAAGATTTAGATGCTAATAAACCTCTTAAACTCTAGAATGGAGGAGGCAAGGCCAAGCGGTAATGGCAATTGTACCAATTAAAGGATGTCAATTGAATTCAAAAGAGCATAATAGTGTTGATGGCCATGACAAATGGTGGCACAGTGAATCAGAATCTGCTAAATCAATTCTATGCAATGGGAGATCATCAAGAACCACGGAAAATTGCAGTTCACTGAAACATGAGCTGCCAACCCAAATTACACCAGAAAAGGGATTCTTGAGAGTTGAACAAAAGTGCAGATTAGCAAATCAGAAGACGCTGAAAGTGAAGTAATTAATATAATAGATTTCAATAAGGATGAGACAAAAACGCTGAGCTAAAATTTGTTATTGAAGTATAATGAATTATGGAAAAGTTTTGTAATGTTTGAGGTACTTAACAGATGGTCTAGAATAGGCCCAACAAGAATATCAGAAGTTGAAAATCTTGAGACAAATTCACAGATAAGCTGCCAACAATGAGCTCTGTGGCAACAAGTTTCCCCATTTTCCCCATTTTATAGTATAAATGCAAACTGACGAAGGTGCTTAAGGAAATTTGCTTCTAGAATATATAATAAAAACCTAAATTGGTAAATAAATTTATAAATCTAAAAATCATTCTATCAAAAATTTTGATAGGTACTCTAAATTTGTAAAAAATAGTTTTTTTCTTGAACTTTAAAAAGGCTGCCGCCTCTCTTTAATCCCCCTCTAGTAGATTGACAATATTTCTAAGTGTCAGCATTATCCTTACCATATTCCAAGGATATATTGACATTCGTTTTTAATCCAAAGGACTAAGGATTTGAACATCACCACACTCTTAGCTTGTGGGTCCTTACCTAGGCCCTTCTTTTTAACTGTTTATTGGCAATGTGGAAAGATCCTGTCTTTCACAGATATAAGGACATTAGTGTTCTGCAAATTGCCATTATCTTGTTTAGCTTAAGGAATTGCAAGGCGAGTTGTTCCTATTATCAATGAGTATGAACTGTGGGCAGCTGAGCTGTTAAATAACGCGCTCCATTATAATTTTGCAGCAGTTACCTCTCCTAGGTATAAATTGCTCATGCCTCTACCCATCTCATCAGGTGGTCTTTTAGACCATGGTGTACTTGAAGCAATTTTAACTAGTCAGAATGGGTCCCACCATGTTGATTGTACTGGGTGCCACACAAACTGGGGTTTCATCAGGCAATAGGATGTTTCTTATATAGGGCTTCTCCTCTTGGAATTGATGGCAGAAGGAAATTGTTTTAAGGACATCAAAGTGCATGTTCTCCCAGTATTATTACAATCAAGGAGTTTTTAGCATCTATTGTAGCTTTCAATGTCCTAATGCCTTATGCGCATTTATGATGATGTCCAGTTGATAATAAAGCCTCATCATTCTCAAGTTATAAACCGTCATTTTCTTGTATAGCTTGTCATTTTTATAGAAAGTATTGGACTCCATTTCATCTAGGGCTTACATGACTTGAGATGGTTTGTTGGCATACTTGCTGCAGATAATCTTTTTGTAATTTAATCAATGAGGTATGTCATGATGACATTTCAGACAATTAGACGTTTGACTAGTAAGTAAGAATAGCGCAAGGTTATATAGTTCTTATTTTATTGATAGGATTCCCCATGTCAATCTTCAGAGATATTGGGTTGGTCAGAGTAATTATTTTACTCCATGTATTCATCCAAATAGCTCGGAACAAGTTGGCAAGGTTACAGTGAACCCTCATTTGAATAGGACCACTGGCTCAAAGTCCGCCCAAGCATCAGCTTGAGTTTAGTGAAAAACTAACAGAAACCAACCCCCTTTAATCACCTGAAGGGGTTCTAGAGGATGAGAAAATTTTATTAGCAATTAATCATTAGGACCTCAGGTAATTGGCCAAGATGAAAATATTTTCAAAAAATAAACTGATTGGATCAGGTATATTAAATAAATTTTGCATGGGTTCGTCATCCCTACTAGTGAACTAACGCCCAAAATTCATCTCTAGCTAGGTGATAAGATGTTTTAAGAGTTTTGATAGGCTAAATCGACATTTATCTAATTTGTGCTGGCCTCAGCTTATTATAAATACTCTATTATCCTGCTACTAGCCTGGGGTTTACTTAAAAATAGCAGGCGTAATTCAAAAAGTATCCATTATTTTACTAATCACACTAGTGATAATATCTCAATTTTATATTAAGAAATTTATATTTTTTGGGGGATAAAGTTTTCCTATTAAATACCTCAACAGCAGTTTGGGCTTTGATACTCCTATAGATGCTATCTTTTTGTTAAAGTCTTGTGCAATAAGCACTAGTGAGAATTAGTTACCCGCTATGATTTCAATATGGCACCAGTTGGTAGTCTTAATAAGTAATTAGCATTCTGGTGCTTCATTCCAAGATGATAAATCATTACACTGTTGTATTCTTAGAGTTTAAGAGTCTTTTGTGTGAGGTATTTTATCAGCTCATAAAATTATGTAGCCAGTGAAAGGAGGCGCGGTCAGTCACATCCATAAATTTCACTTCATGGTGTTATATTTGGAACTGTCTGTATGCATAAATTTAGAAAAGCACTCCCACTCAGCCACAGTATAGTCCCAGTTGTGGCATTTTTTCTATTCAGCTGCAATAATTGATGGGATGCTCTATGACGTTGTCATACTATTGTAATATATGGATCCAACAGCAGAAAGTGAGGCGTTGGTCTTTATGATAATTTTTTTAAAGTCTAGATATTGCAGCGCTGGTGAAATGATCAACATTATTTGGAAAGTATAGAAGGCTTATTGACATTATTCCATCTAAATGAACTAGAATTCTTCTTTAATAGTTTGAAAAGCAGTTTCTAATACAGCTAAAGTTAGATATATCCCTTCTGTAGTACCTGACCATACATAAATAAACTTGAACTTCACATTATTAATTGGATGAGCCATATAACTGATAGCTTCTATTTAAGTATCTCTGACTTAGTCCTTTAGCGTCTATCATAAATCAAGGTAATTTAGCTGAATTCTTGAAAAAAGTGCAATTTTATGATTTAAGTTTTATGACAGCTGCTGAAAGTTGGCGGAACATCTCATCTATATGTCCTAAATGCTCCAAAAACATCAGCGCAAATAGATTTATATCATTGAGGTAATCAAAATAACACATGACAACTTAAGGTCCCTATGATGGTATCCATGGATTACTAAAATGCTCTAGAGCGGTTCATAGCCCCTGCAGCAATTAGTGTTCTGTAATAGTCCCCTAGACGTAATTATTGTGCATCTGCTGGGATTTTTGCCCATATTCCCAACTGACTAGATTACCAGGGATTGCTAGGGGATAATTTCCTAATGTGAAGTGAATTGTATATCAGTTGACCCTTATTTCAGGGTATATTGGATAGGTAATTTTAAGTTATTCTCCAGGTCAGATCCATCAGGGATCAATACAGATGAATGCTTAAGATCTTTTCATGCAGAGTTGCTGATGAAATAGGGGCATCTGATAGTTGACTAAATATCAGGTGTACCAATTGGGATCAGTCAGGTTACATCACTGACCAATTGGGAATTTAAGGATTAAGTTGCAAGGCGAATTATGCCACCTGAAACTAGCAGATCAATCAGTTGATTTGTCACCTGACTTAATAGGTAACGAGTTCCATTATCCAAGCAGGTCGCTTGCTAAATATGGTTGGTTCACTGGATTGAGAGGACATTGTTAGAGACAAGTTTTCTGACTATTTCTGTTTTAGGTCTCATGATGTCCAATGATGGAATCATAGCTAGGATGGGGAAGACCATTGCTGCTGAGATGAGGATGGGTAATTTGATGGCATCAGCTGCTGTATCATTGAGGAGGTGCCAACCGATGGTTGGGTGCCAAATTCCCCACTATAAATTACCTAAAGAATTCACTAATAAAGAAAGGAAGTAATTACCAGATCAATACCAGAGTAAATTTATGTATACTTTATTAGAATCCAGTTTAAATTATATTTTTTTCTCAAGGAAATTATTGCTGTGTGCTCTAATTGAGAGACTCTTTAAAATAAAGAGTAAGGATCTGAGCTTGGATCAAAAGAAGAAGCTAAATCAAATCAGGGATTGGTGCTAGCAGTGTGTCAAACAAGAGAAACTGTAAACAGGGATCTGAGAATAGAACGAGTTGGTGGTACCAGGGAACAAATCCCTATTCAGAACATCATAAGTATTTTGAGAGGAAATACTTGCTGAGCGTTGAACCAAAACCTAGTACTTCAATATACTTATGGATAATAGTCTTCAGACTATTATCAACGATTATAACAACTACTATCATACAATGCAGAGAATTTCACATAACCTGAACTTGTGTCAGATAATATAATTATAGGGGTTATTAACTGAGAATAGTTAGAAAACCTAAAAATTTTAGCAGCACTCTCTTATTTAGCTTCAGGTAGCTCAATTGCTAGTAACATAAGATCAGGTTTATTTTAGAAAAATAATGGCGCCCCCATGAGGTCTAATGCATCATCAATACTAGGCAGCGGATATGATTCTTTTTTGGTGTAGTTGTTAAGTTTTTGGTAGTTGCTACCACTTGGTTTAACCTATCCTTCTTCTAACAATCTGCATGTGGAGCTAAGGGTATTATTTAAAGCTACCGCATCCCCTTTTAAGTAGTTTTCAAACTTTTTGGAAACTACCTACTCTGCATCTCAGAAGAAGAGTATTATATTAAACTGGATTGGGAGTGAGCACCTGTTGGCAACTGGTGACCAACGCTGAGAATGCATTTCAAGTCATGGTTATTGGTACTAAAGAATTATCAGTATTTTTAATAGTGCTAATGATCAGATCTTTTGCTCCTCTGATAATTATTAAAATTTATTGAACCATGGTCAATATGCAGGCGGGAATTTTGTGCAAAGGCCAAACTCTTCTAAAGAAAGGTTTTGTATATACTGTGGACGTCATTGACAGGGACTAGTGAGTTAGGCTACCTCCTGAAGCCTCTTGACTACAAATGGTTCCTTCTTCATGTTTTCCAGCAGCACTTTTATCTCTCTCAGCCCAGTTAATATCATTCCTGGGGCCATGAGGGGTTTGATACAGGATTGTAAATTTGTGAAAGATATTCCACATATAGTCCCTCTGGTTATATATTTGAGCTCAGTCCAAAAAATTTAATGTGGCAGAAAGGTATTTAAATTTTGCTCACGGACTATAGAGGCAGCCCCTTATACTTGTACTTAGTTAAGGAGGAACTTAGTCCTCTTTTTCAGTACTGGTAGCAGACGGTTACATCCTCCTTCCTGATATAGGAGTTTAATATAGGCAGTTTGGTAGGTATCCTTTAGCACGACGCTTAAAGTAAAATAGGCCAAGATTTTTTGTTCAAAAATCTAAAATGATTTTTGGCTATGTTGACTAACATGATAAAGTAGTACATGAATGCTGCTCTAATCAGCATGTCATAGTTTTGGTTAGGAACACAAATGATGACACGGATAAAGCAATTGACCCAAAGTCAAGAGGCAACAAAATTTAAGACCCTTCCAAGATGGTTTATTCCATAACAGCTGTCCTATATACCACCTAGTGCTCCAAGTCTGGTTCCAATGGTAGCTTGGCCTAGTGTTTTTGATACTATGTGAACAGGTGTTCTGGTTTCTGTGTCCACATTTTATTTAAATTTTGCCAAAAATCAAAATAGATACACTCAGGATAAGAAGGCCCTCAATTTTTGAACACGCAAATCCAGGGAGTCTTTTTTATCAAGGAAACATTTTGTGCCATAAACCCAATCTGTGGTTACTCCTTGGTGATCACTTCTATGTGGATTGCATTGTGAAATCCTTCAAGTGATTGTATTTCAAGCATGGTTGAGGTTCATCCTAAGGGTTTTGCTCCAGTATCTGGAAGGCGTAGCTTTTCTAGGTCTCCAAGAAGACCTCCTTTCCTGCCGCTTCCTTAGACTGGTAGAAGTTCAGTACATGTATGTCATTGGAGATTAACTGGTACAGCATCTCGTTGCTGGGGGTGCCAAGTCTATTATATAACAGCTTTTTGTCTTCATTCAGGACATTTGAATTCAAAGCGGCGGAGGTGGAAGGTTTCTTTTCTAATCCATCTAGTCTTTTTCTTGGGCATACAGGTTTATCTGTATGAAATGATGTGCCGCTTAGCCAGGCAGTGTACTTTGAAGTGTCCTCATTTCACGCATTGGTGGCATTTCAATCTAGAAAATCACATTTATGAGCATTTTTTAAAGGTATTGTTAAAGAGTTGGTAGTGTTCTATGAAGGATTATAGGCTACCCAGCAGGGTGCAAAAGAGGGTGACCCAGTGATTGTTATTGGTGGCTTCCTTTCTGAGGTGGCCAATATGAACATCACACCACTCTTCGCAGGTAGTTGGCCTTTTTTTGAGTAGGGGTATGTCTAACCAAAGAACTGGCCATTAATTTTAAGAGCTTGCAGTGTGGTTGCATTGCAAAAGTTACTGCAATCCCAAAGCTGGCCTCAGATAATATACCAACCCTTTACTAATAAATGGACTTTCAAATGTGAATTAATTAACAAACTTGGTTGAGGTTTTATTCCATAGGGTCTCTGATATTCAAGAAGTTAGCCTTTTCTGGGCCAGGTTAATATGCCCTCATATATTTGTAGACCCATGTCCTTGACTTCCATAGGTTATATAGCTGTCCTTCAAGTAGTATTTTACCTGGTCAGCGCCCTCAAAATCTAATGTAGATATCAGTAGTTTCACATTTTGGCAGTTCAAAGCTCCTTTTATGGCAATTTTAAAGCACATGAATATTCTGTGCATCTTATTCATATTAATTTATGGAGGCAATTTTTGATGCATATACTCTCATTTCAGCCAGCGCTGTGAAATATAGGAATAAAATGTGGTGCCTCCCTCTTGATGAAGGTTGAGCCAATGTGCAAAGTGTATACAGGTTTAGAAAAGGAACTTGAGTTGTACAATAACTTTTGTGGAGTAGTAGGTTCATTGGCTGACATTATAAAAAGACCAAGGAGATACTCTGGGGAGGCATAGTTCTCATCCCTAGAGCCATCGCTGTCCATAAACTTACTTTCATCACTATCTTGATTGGTGAAAAGTCTTTAGCAATTTCTTTAGCCTTGTTCTGGTTGCACTGACATTGCCTTTCCTCAAAATTTCATTTTTGTCAACGATTTTGTATTAGAAATACCAACGATATTTCTTTCAGAATCTAATCTCTTATTGAGGCAGTGCAGTTGCTCAATATCGTCATTGTGAAATCCTTTTTAACAGTAGTTTTAGCACCCAATTTTGCAAAATTTGGCAGGGCGCATCCTTGATTTAGTCAAAGAGGAACTTTTGTTCCTATAGTAACTCATCGTTGGACCAATTAAGGTATCCAAGTTATTCTTAAGCTCAGCATATTCAATCAATTCAGTGAATGGAAGGTGCTTGGCCTTGGCTCAGTTTATGCTACTGAGTGCCTCTAACACGCTCTAACTGGATTTGTAATTTTCTGCACTCCACAGAACTGGGAATGAGGTTTTTGGAGTTTTGGCTGATCTTTGATTACTTAATTATCCATGGAGTTAGCTAAGATTGACTTCTAAAAAATCTGTGTGGACATGTAATGCGTCAGTCTAAGATGGTAATGATTCCCTGATGCACACTATGCCATTGTTGATTCTCATCACCCAGTTGGTCATCTCTCTAAAGAAAACGCTTGGTATTAACCCTCAACATGTTGATATCTCAAACCTATTCTAAATTTAAGCGCGATGTTTAAAAAATTCCATATATCCCGTGGGAGCTCCATATTCAGCTGAAGTACCTTTTGGTCCATGCAGCTGTATACATTGATAATGCATTCATGAACTTACACAACCTCTCCTATAACCTTTGTGAAAATTTGATCAAAGCATTCCACAGAAGTCAGTTATTTTTCTGTTGAGCCTGAGAAAATCTCATGATGTTGCTGATTTTATGTTGTGGCAGGACAACACTCATAGTAGCTGCTAGATTGAAGGTTGTACGTATGCAACAAGGTATTCAAGTATGTTCTTCTGAGAGTTGAGGCGTCTTTTGAGGCTAGTAGTGCTGGCACTAGATATGACATGTACAGATCATAACTCTAAGCTCGTTCTCTTTGACTAAAGATCATACTCATGAAGTTCTCTATTAAGTCTCTTTTATAAAGCTAGTACCCTCTAAGGAGCCACTCCATGAAGTTACAATTCTGCTCATATGTGACTTTAGTTGACCTCCCTTGTTGTGATAACTCCATCTTCAAACAGGCTGCAAATTGTAGCTCTGTCAGGGCGTCACCTGTTTCATGTGAAGCTCTCATGGTGAAAGGGAGTGTTTTCTGATTCAAGTTATCCATAGGCGCGCGTTATACTTTGCTCTGAAGCCCACAAGGCCTTGACAGAGTTAATAAGATTGCTGCAGGAGCCTGTCATGGCTTTGAGATATTAGTTATTTAAGGTGAGTCATCAGCCCCTTCTAGTAATCAAAATTGTAACAAAATGGCTACAGTTGTCTTTACTTGAGGATCTGGCGGACATTAAGAGTTATGTTTTAGCACAATTGCAACGAGAGCTTTATGACAATTGACGTCCCTCAATAATATGTTAAAGATGAAAGTAATATGTTGTAGATATGGCTTTTTATAGGCAGATCTGCGTTACATTTTTGGTTACAGGAACAATAAAGGTGCACCTCTAGCTTTCTAATCTCTCACTTTGGTAAAATCACGCTGCCATTTAATCAATCTAACTCTGTCTGTCATTTTTGTACTTATAATCATGGTAATTAGTGATTCATCAGTCAGTTCTTAGCAGTCAGCCATTGTCTATTAGGGTTAACGTGGTGTATAACTTGGTTTCCTCCAATTAGAGTTCTTGACTTGGCCAATCATTCTCAATATTTGCATGATGGATTTTTTTAGTAAGGATTTTTCCATCAAAGGAGTCCACCATTGTCCTATTATAAGTCAATTATTGACAATTTACATCAACCTAAATCAAATTTATCAATAAAAAGTTTATTTGTGATCTTAACAAATAGCTAATGAACCATTGGTCATTAATTTAGACTTATCATCCAGCCATATATAATTTACCAACATGAAAAATTGGGTGACATCACGTCTAGGGAATCCCCTGAAGACTGACAGTCAAAATCTTCCTTTTTTCAAGTTAGATTGAGAACAAGATGGTTTACTTTTGTTGATTATTGGCTTCCTGAATTTTTTATGCAATCCTTTAACTTCTTATATCTTAGTGGCGTAAACAGCATATTTCCGTTGTCCTCTACTTCTAAGTTGTTACCTTTGTGAAATTTTTATCCTCAATTTTTGTGTTTAATGGTGGATGATCAACTTTGACTTTTTTTGACACATCCTTGTTTGCCATTTTCATCCTGACAGATTATTAATTAAACACACTCATCTCACCTGTGCATATATTCTAATTTGCTGTTAAAATTGAATCATAGTTTTCAAAAGGTTTGGTAATTTAAGGATCAGGGAATACTAAGTTTTCTTTGATTGTAAATTCCATTTCCATGTAATTATATAAGTGACCTAGCAACTAACATGACTATGGCTTGAAGCTCTTTAGCTAATAAATTGTAACCCATCTTCTTAGGTTCATGGCGATGGCCATAAAGCAAGACATATTTCTTTTTTTTCTGTATAAAAGTTGGCAAAATAATTTGGGAGGTGAAATGTTTTTATTAGAATATTGGGTAACTGGAAGAAAAAAAAATCTAATGCCCTCATTTTTAAGAGCACTGACATAGATAAAGGGAATGAGTTTGTGAATTGACAACACAGTTCTTGATTACAGCAGAACTTCTTGTGGTGCAAATAGTCCTAGGTTGTGTTTGGGGTGAAAGGGTCAAATTAAGAAATTTCAGGAGAACTGGGGCGGGAATGATATTAGGTTATGTCATAGTTAGCTTGTCCCCATTTTAGCTTTCTAAAAATTCAAAAAATTTCTCAAATCAAAACATCACACTCTAATAAATCCAGAACTTAATTGACAGCAGAATTACGTAAAATAGTAAAAATACTTTGGTGAAATAAAAAAGGGAAAGGAAGGGGGAGGATACCCTAGTGGTAGAATAGGGACCTCTATTGCTGCCTCCCAGTTTGATTCTGGTACAGGAACTTTGGGTAGGGGACGATTATGACTTTGTTGGCGTTGTGCACCAATTCCCCAAGCCAAGATAGCAA
This sequence comes from Massospora cicadina, assembly GCA_022478985.1. Classification (NCBI taxonomy): domain Eukaryota; kingdom Fungi; phylum Entomophthoromycota; class Entomophthoromycetes; order Entomophthorales; family Entomophthoraceae; genus Massospora; species Massospora cicadina. The sequence goes on from JAKSZP010009289.1 coordinate 176,291, forward strand.
ATAGCAAAGGCGGTCCATGGAGTTCCTGGCCTATCATATGCCGTGCATGGAGGTTTTCTGGATTTTATCCTCCTTTCCCATTCATTCAATTTCCCCTTAATCAGTGCGGTATCATCCCCAGGTCAGCCCACCTCAAATAAAATAAAATAAAATAAGGAAAGGAAAGGCAGATTTGGGTTAAATTTTCTAAAATATATGTCAAAATTTAAGGATCATACAATAAAATTAAAGTAAAGGGTATTTAGGATTTGGGACTTGGGGGAATTAGCATCATTATGGGAAAACTTACCTAGATTAACATTTGAGATTTTAATATTGAGAATGAGGAATCACTGAACACAAGATACTAATATCACAACATAGAACCAGATAAGCAAGGTGGAAAGAATTAGGCCTTTATAATAGAGAGCAACATGAACAACCTGGCTTATTGCCCTTTGTGGAAATCCTATAAAATAATAAGAAGGAATAGAAAACTTTCCTATTGCCTTGATTATTATACAGACTTCAATTATCTTTTTTTATATAAATTTATCTATTCATCAATTTTACCAATGTTAGTAGTTATTATTTCTTATGGATTTTTAGTTATAATGAGTTTTGTTAATTAAGAAAGTGGGGCGGCGGCCACAAAATACTATCCTTCATGTGGACTAGATCCACAAAATTTTTAAGGCAAATCTCAAGTGTTAAAGACTAAATAGTCCTTAGATTGATGCATGGCTCAGTTCAGCTTAATGGTGAAGCATGGAATCTCATACATTTATTCAGAAAACAGGCAATCTTGCTAACTTTCCTTGTAAAAAATCAGTTAGCAAACTTTTTTAAACTTAAACTGCTCAACTTGTCAGGAGAGTCTCTTTAACTCCCCAATCTCCTAAAAAGTGATGTGGGATCCAATATAATATCAACAGGAATTTGTCTAAAGACTAAGTAAAATATCACGCGTTAGTAGTTTTTGTCCTATTACTTGAGTTTGGGGTCAAAGTATTAAAAGGAAAGTAAGATCCACCAAGATAAGTATAAATTAGACTGATAATATGTCTCCACAGTAATTAATCAAAGTTAGTAGTAAAAACATATACTCAGAGGTGCTTCACTAATAAGTGGTTCAGATTTTTTTGGAGGAGGGGATCAGGTCTACATACAATATAAAAATTTTAAAATATCCTAATTGTTTAATACCTCCTCTTAATCTGCGGTAAGGACTTACTAAAGAAACATATTAACACATAAAGATCTAAAATATTTCCTTTTAATAGGAGCAATTTGACTAGCAAAGAATTCAGACATAATAAACAGTTTAACAAGATATCAGGTTAGTCTAAGTCCTTGTATTTTTTCTTGAAAAAAAGTTTTTATAATGTGATTGAATTACCTCTCGCGGTTATACTTTATCTTAAATCTGACCATACATGAGTCTAAGATTTGAGAGAGTATATCAAAACATGTTAGTGTTAGATATGAAAGGAAATCATGTTTCTGCGTTAATATGACACCAATAATCGCCTTTATCCACCATATTTGTTGATCTAGTGCTTTAATCAACTTATTTAAAAGACCATTTGTAGACTCTTTACCAGCTCAGTCATGCTTGGACCTCACCCATTGTTAATCAATGTATTATATAAAATTTGGAAAAGCGGCCAAATTTGTGGTTCTGTATTAATAATTTTTATTTATACATAACCAATTAACATCTGAAATTATGACTCTATATAGGACATCACCTATGGATAACATCAATATAAGCCAATATAACAGACTAACAAGAATTTATCTATTAATAGGATAATTTTTAGGTACTTTGATATAGTTTATAGTAGACTCTTTTTTTTTAGTACTAGATGGTTTTATAGTAGACTCTTACTTTTTATATGTAATTCTTGTTCTGTGATTAAAAATCATTATGTTTTATTAATTTATCTTTTGTTTTGTCCAAACTTTGGACAAATTATAAACTTGATAATTTTATTTATCCAACACTTGTTGCCATGCTACTCTTCCATTTCATTGTTGATGAGCTTGACATATGCTTCCCCACATAGGGTGGTGGTGCGCCGCCTCCTGATGTTTTTAGCCACTTCCAAAGTGTTCCAAGGCTGGTTGTGCTTTCCCTCCAGATTCTCCAGTTAATTTGTTGTACCTTAGTACTTAGAACTCCAACTTACACGCTCCCAGGTGGTGTCTTGAAGCCTCCTTGTGCTCCTCTGAAGCAACATGCAATTTGACCTTGGGTTATCTATGAAACCCTCTTTCCTACAATGATGTGATAATCATCAAAAGGCCCAGGTAATAATAAAACCATCCAGCTTCATTGACTTATGCACCTTCATGATGTAATCACCTTAGCACCTCTTGTGAATTTAATGCTGCAATAATCGTGAAGGTTCCATCTGACTATAAATACATCCAAATACCCATCATGTGCTCTTAGTTGCATTCAGATTCAACACTCAAGGTACAGTTTTTGGGCTTTCCCACTCACCTCACTCCAACATGCTTTACCTTGAGCTCTTTGCAGTTCTGAGTGCCTAGGGATCAGACTTCATGCTGAATTTTATAGTTCTTGAATGGGCCAATCCCCTTTTTGTGCCTTCACCTTTGCAATAATCTGCTACCATAATGGTAAAATCACCTTAATGTTCCCTGCTCCACAATTCAATCTGTACTTGACCATCATTCTATCCTGCAAAGTTAGGATTACCTCAAAGGCAATAAGTCAGGTAGTGCCTGCTACCTTCTTTATTATTAAAACTTATCTACTATCCCCACCCTTCCTAATTGGTTGTATGTTGAAAATATTAGGCTCTTTTTGTATAGAAATCCCTCAACTACACGCTCAAAATGGCATATTTTTCTCCAGGTATAGTTCTCCCATACCGCTACCCATTTTTTTCTGAATTTCACCAATTTTTTATATGCACAAAATCCCAGTCTTCAATCCTATATCTCTTTAACTAATTTTCATGGTATGGTAATCAAATTTTGCTAGGTTTCTAATTTACTGTCCGTTAATTCTGGTTATCCTTTTAATAGTACTCCATACCTTTTTCAAGTCACTTTTATTTTGGCAATCAAAAGCTGAGCCAAAAAAGATGAAGTGAAACAATAAAAATCAAAAATATCTTGTTACTTAATTATGGATCACCTAATCCTGAATGCCCCATCATTTCTCTCAACCACAATTAATTCAAAATTTTACAATCTGGCCTTTTTTTACTATTCATAGATCTCAAACCTGAAGTCTAAGGAGAGGATGAAGCACCCAAGAACAGAGTTTTTAAACTCCAAAGCACAATATATTTATCTAGGCTACAACCTTCACAAATGAGGACAATGTCTGATTTCCGTTTCCCTTTCCCCAAGTTTTTAAATTTATCATTACACTAAACTGTTTGGGGGTTCCATTTTTAGACAAAAGCATTTTGTGCATCATGGCATGTATCTTGTCTAGCATGTTCCAGCCAAATGGGTGATAACTTATTGGATAGAGGTATTTTTATCCAGAACCCCTTTTTCTTTTGGTGCCTCAGGATGTTCAACAAGAACTGCGTGGTAATAGCCAAAGTGAACTTGGCTCCCAGGTTTTCACATCATGGAGGGTGGACAGGTTTCTACCCATCATGCTATGGGTTGGACCACTCATATTTCAAATGCCCCTCCCATACCATCACTGCAATTACATTAGGACACCAGCTTTATGATTAATTTGTTACCAACATGGCAAATTTTGCTGACTAAAGATTGATCCTCCCCTTCCTCCAAAAATATAGATGCAACCATGCAATCTCCAAACAGTCAGGTCTCCATTCAATGAGTGTATCTCAAACAATTTTCCTTTTCCTATCAGCAATCCCCCACCACAATCAATTGGGATGGTGCAGGGACCACTATTTAAAACACCAATGCCTAGGGTCAAACCCAACTCAACCCATGTGTTGATGAACCAATTTTTGTATAAATAAATCATTAGATAAATACTTTTTTGCTTCCATATTGGGTACACTCATTCATGACACGGCCAATTCAAGAGATTATGGCTAATCTCTCCGATTCTTCATGATGCTAAATTTAATCTTTTCTATATTGCACCAAATCTATGCACTGCCCTGTACCAAAATAACAATCAGCTTTTAATGATAGTAGTAGCCTCAACCAAATGCTACCCACTCTGTAGCGCAGTTGTAAGATCTGCCACCTTACTGTTTATTGCGGGCCCCTTCTCACTAACCTTCTGACTTCTCTGTCAATGCTAAGTTTGGTTTATTAAATTCAAATCAAAGCAACCATAACAGTCTTTGATGTCACTACAGCAGAAAGATTCAACACAAAATCAAATATAAAGCACTCAAGTTTTGCTACGTTTGCCTCCCAATTAAAGTCCACATAATGTAGAACCCAACAGAACTAAATTTTTTCCTACTATATTCATTGTTATCCTTATATTAACAACTTATCATTCAACAAAATTGAAAGCTATTCTATATATGTCCCCAATCCTCTGCTTTTCACCACGACTCACAAGTTCTTTGGAAATGCAGCCGCTAAGGGTGTGCCCAACCCCCTGCCCCCTCTGACATAGTAAACAGCGTTTTGCTAATACTAGCCTAGTTAGAAGCTTTGTTGTATACTCTATTTACCTCGCTCCCCAGACCCTCAAGTGTGCCTTCCTTATTCACATACTCTTAAATTAAATGTTAAAAAGTATACTTCATTAACAATAGTAAAAAATGGTTTTTGTATCTTTTTTGATATAACGTATACTTACATATCTTTATAAACTAATAATGACCTTTTTATAGTAAAAGTTACAATACTTTTATAGCTACCTGTACTCTCTGAGTACATTTTATCCTATTAATTTTAAGTATATATGAGCCAGATAATTTAACTCCATATAGATAGTTTGTTCAAAGTAGTCTCAATGATAGCATTTTGCAATCCAAATGACATAGTTGCTTCACCATGATTTGTTTTGATAGATTAGTAGGTTTGAAATCATTAGAAGCAATTAGAAGTTGATATAATAGTGTAGATAGTCAAATTATCTGTTAGCTCAAAAACGTATATCTATAATATAATTTTATAATTACCCTTATTACTATATTTATATATGCATTAGAAGGCAAAAGTGGAAGTAAAATTATTATTTCATTAAAAATTGTATGACTTTCAGGATTGGTATTTGCCAAGATAACTGGGTTTTAAGTTAGTGTGCCTTAGCACCCTTAATAGCAACTATAAACTACAAGTTGACACTATACCCAAGGGAGTAATTATAAAACAGATTGAGGGAGTATAATTGAGTATTATGCAACATTTGGGCTATAGTTGATATATTTGTTTAATCATTGTAAGCTCCCTTGACAGCTTTAGAAATTTAGTTTTCATTTATAACACTTCTATATATAGTTTGATTGTGATGCCCCTCCATAGTCCTCTATTTTTAATAGTGGAAGATTGAGATTGGTATATATTCTTGAGCTTGTTAGTTTTGGAAAAAAGGTTTATATTACAGGAAATGTGAAAAATAACATAATGCCCTAGTTTAGCATTATTTAGGTTTTATAGTGACATGGGAAAATTTATACTATGTTACAGCTCATAATGGTATTGTTATTCTTAAAAGCTATTCTTAAAAGCCATTCTTATGGAATTATGCACTCTTTGGTCTAACAACATTAGAACTTACTAATACAATTGTCCCTTAATTTAAATCACTTATAACTATTTTAAAAGAAATTTAAGAGGTTTCTTCTCCAAGACCAACGTTAACAGTTTTTGCAAGCACAAAGCCCTAGGCTTGATCTGTACTGTAGAGGTTTATTCCATTTTCTATACTATCTTTAAAGCTTACTTTCACTCATTGTAGACTTTTCAGATTTATAAATATAAAACTATGCTTATTTGGGAGTTATGGTGTTTTGGGATTAGACTTGGTATTGAGGTTTAAGACTTAAAAAAAGGTCAGCAGCCACCTATTGTCCATCCATGGCATGTCTCAGGTCATTCAACTTGGCCAGAGGAAAGGTTTATGGGTTGTTATCTCTCTTAATCTTATACAGGCCCAAGGTCTGGTCCAAAAGATAAAATTTAAATTTAATTGGGTAAGGCTGACCATAAGATGCACACTTCAAATATGTAAACTAACAAGCACTAATATGAGCTAGAGGCGCCCCAGAGAAGCTAACGCTGTCTCCTGTTTCCATCGGGAACGCCAAATAAAGGAAGAGGAGTATCATGAGTAAAAGGCTTGCGCCATTATTAAGCACATATGAAGGAAAGGGTCTGAAGTGATGAACCAAACTGAAAACCAGGATAAGTCAACCGTCATTGACAGGATGGTAGATAACCAAACAACCATGCTTGAAAGTTGTCAATAAGGTGTGGCTGGAATTGGCGTACAGCTTTCTGAAGGGTGGGAGTAGAGCCTGAAATGGCATCTAAAACAACCGTGTGGATAATCCATATTTTAATTGCTACCACTAAGGATTGGAGGAAAGGTTGTATAGGGTAATTCAAGGACAAGGCGAAGATGACATTAGATAGGTTGAAGAAATGTGTTTGCTCCTGGCAAAAAAGACATTAACCTCACGCCAAATCGCTTTTGACGGAGGGCACTCTTCCAGGCGGTGGACCAAAGTCCCATATTGGTCACAACACTTGAGGAGTTTGATGCGTTGGATCGCTCAACAGTAAGAGATACCCGTTTCAAGCAGCTCCACACATGGGAGCAAACATGCGGCTTTATAAGAGGGTGATGGGCAGACTTCCAGATGGCATTCTGGGCTTCTAGGGAGTAGGGAATGTCCAACATGTCCAGATAATCCACTCTGGCCATGATATGGGACCTCCCAAGGTATCATACTGTTAAGAACGGCTTGGATTTGTACTTTCTGTGTGAGGAGGGGATTAGGGAGACCCCTCTGGGAGATGTGCCCACTAAAGCAAATTCTCTAATATGCGCTCCACATGGAGAGGAGAATTCGTTTGAAGAGGGCGACGTCACATGTGGTCCATCAGCAGAGGGATGTGAGGCAAGATATCTTAACAGAGAATGGGGAAGGGTAGGAATTCTGAGGCCCAGGGTGTGGGAAAATTGGTGCAGGCCACGCGTGACCAGTGTTGGGCTTGGATTGTGGGGCTGGTGACTGCAACGATCAAGGTGCCAAGTATTTTGGTGGCATGGGCCTCAAAGTTATGTAAGCCCATACCACCACTATGGCAGGGCAAATAAGACATCCAGGAACACTGAAGGTGGGAAGCTTTTTTTTTAGTACTAGATGGTCTGAAGGTGGGAAGCTTAACCAAAGCCGCCCTTGCAGGAGGGCATATAACGAGATGAAGAAAGATGGGATAAGGCAATAGTCTGAGTCTCAAACCAAACTTTTGATAGGAGCATAAAGTTGGCCAGCACTGTATTGCATAGTAGGGAAGTTTGGTGGGCCTGAGGGAGGCGATGCGTTTTTTGACATTGTCCAGAATATGGTTCTCAATCACCAACGAGGCGTACTTCCCGCCCCCAGCTACACACCTAAATGGCGTACCAGACCAGCAGTGGGTCTTGGCATGTAGGGAGAACAAGTGGGGTGGTATGGGGTGGGCGAGGAAAGCGAACCTGTGAGCTAGCTGCTGAAGCAGGTAGGAAATTGGGTGCTGGTGAACACCGGGCTTGGAACTGACAAAGGAGAATGATTTTGGTTTTGGAGGCGTTAAGTGTAACTTTACTTACCATGGAGAAAACCTGGATAGTAGCCTCACGCATGCAAGTATCTTGGATGTTAGACACCCCAACCACACAACCATCAGCAAAAGCCAAAATCTTAACCAATGATTGGCCTTGCACAAGGAAACCAGTAAGGTGGGCATTCATGTTGCATAGAAGTTGATCAAGGCTGAAGCTATACAAGAGTGGGTTCAAAGGGTCCCCTTGGAGGAGGCTTCTTTGAGGACGAAATATGTTAATGAAGAAGCCAGGGCCACACACAGCCATTGTGGCAGATTCCTTAAGCAACACCACCCAATTAAGGAACCAACGGGGGAGGTGGAACTTGTGGAGGCAGGCTTTAAGGTAATCCCAGTTGACTCTATCATAAGCCATCTGCTGGTCTTAAAAACAAGTGCCCTAGTAGCCGTGGATTGCCAAACGTTGGCTACATTGTGTATGAGGTCCAATATAGACCGCTTAGAAATAAAACCAAATTTCTCAAAGGAAATGATATCAGAGGCAACTTCCACTAGACGGTTGGCCATAATTTTAGTAAATAATTTAGTATCTGTATTAATAAGTGAAATGGGGCGCCAGTTGGCCAAGTCCAGCTTAGCCCTTTTTTATAAAGCGTTATTTTGAAAGCCTCCTGGCCCCCAGGAAGGAGGCGCATTTCTTGCAGACAATGTTTCATTATGGCAAGCAACAAAGAGGAGAAATAATTAAAATATCTCTTATATAAAGGGTGGTTAGCCTGGTAGATAAAACTGCTTCCACTCTAGTGCAGGTTTTGAGTTTGAAACTTCTACTGGCTAGGAAAATTCTTAGTGTGGTATATTTGTCCCAAGGTCGATCCACCTCAAATATTTTTTAAAATATCTGTTATAGGCTCATAAGGAATCCCATCTTGACCTGGGCATTTCCTGTTTGGTGCGCTGCAAACGGCATACTGAGTTATTCCTAAGAAATTAAATTCATCAACTCTGGGTTTTGGAAATGGTGCAGATATGTGCACTTACAAGAAATTTGTCAACTTCAGCTGTTCAACTGGATCAGAGCGATACAATTCAGAGTAGTAATTTTGAACTTCATTTGCCACTTCAGCTGGAGTATCTGCGATGGAGTGGTCCAGCCGCCTCACCTGTGTGCAGGCCAAGCTCTGTCATGGTGCAAGGAATTTTTGGAAAAAATATATGGAGCATGTGTCACCTGCCATTATATTTTTTGCCTTATATTGCACATATTTACGATGTTTGTGTTGTCTTACCAGTGCGTTGAGATGAGCAGACTATTCTTCCCACTTACAACCCCAAGCTGGGCTGTAGCCTACAGCTGGGATGTTATACTCCAGGTGGTCCTCTCCTACAAGTGTTTGCATAATGAATGCTGATGAACCCTGAGAGCGATGTGAGGAGAGATGGCATGTCTGGAGGTTGGTGTTCGCATTGAAGGTTGACCAGGTAGTAAGTGAGTCTGCACAGAACAGTGTGGTGAACTCTGGTGCCAAAGTTTCAGCATCCACCCATGAGGTAAACCAGGCGACGTGATCTCGGCTGGACAAAGTTTGCACCATTTTGGCGCCTGTGCTGTTGGGTGTGACAAAAAGAAGGAAATCAACACCAACCTGTGGTCAGAGAAATTGAATTTTTGTCAATGTAAAATGTGAAATCTGGGGGCAAAAATTTAACGGTTCAAGAATAAGTTTAATGTGGGACATAGACCTCAGCTGACCGTTGTGCACGTGGGGTTGACATGTTGGGAAACAGAAGTGCATGTTTAGATATGGTATCAAACAGCCCAAAAGTGGCTTTTAGAATGTGAAGTTCTACATGCCCCTGTAGGGGGCAGGTGATAAGGCCAGCGTTTGGTGGCTGAGTTAACCCAGCAGTTCGTGTCACCCATCGCAATTGGGTTATGGGGAAGTGGGAGGGAAGTAATGACTGAGAAGAAAACCCAGAGAGCCCGCACACAGATTGTGTCATATATAATAACAATAGTGTGCATTTTGTCATCCCATGAAGAGAACACTACAAGCACATGGCCATCAAGGTAAAAATCTTTAGAAATGAATTTAAAGTTATGGGATGCATGTATAAGCACCCCACAGTGCGGCAACCAGAAAGAAATGGAAGGGAGGAGCATTATTGCCCATGTTTCCTTGGCACCGTGTGAATAATGGGTTTCCTGAATGGCAGGATACCCACAGGTAAATAATGTCTAAAAAACTCAGTTTCCTAGCCTGGGATGGCGAGGTTTTGAGTCCAGCTATGTTCACCATCCTTATTGTGAAGCTCCACCCCATTGCACCTTAGGTTCTATGGGAAGGCCCCTTGGCCTTCTTGGCCTTCCATTGGTGCTTTCTCAGCAGCAGAGTAGCCCACGTTTGGTGCACTTTTTTATATGTGGGCTTAAGGTGATCTGTCACTTTGGATGTAGTTGTGGTTTTGGTCTTCTTTTTTGCTGTTTTGGTTCAAATTACAAATTGCTGTGTTCCTGCGGTGCATCAATGGAGGTCAACAGAAAATTTGGAGGTAAATGGGTGATAAATTCAGTTTTATTTGGGAGGTAATCTTGCTCAGGTAAATCTGACTCACCCATTGAGTCCTTAGGTGGGTTGGCTTAATCTGATTGGTGAATGGATTCATGAGCCGCTTCAGCCATAAATTGACTTGATGTCATCTGGGGTCAGAGCAGGCAGGATCATGGATGCAGCAATGGCTGCTGCTCTTCGCGCCTGCTTGGGCTTCTTACACTTCTGCGGGGACACTTGTTTGACCTGAATGTAACACCCATGTTCGCTCCATGAGAAGGTGGCATAGGTGTCTATAGCCAGTTCATAATGGGTTTCTGCACTGTCAATTACATTATGTAGGATTTCGTTTTGTGTAATGCCCTCCTTTTGCAGGGAAAGCGTGGGACTTGTGGCCAAAAGCGTGACAAAGGTGCACATAGGGGGCGCGGTATCCACTGTGACGTGGATTGGGTGCAATTCCAGCCTGTCAATGAACACAATTGCTGTGTGGGTGATTTGGGTTAAATCTTTCACAATGACTGAGGATGAGATGATCAAAGCAATCACTTTGCCCGTGCACAGGCCCAGAATGAACATAAAGCGTTGCATTTCAAAGGAGTGAATTTTCTATAGCTTTTAAGCCCTTCCTTAAGCTGGAGCTCCAGCACTGTGCGCTTCATTGTTATGAGGATAAAGTCAAACGCTACAAAAATTTCAGTTTAATTTGGTCCACCAAGTGCACTTTGTCTCAACCACCCATTGACCATCTTGGAGGTCTACCACTACATACACCTGTGAAGCTTTGTTAGTTTCTTTTTTATTTTCAAACCCTAATCCAACCAAACGCAGGTCATGGAGTGTGGTGCAATATATACTGCTTTCGAAAATGGTTGTGCACATCTCCACAGAACTTTTCCCAAAGCGCTGTATGATTATTATCCAGGAAGACTTGAACCCGTGCTCCACTGATGACAGGGGCTGGGAATGCGGAGTCTTGATAAACTGGTTACACTTTGCTTGAAAGCTAGATATACAGGGAAAAACTAACCGCTGTTTTAAATTTTATCTAGGCTGCCAGTGTCGCCAGGGCTTTACAAACTTTAGACAGTGAAGAGCCCAATCCTGTGCCCTTTACTTTGCTAGCCCAACTGCTACCAGACATTGGGTGCACGCTAATCTCCTCAAAGAGATTAATAAGCTTACCTAGACTTGAATCAAATTTTTTGCAATTAGTGATTTCAACGAGAGAGAAAAGCTTTTGATCCACTAGGTAGATGAAACCAAGAACCTTAATAGAACTAAACTTTTATATAAGATATTCTTTACTACTATAATTAATCTTATCATAGAAAGTATATTTTTTAAAAAAAAGTAAATCTTGATTTTCCAATACTTTTCTCTAAATCACCTTTAAAGCTTTATTTGGGGAAGGCAGATCATGGGATGGGAACTTCCTATATACATCAACTACAAAACTTTAAGAAAACAAGAGGCACTCCAGAGGAACTGAAGCTACCTCCTGTTGCCAGCAGGACTGCCAGTGGAAGAAAGAGGGGAAGTTACAGGGGAGATTTGGGCCAAAACTAAACACAAATGAAGGAAAGGGTCTGACGAGAGGAACTAGATGGGGAACCAGGATGATTTTAACTGGCATTGCGGGATGGCAGGTGGCTACACAAACAATCTTGAAAATGCTCTGTGAGGTGGGAGTGGAAGCAATGCACAGCTTCACGGATGGTTGGGTAGTGCCAGACAGTGCATCAAGGACAATAGTGTAGATCATGCATAGCGCTATTGCAACAATTAATGTGTGGAGTGATGGGTGGATAGGAGAGTTCATGTAAAAGGCGAAGATATTTTTAGACAGGCTGAAAGCCTGCTCACGCTCCTGGCATAAGAGGCGCATAACATCCCGCCTGATCGCCTGTGATGGCGGAAATTCTTCCATTTGATGGAATAATGACCTGTATTGACCGCATAAAAATCATAAAGTTTGAGAGGCATTGGAATGCTCAGTCATGCGGTACACCTTTCTCAGGTACCTCCACACATGAGCGCGAATCTGGGGTTCTAAAATAGGATGGTGAGTGTACCGCCAGATGTCCTTTTGGGTCTTCAAAAAGTATGGGATGTCCAGCTTGTCAAGGTAGTCCACACGGGTAATTTGGAGGGACGTTGGGTACCAGGTTGTTCAAAACGACTTGTCCATGGAAATCTTGTTTGAAATGGGGAGTAGGGCGACCCCTCTGGGCGGTGTGTCCTCAGTTGTTGATTCTCCACCCAGCACTTCACATTGATAGGAGAATTCGTTTAAAGTGGTGCAACGTCACATGTGGGCTCGAGGCAGAGGGATGAGAGGTCAGATAGTTAAGTAGCGAATGGAGGTGGTTAGGATTATGTAGGCCCAGGGCGTGTGAAAAATTGGAGTGGCCCCGCGTGACCAGTGTTAGTATGGGAGTGTGGGGTTGGTGACTTCAGCGATCCAGTTTACAAGTATTTTGGCGGCATGGGCCTTAAAATTGAGCAGGCCCATGCCACCACTATGATATGTGCCAAACATGTCATCCAGGCGCACAGGGGGAGGGCGGCCTAACCAAAGCCACCCTTGTAGGAGGGCGTACAAAGAGTTTATGGAATAGTGGGAAAGGGAGAAGAGTAAGCTAAAAACCAGACTTTAAACAGGAGCATAAATTTGGCAAGCACAACCTGACCTGGGAGGGTAACCTGGTGGACTCTGAGGGAAGCGATGCGTTTTGTGACATTGTCCAGAATATGGCTCTCCATTGCCAATGGGTTACCCTCCCGCCTCCAACCACACCCCCAAATGGCGCACCAGACCATCAGTGGTTTTTTGGCACAAAAGGGAGAACAAGCGGGGTGTAATGGGGTTTCTGGGAAAGTGAACCTGAAAGCTATCTGCTGAAGCAGGCTTATTATGGGGCGCTGGTTACCTGTGGGCTTTATACCAGCTGAGGATAATGATTTTAATTTTGGAGGCATTGAGAGCAGCTTTAATGACCCTGGAGTAATCCTGGATAGTAGCCTCAAGCACACAAGCCTTTTGGTTGTTAAACACCCCAACCACAAAATTGTCTGCAAATGCCATCATACTAACAGGTGCTTGGACTTTCACATGGACACCAGCAAGGCGGGCATTTACATTGCATAACAGTGTTAGAGGCTAAAGTTATAAGAGTGGACTTAAAAAATCCCCTTAGTGGAGACCCCTTTGAGGGTGAACCACTTCAGTGAGAAAACCAGGGCCTTGCACAGCCATAGTGGCAGACTCCATTAGAAGCATCACTCAATTAATGAACTGGTAAGGGAGGTGGAACTTGTGGAGTCAGGCTTTGAGGTAATCCCAGTTGATCCTATTTTTCTTTTGTTGATCTTAATACACAAGCGCCCCAGTAGCCATGGATGGCAGATATTAGCCTCGGTGTGAATTTTGTCCCATATTGACCACTTGGGGATGAAACCAAATTGCTCAGAGGAGATTACTTCATAAGCAACTTCCCCTAGGCGGTTGGCCATGATCTTGGTGAATAACTAAGTATCAGTATTAGTAAGTGATTTGGGGCGCCAATATGCCAAGTCATTATTATAACCTTTTTATACAGCGTTATCAAGTATGCCTCCTGGCCCCCAGGAAGGAGGCGCATTTCTAAGAGACATTTGTTCATTGAGGCAAGCAGCAGAGATGAGAAACAATTAAAATAATTTTTGTAGAACTCATATGAAATTACATCTGGACCTGGGCACTTCCTATGCGGTGCATCACAAACGGCATACCAAAGTTTGTCCCAAGTAATTAAACGCATCAGCTCCAGGTAATAGTAAATGGTGCATATATATGTATCATTGAGAAACTCATTAATTTAGGCCAGTTTGACTTGTTTGGACTTTTTAAAACTCAGAGTAAAAGTTTTACTCTTTGACTTCCACAATAGCTGGAGTTTCTTCAACGGAGGTGTCTGGCTGCCTTACCTGTGTTCAGGACAAGCTCTGTTGCAGTGCAAAGAATCTACAAAAAAGTAGGTGAAGCACATGTCACCCGCCATTATAATTTTTCCTTATACTGAACACAAACGCAATATTTGTGTTGTTTTACCAGTACGTTTAGATGAGCAGACATGTCTGCCCACTTACTCTAAGCCAGTCTGTATCCTGCGGCAGGGACATTTGACCCCAGGTGGTCCACTTGCACTATCATGCACTAAATGACCGTCAAGACAGCCCAAGTGTGATGAGATGAGATGTGGCGTGCCTGACATTGATGAATCCCCCACTCGGGTTGGGACCATCTAGTAGTAAAAAAAAGAGATGTGGCGTACCTGAAGGATGGTGTTCACTTTGAAGGTTGAACAGGTATCGAGTGGATCAGCACAAAATGGTATGGTGAACTCAAGTGCCAAAGTTTTGTTGTCCACCCATGAGGAAACCCTAGGTGACGTGATCTTGGCTGGACAAAATTTGCACCATATTGGCACCTGTGTCACTGGGCTTGATAAATTGAAAGAAATAGAAATCAACCTGTGGTCAGAGAAATCATTTTTTTTCATTTTAAAATGTGCAATCTGGGGGCAAAAGTCCAACGGGGCAAGAATGAGGTCAATGTGGGACATAGACCTCAGCTGAAAGTTGTGCAAATGGGGATGGGACATGTTGGGTAGCAGCAGTGCTTGTTTGGGGAAGGTATCATATAGCCCCAAGGTGGCTTTAAGAACGCAGAGTTCAACATGCCCCTGCAGGGGAATAGGCAATGAAGGCCAGCGTTTGGTGGCTGGGTTAACTCAGCAGTTCATGTCGCCCAGCACAAATGGATCAGGTGGAAGTGGGAGAAATGTTAAAGATGAGAGGAACTCCTGGCGAGCCTGCGCACGGATTGGGGCATAAATTTCAACAATAGAATGCACTTTGTCATCCCACGAAAAGGACACTACAAGGACATGGCCATTGAGTTACAAATATTTGGAATTAATTTAAAACTATTAGACACACATATAAACACTCCACAGTTTGGTGACCAAAAGGAAGGGAGGGGAGGAGCATGCTTGCCTTTGTTTTCTTGGCACTGTGTGGACAGTGGGATTCCTAATTGACCAGGATAACCACAGGTAAATTATTCTTTAAAAAACTCAGTTTTCTAGCCCAGGATAGCGATGCCTTGAGTCCAGCTTGTTCAACGTCCCTATAGTGAAGGAGACCCCCATCACATCTTAGGTGCAATGAGATGGGCCCCCTTGCCCTTCAGCCGACTAATTTTACAGCACACTTCTCTTTGGCATCACGTGAGTTTTGTGCTACTGATTAATTGTCCTTAGGGAGTATTTTGCTGTGTGTTTATTGTCAGATTTGGAATTTTTGATTTATTTAAAATTTTTGAAATTGTATGCTCCTGAAGCGCACCATCGGTTGTTAATAAAAACTCAGTGGAGAATGGGATGGGGGAATCAGTTTTGATCAGTTCTTGGTAATTTTGCTTGGGTAATCCGACTCATTCATCTGGTACACAGGTAGGTGGGCCATTCTGATTGGTGAGCAGATTCTCAAGCTGCTTCAGCTGCAAATGACTTGATGTCATCTTGGGTCTGGGCAGGCGGTATCACATATATGGCCCTAGCTGCTTCCTTGGCCACAGCCCTATGGGCCTGTTTGCCCTTTTTGTGCTCTTGCAAGGACACAGATTTTACCTGAATGTAGCATTCCTGTGCACCCCATGGGAAGTCAGCATTGATGTTAATGGCAGATTCATAATGGGATTCTGCGCTACCCATTGCGTTGGGGAGGATTTCATTTTAAATGATGCCTTCTCTGGAATGGCATGTGTGAACCTTATGGCCAAAAGCATGACAAAAGGTGCAGATAGGGGGCGCGCTATCTACCATAACCTGAAACAGGTGGGATCCTTGACTGTCAATATTTACAACTGCAGTGTGGGGGAATTTGGGTCAAAATTTCCACAATGACCGCGGTTGAGGTAATCACTGCAATTGCTTTTCCCATGCTAAGCTCCAGCATAAGCGTAAGGCACTGCATTTCAAAGTATTGTAGTTCCCCAAGATCTAAGCTCAACAAAGAGGTGGTGCTCCAGGACTTTGCAATTCACCGTTGTGGGTAGGAAGTCAAAAGCAACAAAAGTCTGATTAGATTTGGTCCAACGTGTGCACTTTGTTTCAACCACCCGTTGATCATCCAGGAGATCGACCACCACATGCACCTGTGCATCGTTGTCTACTGCTTGCTTAGTATAAACCCAAGATCCAACCATCTGCAGGTCATAAAGTGTGGTGCAACATATACTGTAGCTGGGAAGTGTTTGTGCACATCTCTGCAGAACTTTTTAATAAAGTGCTGTTAAGTTAACATCCATGAAAACTTGAACCCCATGCTCCACTGATGACAGAGGCTGGGTATGTGAAGTTTTGATGAACTGGTTGCATTTTGCTTGCCAAGCTAAAATCTCCAGCAAAATACTCACCACCATTTTCTTTTTTTATCTAGGCTACCAGCTTGCCAGGGCATTTATGAACTTTGTACTGTGCAAATACTGACCCTGTGCCCTTTACTGCGCTAGCTCAACCTTTACCCAATGTTGGGTGCACATTCATCTCTTTGTATTGATTATCAAATTTTATCAGACTTAAATTAAGTTTGGTTGCAATTAGTGATCACAATGAGAAGAAAAAGTCACTTTTATCTATATCTTTTTTATCACTAGTGGAACCCAACCCAAAAGAGGATTGCCACACATCTTTATTTGCAAATGAGCCAAATAAAGGGATTATTAGAAATAAAAAAATTCCTAATATAGCCCCCAAGTTATCAGCCTAGAAAGCCATATCAGAAGGTGAGGAAGTTTTGAGAATATTTTTTGACTGATGTCCGCTTTAGCTGGCAGGCCATGGTGGACAACATAGGGGTTGGAGCATCAGCGACATATGGCATAAGGAGATATAATTGTGGGTTTACTTCATTAATGAGGCTGGCAGTATCCATCGCCTCAACATATTGAGCAATTTGATGCTCAGCGAAAGTGATGAGAGCAGGCACACAAGTGAGAGACTTGATGCACTGGCGGGTTTGGGGATAATTGGGGGCAAACACACTTTTATCTATATCAACAGTATATTTTTAGTCAGCTTTCTACCTCATTCTGGAATTAATGAAGAAAAAAAGTATCCTAAATTTGACAAGATATACTAACAGATTTATTATAAATGCACACCATAGTAACCTGATATTAATATATTAATTCTCATTTTTATAATAGTAATTTGGATAATTTCTAAAAATATACAGTTCTTGATTTATATATTTATTTCAGCGTTATATATTACTTTCCCAAAAATTTATACATATATTTTTAACTTCTTTTACATGAACTAAATTAAAAGAAAACTAATATCCTAATTTATCAATAATACATCAGTTAAGTTAAGCTTATAGAATTTTGAAATAGATCTAAGGTTACTATCCCATAAGATTACCATCTTTTTTTCCAATATATAAAAGGTAAAGTAAACAAGACGGATTTTTTGGGAAAAATATACCATGCTGAGTCTATTTTAGACAAGATGGTTTTTAAACCTGATTCAATCAAGACCCAACCCACAGTGGAGTAGGAACCACCCCACTATGCTATCCACCCCTCTTATTTCTATTTATTTTTAGCTAAATTAATAATCTTATATGCTTTTTGAGCAGCAAAAGCAAGCACCTTATGTTTATAAAAATGCTACAATTAATATTATATATATCACAAAATCTATTCCTTTAGAAATCTGCAATTATTGTTGACAAGTGATATAATTTATTGTTAAAAACAAAAAGTGTTTCTAAGCTAGCTAGATATTTATCTCTATCAGCTTATCAGTAAGATTATATGGCTAGTTACTGTGAAGAACATTGCCTTCCAATGGTTGCTGAACGCAGTTTGATAATAGGTCTTGAGTCATAGCTCTGAACAGAATAAAGAATATTGTAAAAATTTGCGTGTCCATTAAGTACATTGGCGTCATAGAATGAACAGAACCATCAAACTGAGTCCAAAATTGAATATTTACAATTTTAGATTCATTCCTAAAGAGTAGCACCATAAAAATGATACACTGTTTTAACTCTGAGGTTTTATTCATGATGTCTCAGGTTCAAGATATACAAATCCATAAAAGAATTTTTTATTAAAAAAGCTTAGAGTTAATTCTGAATTTAATCACTTTGTTAGGATATTAGAATATAAAGGTTACTTATAGTATCTTCAACTTCTTGTTATATAGTTTAGGAAGGGGTACTTTGGGTTAAACTCAGAAATGTACCCTCAGAGGCTGCGGACAGAAAGTCCCTTATGCCTATTCTAAGGATCTTGGACTTCAAAATATTTTGCCTGAACCCACTCTAGACTGTCTTACAGGCAAGTGGGCCATTTGAAAACTGTTGAGATTTTTGCCCATATTCCTGGCCAATTAGATTACCAAGGATTGCTGGATAATTCTCTAATGTGAGGTGATTTGGATACGAGCTGACCCTGATTTAGGGGTAACTATGTTTGGCGGATTTTAAGTTATTCGCCTGGTTATCTTGGGGATTGATCTGGGTGAATGCTTAAGATCTCAGAGGGCAGAGTTGCCGATGAGATAGGGGCATCTGATAGTTGATTAACTATTGAGTGTACCAATTGGGATCAGTAGTTTCATCACTGACCAATTGGAAATTTAAGGATTAAGTTGCATGACAAGTGATGCTGCCTACAACTAGCAAATTGATCAGTTGGTTCGCGACCTGCTTAATGGGTAACAAGTCCCATTACCTAAACAGAAAGCTTTCCAAATATGGTTGGTTCACTTGGATCAAGAGAAGAACGTTAAAAACACGTTTTCTGACTCTTTCCATTTTAGGTCTCAAGAATGTCCAAAGATGGAATACTAGGACAAAATGGGGAAGACCATTGCTGCTGAGATGAGGATGGGTGATTCAATGGCAATGGCTGCAGTTTCATTGAGGAGGTGTCAACTGAGGCTTGGGCGCCAAATTTCCCACTATAAATTCCCTAAAGAAAATACTAATATATTATCAATTACCAGTTTACTTTTATTAGAGTATTATCTTAGTAAACTTTATCAGAACCTATTTTGTGTTCTATTATTTCTCAAGAAAATTGGTGCTGGTTGCGATAATTGGGAGACTCTTTAAGGTAAAGAGTAAGGATCTGAGCGGGAGTCCAGAGAAGAAGCTGAATCAAATCAGGGATTTCTGCTAGCAGTGTGTCAAACAAGAGAAACTGTAAACAGGTATCTGAGAATAGAACGAGTTGGTGGTACCAGGGAACAATTCCCTATTCAGGACATCATAAGTATTTTGAGAAAAATTACTGGCTGAGCGTTGGACCAAAATCTAATACTTTAAATTTAATTACAGATAGCAGTTGCCATACTATTATCAACAGCTATAACAACTACTATCATACTCTGCGGAGAATTTCACATAACCCAAACTTGTGTCAGATAATATAATTATAGGGGTTATTAACTGAGAATAATTAGAAAACCTATAAAATTTTAAAATGTGCTGCTCACTACAGGGGTGTAGTTATGTAGAAGGGATTGGCACGTGATGTCATATAAAGATGAGATAAAAAACTATGGATGGAATTGGCAACCATTAATAAGAACGCCCCAAACTCAGCGGATCATCAAGAATTTGCATCCTAGGAAAAAAAAGTTGCTAAGATGGAGGAAGGGGTCAATAATGTCGCAAGTTTCAGAAATGAGCTACTTGGAAAAGTAACATTAGTGAAGAAGAATAAGTGACTTATCATCTAGTACTAAAAAAATGAGTGACTTAATTTGAGAAGTCTTATTTCTGAAAATGGAGTTTGAAGTGGATCACGTTCATTTAAGAGCATTCAATTTTGATATAAAGTGGCTGATAAATAGGTCAAGGAGTTGAAAACTCACAAATGTGAATGTGAGGCATATGCAGCGATCAATGCCAAAGAAAGAACTCCTCATATGCTAATTGTAAAGATGACAACCCTAAGAAACATGCCGCCCATTTTTACTGCTTTTTGGAGAGGATGCCCAAAATCACTCCTCAAGTGAGCTGAGTAGCTTAACCAAATGAGGTGGCTAGAGAAACCTCAGAGGAATTCAAAATGCCCCAAAATTGCCAACTTTCCATTAGGATAACGCCCAGTTTTTTTCCAATTGTTTGTAATGTCAATGTATGGATATGGCGATCATCAAAAAGCTTTGATGGTGATGAATAGCCTAGATTGTCAGGGCAAAGCCAGACATGAAATACATCCCTGATATATCAGTTCTTATTGATAAAATATATGATATATGTAATCAGCTTAAACAATTGAAGATGATATCAAAATCACATAGCAGATGAATAATGAGTCAGACGAGTTGATTCAAGCCTATAAAATTTTAATTGAATATCAGAACAAATGGGGCCAGGTCTTAGTAGTCCTAACTAGGCAGTTGTCTACTAGTCTAAGCTTTGGTTATCTAAGACAGAAAGAGCCTAAAGAATTTAAAGCTAGATAAGAATCAAGTAAGCCCTAAAGCTAGTTCAATTAGTCTGAAAAGTGTATATAAGCTAAATATTTCTAAAATCATTCCTTGCAGTCAATAAAGTTAAGATTCTTCTAAATACTTATTTTATTTACCTGCTTTTGATCATTAGTAAGGTACAAGGATCGTTATTATCAAGCATATATCAATTAAACAACTCTGAAAGTCCAAATAACTCCTCTAACTCAATTTCACAATTACCCAATGTCACTGGTATATTGACCTTAACAGGGGTTGGTCTAGCTGAAGCTCTACAACCTATATTAGGGCCCAACAGACCCTTATTCACAGCTATTATATTTCTCATCCGCATCCTTCCCTTGTTATACTGGACTCTTAGCTCAGGCATGGCAAGTTCACGAGTTGCTATGCCAGACTGGGTTAAAGATATTCCAGTCCCTGACAAATTGATTGGTAACCAAACAAAATATTACCACCTTTTCCTTATGCTACTAGGCGCAATAACTGTATATATAATGTTAAAGGCTTATAGTAAAATTAAGGCGCGCTTAAATTTTTCCAAGTCTTAATTAGATCATCTAACAAGGAACTCAGAAAGACCCAGCCAAGTGCAGACTGTGACAGTAGCTAATCATACTATTCCCTTTAGCTCCACAGTAAACTTTCCTGAAAAGTTGACACTCTCATTTATAAAGGAAGGACTGGCTTTATTAAGTGCACAATTCAGAATCTACCCAACACTTATTAAAATGATGCATGCAAAGTGATGGCAATAGGTTCCCAACTCACTGGGGATGCACTTAGTTGGTTTGTATAGGCTCTTGAAGAAGATGAAAGTCTATGCAATGATTATGAGTCTTTTAAAAGTCGAATTTTAGCTGCTGCAACACCAGCTGGATCAAGACTAAAAGCACGTATAGATCTACTGAAGCTAAGACTGGAAGATCGAGCTATGGAGAATTATACAAAAAAATTGATGCGTTTCATAAAGCTGATTTAGATTATGAGATGGATCCACTTCTCTTTCGCCAAGGCTTAAATGACTTTTGGACAGAATTGGTTAGACATCATCCAATCACTATGCCTCTTCAGGATTTAATTGAGACCACAACAAATCTGATTATTAAAGCACCTACTAATTCAAAAAAATAAGGAAAAGAAACTTATCAGAACTAACTATCAGCAACGTTGGACCAAAGAAAAGCTATGTTATGATTGCCACA
Organism: Massospora cicadina; assembly: GCA_022478985.1. Classification (NCBI taxonomy): domain Eukaryota; kingdom Fungi; phylum Entomophthoromycota; class Entomophthoromycetes; order Entomophthorales; family Entomophthoraceae; genus Massospora; species Massospora cicadina. The sequence goes on from JAKSZP010009289.1 coordinate 198,278, forward strand.
AGCCTGGTCATTATGCAATGAATGCTCGGTAAAAACAGTTTCTGCTAAATCTCCATTAAAGAACAATGTTAAGCCTTATCCTATTTTATATGTAGCTCTAAGCCATGATGAATATAAAGAATATACAGAGGCTTTAATAGATACAGGTGCATCTAGAAATTTCTTCTCTGATAAATTACTAGAAAGTTTAAAATGTACAAAAGGAATTGAATCGCCTGATGTAACTCTTGGGAATGGGAAGATTATCAACACCTATCGTTCTGATCAGCCCATTAGGCTTCATATTGGTTCCTATACCTCAGATGTTGAGTTCTGGGTGCTTAAGGAAACTACTCAACCAGTAATATGTGGATATAACTAGACATGTCAGATGAAACTTCAGTACCAGTATGAGAATCATGCCGTTGTTGTTAGCTTTATTGGGAAAAAGGAAATTTTGCCTTTGATTAAAGCAAGATGCTCTGGGCTGTTAATTTCTGATACTCCAATTATAGAGTTGGAGGCCTATAAAGCAACTATTCTTAAGTACTTAAGGCAATGGGTTTCAGTTTTCAGTGAAAAGGAAGCTAATCAACTACCCCAACATAGCCTATTTTATCATGAAATAGACTTAATTCCAGGTAAACAGCCTACTAATGTCCCAATCTACAGCTGTAATCAACGGTAACAAAAAGCTTTGCGAGAATATTTAGATACCATGCTAAGCAAAGGTTTTATCAGAGTTTCATGATCCCAATGCTCATCACCACTTTTATTTGTGAGTAAGAAAGATGGAGGCTTACGTTCATGTGTCAATTACCAGAAGACTATTGATATCACTATAAAAAACAGGTATCCCTTACCAGATGCAGACCACCTCAGCGACCAATTTTCTGGGGCAACAATATTTTCAAAAATTGATCTTAGAGATGCATTTAATAAAATCCGAATCAAAGAGTGAGATGAGTGGAAAACTGCCTTTAAAACAAGATTTGGCCTGTATAAATATCTTGTAGTGCAATTGGTTTATAAAACGCACCTAGCACATTCCAACAGATGATCAATACTGTACTAGGAGGCTACATGGACCAATTTTGTGTTGCTTACCTAGATGATATCTTAGTATACAGTAAGTCCAAAGAGGATCATCTCAATCATCTTCAACTAGTATTTGAGAATTTCAAAAGTTTTAATTTGTATGTTAAATTATCAACATGTGAGTTTGCACAAGAAGAAGTAGAATTCCTTGGTTATGTTGTAGGCAAGAACGGGTTTACAATGACACCAAGTAAAGTTGATGCTATTACTTCTTGGCCTACACCAACTAGCAGAAAGGAGGTGAGAAGCTTCTTAGGTTCAGCAAACTTTTGCAGAGATTTTATTAAGAATTTTTCAACAATTGCATTACTTTAACGCAACTCACCTCTGATAATGTAACTTTTAAATGGACATCAAAGGCAGAAAGATCCTTTAATGACTTAAAGAAAGCGTTTACTACAGCACCAGTTTTAGCAATGCCAGACTATGAGAGGCCATTTGTGGTTGAAACTGATGCCTCTGGATTTGCATTTGGAGGTGTTTTACTACAGGAGGGGGATGATAAAAGGCTTTACCCTATAGCCTACTACTCAAAGAAGTTTATTCCAGCTGAATGTAATTACCCCATTTATGATAAAGAGATGTTAGCCATTGTTCAGACCTTGAAGCATTGGAGAAGATACCTATGTGGGGCTAAACATCCGGTTACCATTCTGATGATCATAAAAAACTTAACTTACTTCTTCTCTCCTCAACAACTAAATCAACGTCAAGCCAGATGGGCTCTCACTTTAGCTGACTATGAATAGAAATTGGTTATAAACCAGGAAAAATTAATTTAGTCCCAGATTTTTTAAGTAGAAGATCAGATCTTAACCAGATGAAGGGGAGATAGAAGACTAAAATACTCAAGTCTTACTAAAAACAAACAGAAAATTAGATGGACTTTCTCACCTTGTCCTAGTAAAATGGGAGGACGAATTGATCAAAGCCCAGGAAAAAAACACCTTTTGCCAGAAAACCATATCTGATTTAAAGAATAACAACAATAGCATCTTGTCAGAAAATCGACTTTGGGCTCTGCTAGTTGGCAGGCTAACCAGTACGAAGACTGTTTAATCCTTGCCATTTTATCTTAGGCATTGGGGCTAGCAGTACCAGCTAACCCCTTGGCATGTCACACGCACCATTTCAGGGATCCCCTTTAACCTAAACTCCAACCAACAAAATAAATAATAAACTTATAACAAAAGGTAGAATAGGCAAAGGGAGATAATTTATTGAAAGGGAAGCGCCAGGTATTTATACTATTTACAAAAGTGCTACTGCGCCCATCGCCGACCTATCAGCTCTTATGCTGGTTCTTCCAGCCAACCACTTCTCTTCTTCTTCTACTTCTTCTACTTCTTCTACTTCTACTTAATCTCTTCCCTGGCGTCGACCCTCTCGCTCTGTCCATCCCAATGTCTGAATTAGTTTTGGATCATCCTTGGCCTTAAGTCACAAGTGAGCCATACAAATATATAATTTAATTAAATGTCAAATTTGAATTTGACCTTCAAATTAATAATAATGTGCTGGAAACAACTTTGGTTGCTTACTTGACTCAAAATATTTCGTCATCTCACTGACATCAACTTCTTAATAAATGAGGCACTGGAAACAACCTCAGCCACCTCAAACTCATAATTGTTGGATCTACCAACATTAGATAATTAGGCAGTGAACGTCTGAAGCGAATACATTAGCTTTCCATCAGAAATCATACAACAGACTACAAATGGCCATTGGCATCAACCACTGATTCCGCTGACTGATTGGATCAATCTCAGCTATTAGTTGCCATAGATCCTTCTACTAATTTGGGTCACCGATTGGCCCCACTTGAACCTAAGATACCAACCTCAGCGGAATACTAATTTCAGCTCAACCCAAATTGAGGAGCAACTAAACAGCAATTACATTTAAAGCACACGAGGTTCAGTGAATAAACCATTCCACTGGGATTGGCTATATTATTCCAAATAATGTTAAATCATTGGAGGATTTCATCTGGTTAAAATCACGACATTTCCCCCCGCTTAACCATATGGTAATCCTCCTACTTCCAAACTCAGCATGTGAGGCAGGCGTCCAGGGTTGCCCCTCCCCACCACCAACAACTGCTGGAACCAAACCACAGTGGCGTATCACCACCACCTCTTAACCAACCGTTAGCTACTTAAGCACCAACCAGCAGAGTCCCCCTGTAGTGAGCACCAATGTCGGAAAATTGACTTTGGGCTCTGCTAGTTGGCAGGCTAACCAGTATGAAGACTGTTCAGCCCTTGCCGTTTTATCTTAGGCATTGGGGCTAGCAGTACCAGCTAACCCCTTGGCATGTCACCTGCACCATTTCAGGGATCCCCTTTAACCTAAACTCCAACCAACAAAGTAAATAATAAACTTATAACAAAAGGTAGAATAGGTAAAGGGAGATATTTATTGAAAGGGAAGCGCCAGGTATTTATACTATTTACAAAAGTGCTACTGCGCCCATCGCCGACCTATCAGCTCTTATGCTGGTTCTTCCAGCCAACCACTTCTCTTCTTCTTCTACTTCTTCTACTTCTACATAATCTCTTCCCTGGCGTTGACCCTCTCGCTCTGTCCATCCCAATGTCTGAATTAGTTTTGGCTCATCCTTGGCCTTAAGTCACAAGTGAGCCATACAAATAAATAATTTAATTAAATGTCAAATTTGAATTTGACCTTCAAATTAATAGTAATGTGCCGGAAACAACTTCAGTCGCTCACTTGACTCAGAATATTGGCATCTCGCTAATGTTAACTTCTTAATAAATGAGGCACCAGAAACAACCTCAGCTGCCTCAAACTCATAATTGTTGGATCCGCAAACATCAGATAATCAGGCAGCAAACATCTGAAGCAAATACATCAGCTTTCTGCCAGAAATCCCACAATGGACCACGAATGGCTGTTGGCGTTGACCACTGATTCCACTAACTGATTGGATCACCTCAGCTATTAGTTGCTGGTGATCTTTTCTACTAATTTGGGGCCACCGATTGGCCCCACTTGAACCTAAAATACCAACCTCAGCAGTATACTAATTTCAGCTCAGCCCAAATTGGGGAGCAACTAACGATCAATCACATTTAAAGCACACGAAATTCAGTCAGTAAATCATTCTGCCAGGATTAGCTATATCATTCCAAATAACGCTAAATCATTGGAGGATTCCATCTGGTTAAAATCACGACACATTTGGTACCAAAAGGGTTATTCACTTAAAGGATATCTTCTACTTTAGAAACAGTGTCTCTATATGCCTGAGGGTCCTCAACAGCTAACTATATTATGCGAATACCATGACACAAGCATGGCAGGTTACCCTGGAAGAAATAAAAATGCTTTCACTTATTCAGAGAACATACCGTTGGCCTGGTTTGATAAAAGATGTGATCAAATACCTAGCTGGTTTTAAGACCTGTTGTCATAAAAAGGCTAGAAGAGGACAACCACAGGGCTTACTGGAACCTCTATGTATGGCAACAAAACCATGGGAATCATTTTTCTTGGATTTTATAGTTGAGTTACCAAATTCAAATGGTTACAATGCGATTTTAGTATTCGTTGATAGATCTACAAAGATGGCTCACTTCATACCTAATAAAACATCTGTAACAGCTAATGAAACAGCCCAACTAAGTATAAAAAAATGTCTTTCTTTTACACGGCATTCCCAAAGAAGTGATAACAGACCGTGGCGCTCAGTTTACATCGGTTTTTTGGAATCAAGTAATGAAGGACCTAGGTATTAAAAAGATGTCTATCCATTTCATATCATCCTCAAGCTGATGGACAGACAGAACGCGTAAATCAATTATTAGAGCAGTATAAAAAATGCTATGTGAATTCCGAACAAAATAAATGAGAAGAGCCTATAACAATGGCCCAGTTCTGCTATAATAACTTGGACCATGCTTTTATAGGTATGTCACCCTTTAAAGAAAATTATGGTTATGATGTGAATTGGGGACCCAACTTCACTGAAATCTCAGAAAACCCATCAGGTAGAGACTTTATTAAAGATATTCAACAAACTCATGCCTTATGCTTTGAAAAATCTAAAAAGAGCAATCAGAACGTATAAGGATTTTGCTGATAAGAAAAGAGTACCTGGAAAGATCCTAGAAATTGGAGATGAAGTTTACCTAGATGCAAGAAATGTACCTATAAGTGTTCCATACGCAAATTAGCACACCAGTGCATAGGACCTTTTATGGTAGAGAGAATTATAGGTAAGGTAGCATATCAAATAGCATTACCCAAGGAATGGAAAATCCACAATGTATTTCACCGATCCATTTTCATAAGAAAGATGGTATCTCTCTACCCCATCAACAGATCATAACAGCTGCCCCTCTATTGATTAAAGGAGATACTCCAGAGTATGAAGTAAAAGCAATCCTTAAAAGTAGGAAGCATTATGGAAAGATTCAGTACCTAGTACAATGGGTAGGGTACCCTGTTGAAGAAAGTACTTGGGAACCAGAGGAAAACCTTAAAAATGCAAAGATTCTACTTCAAGGTTGGAGGAAAAAAAATTGAAGATGGCTTCAGCCTTAGTGGTGGATAATGTCAGGGCAAATCCTGGCATTAAAGATATCCCTGATATATCAGTTCTTATTGATAGAATATATGATATATGTAATCAGCTTAAACAATTGAAGATGATAGCAAAATCACATAGCAGATGAATAATGAGTCAGATGAGTCGATTCAAGCATATCAAATTTGAATCAAACATTAGAACACCGGGGCCAGGTCTTAGTAGTCCTAACTAGGCAGTTGTCTACTAGTCTAAGCTTTGGTTATCTAAGACAGAAAGAGCCTAAAGAATTTAAAACTAGATAAGAATCAAGTAAGCCCTAAAGCTAGTTCGATTAGTCTGAAAAGTGTATATAAGCTAAATATTTCTAAAATCATCCCTTGCAGTCAATAAAGTTAAGATTCTTCTAAATACTTATTTTATTTACCTGCTTTTGATCCTTAGTAAGGCACAAGGATCGTTATTATCAAGCATATATCAATTAAATAACTCTGAAAATCCAAATATTTCCTCTAACTCAATTTCACAATTACCCACTGTCATTGGTATCTTGGCCCTAACAGGGGTTGGTCTAGCTGAAGCTCTACAACCTATATTAGGGCCCAACAGACCCTTATTCTCAGCTATTATATTTCTCATCCGCATCCTTCCCTTGTTATACTGGACTCTTAGCTCAGGCATGGCAAGTTCACGAGTTGCTATGCCAGACTGTATTAAAGATATTCCAGTCCCTGACATAGATACCAATTGTCAAAACCTAGTGTTGTCCCACCTGATGGGGGACACTGGTCATACGCAGAGGCCAAAGCTGCCATTATGAAGGAATTTGGTAGCCCTGGAAGAAGTCCAGAATAGAGCCTTGGGTGGCTCCTAGAATAATAATGCTGGGCCATGGGAAAATTTGAGTTCTTCTGGCAAATTTTAGTAAAAAGCTGATGATGATTGGGAAAATCAGATCGTCATGTTTGTTCACCTAATCCTGATGGCCAAACTGAGAAATTTTCAAGATTTTGAGACCCTTGATGATATTAGATTACTGGCCAGGGTAACTGAGAGTATAAATATATTGGTTGATTGAGAGCAACTCTCTAATCTGATGGAAAGACAGCAAGAGGAGGTGCTCAAATTGTTCAAAAAGTTTTTGGAAGTATTCGCCTATGACAACCAAGATTTGGGATGGGTGAGAGATGTGATCTACAAGGTCGATACTGGGGAAAATTTGCCAATCAGGATAAACCAATTCAATGGACAAAGGCGGCTGAAGTGGTGAGGGAGGAAGAAATAGCAAACTAGTGAAGCGTGGGCTTCTAGTTCTGTCTTCAAGTCCTTGGGCGAGTCCAATTCTTATTGTGAAGAAGAAGGATGGCTCTAATTTTTTGGTGATTGATTATCAGAAGCTGAATAAGATTATAAAGAAGGATTCATATCCCCTACCTTGAATCAATGATACACTAGATCAATTGGGAGAAGCAAATTATTTCTCCGCGATGGATCTAATATCAGGATATTGGCAAATTTATTTGCCAAGAGAAGTCCAAGAGAAATGCGCAATTTTCACCGCGCAGGGGCTATATCAACTGACAAGGATGCCCCAGGGTCTGCGCAATGCGCCTTCGATGTTCCAAAGGGCCATGGACGCTATACTGAACGACTTAAAGTTGTCATGCATCCTGGTTTACTTGGACGATATCAATGTGTTCATAGGACGTTTACTGACCATTTGCACCACTTTAAGGAAGTGTTCAAGAGACTGTCCACGGCCAACCTGAAGATTAAGCCAAGGAATTGTCACTTCTCCAAGAAAGGGTTGAAATATCTGGGATTTCTGATCAACTCTAGTGGAGTTCAGCTGCAAGCCCAGAAGATCGAAGCCATAGGATGAATGTCTGTGCCAAAAAGTGTCTGAGATATCCAAGTGTTCCTTGGAATGGTCGTATACTATAGAAGATCTATTCAGGATTTTGCCAGGATCACCGAGCCCTAATTCCATCTGCTGAAAGATCTGAAGAAAGGATTCATATGGAATGAAGGAGCATAGAAATCCTTCAATGAGTTTCACCAGTATTTGATAGATTCTCCAATTTTGAAATATCAAAATTTTGATCAAGATTTTATTATACAAAATGATGCTTTGTAGACGGCGATAGGCGCCATATTGAGCCAACTAGATGAACTTGGGGATGAACATCCAGTGGCGTATGTGAGCCTAACTCTCAGCCGCTGAGAGGAACTACACCATAACTGAGAATGAATGCCTTGCAGTCATTTACGCCTGTAAGAAGTTTCAGGTGTACATCCATGGAACGCACTTCAAAGTGGTGATGGACCACTCCTTGTTGCGTTGGCTTTACAATTTATGAGAACCAGAATGACAACTGGCCTGATGGGCTTTTAAGTTATAGGCTTATAATTATGAGATTGTCCACCAAATGGGGCTTCTCATCAGAATGTGGATAGCATATTGTAGTTACTAATGGTCCAGATGGTATACAGCATATGTTTGAGTTATTCCAGAGAATGGTCGATGAAAATTTGGGAATAAGGTCCAAGAAATCCAAGGTGTGCTTCAAAAAGTGATGGAAAACACTGAGTCCATGGATGAACATGTTTTTAAGATGATTAATGGACTCGGTTACTTTTCAAAAGCCATCAGAAAATGCAGCTATTATTCTAGCCACTCACAAGGTTGTCAGGCGCGGAGGCCTGAGAAAATGACCAACCATATTTTCCAGTACTACTAGGAGTCAATCAACTATGATGTCATGGACTATCTGGCTTGTTGCGTGAAGTGCCATTTGCACAAGCCACTTAATAATACAATTAGATACTGACTGGTCTGCCCTGAATTTTCTTGACATACGTTTTCCATTGATGTGATGGGACCACTAACAATGAGCACAGGGGGAGTCAAGTGCATAATAGTTGTGATTGATCATCTGATGAGATGGGTCGAGACAAAGGCCCTGGCAAAAGTAGATGCTACCAGTACTGCAAAGTTCATCCTAGATCAAGTAGTATACTGACATGGATGCCCGCAGGTCCTGTTGAGTGATAATGGGACAAATTTCTCATCTCATATGATCCCATGATTAAAATGAGATAATGGAGATCTAAGGAGTCATTCCTTTACCCTATCAACTGGAGACAAACAGACTTGTGGAAAGAGTTAATGGGACATTGGCTACAATGCTGAGGATGCTGGTCACAGGAAGAACTTCTGCATGGGGAACGTACCTGAGTTTGGTGATGTTTTCCTACAATATCACTCATCATACAGCAATAGGAAAAAGGCCATTTGAGTTGCTATACGAAAGGAAGGCCGCGTTGCTGCTGATTTTTATATTTGGTGGTGGAACCAATATTGGGGATGAGTGCTGAGCAGTACCTGAACCTATTAATGAATATCCTGATTGAAATGCAATTATAAGCATTTGATACAACTTTGAAGAAAAGGATACAAGAGAAAATGATGGACAATAAGAACTGACCAGCCTTATCAGAATACCAAATAGTCAAAAGAGTTGCCTATTGTGCTATGCATTGTTTTGGGAGAAAAAACAAATTGGATGTGTTGTGGTCAGTCCCATTTGAGATTATTGCTAAAATGGTGAGGGATGTCACAGCTAGTGACATATTTCCTGGAATTAACCGCCCTTCTAAAGCCAAGTCCAACAAGCCCTTGGGACAGAGACCAGAACTCCTAAGGGTCACCAATGACCTATCTAAGGTCATTAACAAAACATGGATTTTGGCTTTACTAGCTGGGCTGAGGAAAACGGCTTATTTGAGGCAAGAGCCCAGGCGGGAATTAAACTCAACACCCAGAAAATCACAAAATTTGAGGTTACAAAATCTTTCCAAATTCAAAAAATACAATTCTGTTGAAAAACGACGAATTTGTGGCTCATATCAGAAACAAACAACCACTGGAATCTTTGTGAAGCAGCCCCCTATAAATTAAGTCCCAAGATGAAAAAGACTTTGCTTTTCTCAGATATTCTGATCACCCTAATAAAGTCTAGGAATTTTTGGGACAATTTACTGTATAATTTTTGTTCCCTTGATCAAAAAATATACTTCTCTGAGAATCTGTGATGGCTGGAGTTCGTTTTCTGCTCTGGTTTGCACCCCCTGCTGTACGTGAGTCCTTCACCCACTCCGCCGCCTATTCCTCCAGCTCCGCCTCCTTCTATATTTCTGGCCTTTGCCTTGGATCTTATTCCACCCTTCCCAGCTCCAGGGGCCTCTTGTCCTTGATGGTTGTGGCCAGTTTGGTGTGCGTTTTGCTCAAAAGATTTTTATGGAAACACAATACTGACCGTTTAGAACGTCTCTTTGTTTTGTTGGGTCACTTGGCCTTGTTGTATCACCTTTGGCCTGTGTCTTTCCCTCCAGCGACCTCCTGCGCTCCAGTTTCCCTGACAAGGGACGCCTATTCCATCAAGAATCACTTGGATGGAAGAATAGTAAATTGAGTCAATGTTAAGTATTTAAAGCAATGGATTAATAAAAAATAATATAAAGAGTTTCCCAAAAGACCACTGAACCATTATGTTGGTTATTTCCTATTGATTTGGTTAAGTTCAAAAAAGGACCTCTAAACCAATATAAATGGTTAAGTCTTAAAAAGTAAGACCTCTGAACCATAGAAAACTGGTAGGTCTAAGTATAACTAGGATCCAGTTTGGGAGATAAAATAAAAAGATGGACCGCTGAACCAAAACAAGGTTGAATCCCATGTGAAAATGTGAAAAAAATAAAAGATTGATAAAAATATTGGAAAAATTATTTAAAACTGCATAGAAAAACTGATATATTTTCTAGTTTAGTTTTTATTGATATCCTCAATTGGGGGTTGATTCCGCCTATGTTGCCCCTTGGGGAAGGAGGATGGATCGCAGTAGGAGTAGATAACCTGACTAAATCTATGTAAGATCAGACACTACTGAGAGCTAGACCTACATAAAACCAAATTTGTTGAGTTGACGCAGATCCCTGCAAGAAAGTGACTAGGGGAAGGGAAAATGAAATGTCAGAAGAAGCCAAATATGATACCCTGGAGTGGGGAGGGAAGCAACAGT